>OY723238.1:1880997-2214997 GCA_963210315.1 Rhynchopus euleeides
CCCGAAAAGGTGTAGTTTGACGTGCAAGGAGACTACCGTGCACATATGGTTTTGTCTTGTGGAACGCCAGGCAGCCTCTGCCCCCACCCCCACAAGCCTTCCGACATTGCCCCTTGATCCTGTTAGCATGCCACATCACACGTCCCTGTGGTTACTGGTGCCTGACGTGTCCATGGTACCCACGAACACATCACCTTCACCTATGTCAGAATCACGGGAAAATAGCACGTCTGTGTGTACATACCGTGGGGTTGTCGTTGAGGGGAAGAGGGGGGAAGGATGGAAGTGTCGGTGCGTCATGTGGAGAGCGGGCGGAGCTGTGTCATCGGTGTTGCGGATGGCGGGACCGTGCTCAGCCTGAAGGCGGATGCGGTCAAGGAGATGTTCGCGGGTTCCATCAACGCAGACCGGGAGGCTGCAGGGCTGGCGGCACGCATCGAAGGGTGTGACGAGGACCTGGACGATGCAGAGCGCGTTGCCAACACGGGTCTCGAGGACGGGGGTCGTGTCCAGCTCGTCAGGAGGTGGCCACTCGTCAACGCTCCCGCTGTCTACGACAAGCATGAGGAGGATGTGGAGGGCATCACACTGTCGAGGTGTGGCACCCTGTGTTCAGTGGGGTACAACAAAGGACACATCACTGTGTTTGACACCACGACTGCTGATGAGGTGGGTCTCCTCACACATGGGGACGATGGTATATTCTGCACTGCGTTCTCAGTCTGTGGGACGTGGCTGGCAACGTGCTCAGATGACAGCACCATTTGCGTGTGGCTGACAGCAACGTGGGAACAGGTGTGGTGTCTGGAGGCAGACGTGTGGAGTGCAGGGTGGACACACTGTGGACGTCTCGTGTCGGGTGACTGTCGTGGGAAGGTGCGTGTGTGGGACTTGGAGGGCACACCAAGTGCCACAGTGCTGGAGGGGCACAGCGATGCTGTTTCTGGGATTGCAGTGTCAACTACGAGGATCTTCACCGGGTCAGGTGACAAGACCATCCGTGTGTATGACATCAGCACCCTCACCCACACCGACACCCTGTCTGAGCATACAGGTGGTGTGTACGACATCGTCCTGACGATCGACGAGCAGCACCTGGTGTCGTGCTCTCGTGACAACTCTCTGAAGGAGTGGTGCACAACCACCCTCACCTGCATCCGCTCTGTGGTCCTGTCTGACAGACCGTACCTGCTCGCCGTGTCACAGCCAGGTGATGTTGTGGCAGTGGCCCTTTCTTACCGCACAAAATTGTACAAGCTCAGCGACTTGCAGTGCTTGGGGCAAGTGGATTCAGGAGGTGACTCCGTTGCACTCAGCCCGTGTGGGAGGTGGGTCTTTACTTCAAGCGATGATTCTGTGAATGTGTGTGCTGTGTGTGACGTTCCGCGTGAGGGCAGCACTTAGGCAACCTCTTCTGCTTGTGTGCTTGCGGTGCACTGCCTTGCTCGTTGCCTCCCAGCACAGCACCTCCTGACCCTGCTGGTTGGAGGCAGCGTGCACTGCATCTGAGGTGCGACTGCTCAGGATGACACAGTGCTTCCAGACAGCCTCTGCCCCCACCCTCCCAAGCCCCTCATCCGCTCTGCTCTTGGTCCTTTCTGTGCGCTCCATCACGTCCTTGTGTTTGCTGTTCCCGATAGTTCCCACAACCACATCACATTCACCCATGCCAGAAGAGGACGTCTGTGTAAGTACAGTGGGGTTGTCGTTGAGGGGAAGAGAGGGGAAGGATGGAAGTGTCAGTGCGTCATGTGGAGAGCGGGCGGAGCTGTGTCGTCGGTGTTGCGGATGGCGGGACCGTGCTCAGCCTGAAGGCGGATGCGGTCAAGGAGATGTTCGCGGGTTCCATCAACGCAGACCGGGAGGCTGCAGGGCTGGCGGCACGCATCGAAGGGTGTGACGAGGACCTGGACGATGCAGAGCGCGTTGCCAACACGGGTCTCGAGGACGGGGGTCGTGTCCAGCTCGTCAGGAGGTGGCCACTCGTCAACGCTCCCGCTGTCTACGACAAGCATGAGGAGGATGTGGAGGGCATCACACTGTCGAGGTGTGGCACCCTGTGTTCAGTGGGGTACGAGTCAGGACACATCACTGTGTTTGACACCACGACTGCTGGTGTGGTGGCGGACCTCACACATGGGGACGGGGACATTTGGTGCACTGCATTCTCAGTCTGTGAGACGTGGCTGGCAACGTGCTCGGAGGACGGCACCATCTGCGTGTGGCTGACAGCAACGTGGGAACAGGTGTGGTGTCTGGAGGAGCACGACGCAGACGTGTGGAGTGCAGGGTGGACACACTGTGGACGTCTCGTGTCGGGTGACTATGAGGGGAAGGTGTGTGTGTGGGACTTGGAGGGCACACCAAGTGCCACAGTGCTGGAGGGGCACAGCGATATTGTTTATGGGATTGCAGTGTCAACTGCGAGGATCTTCACCGGGTCAGACGACAAGACCATCCGTGTGTATGACATCAGCACCCTCACCCACACCGACACCCTGTCTGAGCACAGGTATGGTGTGTACCACATCGCCCTGACGAACGACGAGCAGCACCTGGTGTCGTGCTCTGCCGACAGATCAGTGAAGGTCTGGTGCACAACCACCCTCACCTGCATCCGTACCATGGTCCTGTCTGCTGATTGCCCGATCCTGCTCGCCGTGTCACAGCCAGGTGATGTTGTGGCAGTGTCCTGTTCTGGTCACACCGAGTTGTACAGCCTCAGCACCTTGGAGTGCTTGGGACAAGTGGAGTCTGAGGGTGGTGACGGTGTTGCACTCAGCCCGTGTGGGAGGTGGGTCTTCACACCAAGCAACTCTTCTGTGAATGTGTGTGCTGTGTGTGACGTTCCGGGTGAGGGCAGCACTTAGGCAACCTGTTCTGCTTGTGTGCTTGCGGTGCACTGCCTTGCTCGTTGCCTCCCAGCACAGCACCTCCTACTCTGCTGGCCGGCAATCAAGGAGAACGATGCAGGTCGCACAGAACGGAGATTATTGCCGAGGTGCTCGTATGGCATTGTCCCCTGCGCGCTTGACACGGCCGGACGTTCAGTCAAGCCCCTCTGATCTCGCCCGTTTTGTGCCCCAGCTTGCCCCGCCCAATTTGTTTGCCCAAGGGGGCGCCAGGTGATTTGCAGCTGTCCTCTGCAGATGACGCGTCGCTCAACCCGCCCCTTGTGTAGGGGGGCGGCGGCCTGTTCTTCTGTGTTCTCTGCAGCCACAACAAAACCGGTCTCGGATATGATCCCCCAGCCCACTCATAATACGATCACCGCACGCATTTCTGAAACGCCTCTTCACTTGAGTGGCACATCGCATTCCAGCCCACCAGGTTACGGGCCATCCAATGCCTGTGTCGTGACAAGAGATCACCCCTCTTGCATCGACACCACCAGCCGAACAATGAGCGAGACACGGGTTCGGACGCGCCGACCGTTGGGGCCACCGATGACCACGCAGGTGCAGAGACACGTCGCGTCTGCCTGCCTTTCCGCGCGCTACTCGGAGATCGCGCGCAAGGTATGTTCCGCTGACGTTTAGATTTGTTTGTACCGTATACGTAAATATTTTGGAACGTAAATATTATGGAACGGACCGGGCAAAAATGGGCCCGTTCCATAATATTTACGTATACGGTATTATCTTTTGAACACCACTACAATAGAGCAAATCACAGAGGGGTCCCTTTGCCCCACCCACTAGACACTGCTGAGCGTTGCAGTCTTTACCAACAGCTTTTACGTTGCAGGAGTCCTGTTTAGTGCCAAACATAGCGCGGGGGGGGGGGGGGGGGTGATTCGTTCGATGTCTTATTTTCCCTTTTTTCCCCCCCCTGCGTGGCTCCGCTCAGGATTTCCCTGAGTTCCAAGGAAGCTGGTCCACGCTGAAGAGTTCGGCCAGTGGAGGGAGTACGTGAGTACAAACGAAACTGGGACCACGTAGGGGGAATCCTCACGAAGTGACGGCCGTGAGGGGAGGTGCTTCTGATGAAAAAGGTTGCGCTAGAAAGACACCGCCTTAAAACTGTTTTCAACACACACACACACACACACACACACACACACACACACACACACACACACACACACACACACACACACACATATATACCGCTTTTTTATTGATTTCACGTGTCAGTGTTTGACTTTTTCGCAACTTCATTTCTTCCTTTTCTCCCTCTCCAACCCCACCCGTGACACCACCAGGGTTTAGCTAGCCCTGGTCCGATTATCCCCGGTTCTTCGCTGAAGAGACGCGGCCGGGGGGAGGGGTACGAAGAGTACGCGTCGAAACCGGTGTCACGTCGTGTTGGGGAATCCTTCGGGAGTGCGATACTGAAGGGGAGGTGCTACTGCCCGTGCAGGGCGACACCGCCTTAAAACTTTATAACCACACACACACACACACACACACACACACCCGGGCGAAGGACGGGCTGCTAGGGAACATTCGATGCCTGGTCAAAGAAGGCCTCAAACGCCTGCAGGCAGAAAAACCATACGGCCTCACGAACGGGGAGGAGCACGCCTGGAACGCCGCGAAGAAGCGCCTAAGGGAGGGCGGCCTCCCCCAGGGGCTGCAAGCGGCGCTGGCGAACACAACCTCGCAGCTGCCAGACCTGGAGATTCTGGAGCAGGCCCTCATCGTCTTGGAGGGGTCGCAGAGGGGCATGTTTGACAGGCTCCGCGAAGCGAGAATCCGCACCTGGAAGGCGAGGATGCAGAAGGCTTGGACATACGAGGCAGGGCAGGTGTTTGCGTACCTCGCAGATCGTTTCTGCGCCCCAGCCACCTTCATGCGGCGCGAAGATGGGTCCTTCACGGCCTGCCCCAAGGAGGCGGACGAGCTGCTGAGAAGCGACACGGCGTGGGGGGGATACTTCCGCAAGTACGCGACAACGCCCGAGCCCCGGTGGGACACCTTCCGCCAGAGATACCTCCGCTTTCTCCCCGAGACGGCTGACATGGAGTGCAAGACCATCACAGCAGAAGACGTCGGGAAGGCCCTGGCCAAGATGTCCACGTCCACCTCACCGGGCCTGCACGGCTGGAGGGTCCACGAACTGAGACAACTCCCACACGAACTCCTCAAGCTCTTTGCGGAGGTGTTCAACGAGGTCGAACGATCGGGCGAGTGGCCGGAACAGTTAATGCATGCCATGATCTGCCTCATCCCCAAGCCTGGCAGCTCAGGCGAGCCTCTATCGCAGCGCCCCATCAGTATCACCCCTGTGCTGTATAGAGTGTGGGCAGCGATCCGGGTGAAACCGGCACTGAAGTGGTTGGAGACCATCGCACCGGAGGACCTGCACGGCTGCCGGCCTGGCCACGGTGCAGAGGACCTCATCTGGCACCTGGCGGCACGCATCGAAGAGGCCCACCTCACGGGGCGACCGCTGCACGGAGTCGCCCTTGACTTCAAGAAGTGCTTCGACACGGTGCCTATCGACCTCACCTTCCGCCTGGCTGCGGAGCTCGGATTCGACACCCGTGTCCTGCGCACCCTGCGAGCAGCGTACAGGACGATGCAGCGGCACTTCCGGGCGAGTGGCACCATCGGAGAAGGCTTCCTGCCTACCAACGGCATCATGCAGGGCTGCCCCATCAGTGTCGTGCTGATTAACGTGCTGGTGGGTGTGTGGATGCGGATGGTCGAACACCGGCAGGACACGAGGGCGCTATCCTTCGTCGACGATGTGTACGCCACAGCCTCCAGTCCGGAGGTCCTACAAGAGGTGGTGAACGACTCTGCGGATTTCTCTCACGACACCGGGATGGCTATTTGCGCAGAAATTAAGTCCCACGTGTTCTCAACATCCCCCGGGCCGCTCCGGATCATGTACCGGGCGAGGGACGGCGAGGCCACTCCCCTCCGGCAACGCAACAGCTTTGACTGTCTCGGGGCCATGCTGCACGCGCGCCTGATCAGGGAAGGGCGCACAGCGCCCCAGTCCGAGCGCATCGCCCGTCGGAAAGAGGGGGCGCAGCAGAACCTCCGCAGAACCTCAGCGCTGCCCCTGCCGGTGCAATGGAAAGGGCAGGCGGCTGCGATGACGGCGGGGGCACGGCTGTATTACGATGCCCTCGTAACTCGTTGGGACAGCAAGGCCATCAGGCGATGGAGGGGCCTCTTCGTCGCCGCGCTCTGGTCTGGCCCACCACGCAGAGCGCAAGAGATCGTGCTGTGTGTCCTCCATCAGGCGCACCGGGTGGACCCCGCTATCGCTCCTCCCTACCGGCAGATCACCACGTGGGCCAAGCAGATCAAAAAGTGGGGCCACAGCAGGGTGCTGTCCGAGGAAGCATGGGGGAGCAAAGAGAGGCTTGAGGGGACAGGCCCCCTTGCGCTCTTCTGGGCTGCCCTGCAAGGGATAGGATGGCGCTGGAGTACGGCGACCACCCTGGCCTACACGGACGAGGCTGGTCGCGCTGTCACCTTCGACCCTGTTGCAGCAACGCCGAGCGCCTGGGCGATCTTCGCGCACGACCTCCGCCAAACCCTGCGAAACGCCACGGCGGGGAAGCTGGCTGAACGCAGAGAGGACTTCCAAGGAGCAGAGCACGGCATTGACGGAAGGGTGACACGTTGCGTCCTGGAGGGGGAGGGCGCCGCAATTACGGGATACCAGCGAGGCCTCCTCCGCTCTGTCATTGCAGGGGCGGTGCCTGCCCGAGGGCGCACGGGCCTGGGGGAGGTGTGCCGGTACTGCACAGCTGGGGCCCCGGAGACGGTGTCGCACCTATGGTGGGACTGCGCGGCATGGGAGCCGGTCCGCCAGAAACACCCCGTAGCAGCGAGGGACCGAACTGCCTGGCCGGCATGCCTGGCGCAGTGTGGGGTAGCGCCCGTGTACAGATACGGCGTTCCGGAGAACGAGCAGCCGCTGCCCATGTCTTTTGCTGACAGAATCACCACCGTGGCGCAGCTGCACCGCTACTTCATCGCAGTCTTGGCGGCGCGACAGGAGAAGGACGGGCTGCTCGACCGCTCTGTACGCCACCACCGCACTACAGTCTACCCCTGGGAGTGGAGCACCCCCACCCCCGAGAGTGCCTGCATCCCTGCACTGGCGCCATCCGAAGTCAAGCAGACGTGGGGCAAGCGGCCCCCAGGCATGTGGGTGGCTCTCTGCGACTGGCTAAGGGGCCTGAAGTGGGGACCGCAGGGGGGTGAGCAAACTGTGACCCTGATGGAGCTAGCCGTGGACTTCGAGCTGTCGACGGGCCTCACCCTCCCAGACACCGTGACACGCCGCATCCGCCCCCCTACCCACGTGGACCCGAATAAGAAGGGTGCGAGGGAGGCCCGCCCGCGCATTCCTGCAGACGCGGCCCCGGGGCTCACCCTGTACTTTGACGGTGGCGCGCGCGACAACGGCACCCCCTTCGCTGTGGCGGGGGCAGGGGCGGTGCTGTACCAAGACGGCTGCAAGGTCTCAGAGAAAGTGCTCCCGCTGCTGAACGTGCGTAGCAACAACATTGCTGAGTACGAGGCGCTACGAGCAGGCCTGCGCCTCCTCGAGAGGGGCGATGCCCCTGAGGGCCCAGTCACAGTGCGAGGCGACTCCCAGGTGGTGCTGCGGCAGCTCCGAGGGGAATCCCTGTGCCGGGATGCCGCCCTCCGTCCTCTTTTCCTCAGCACGTCCGCGCTGGCTGCGGACCTCCAACCGAGGTTCACTCTCACGTATGAGCATGTGAAGAGGGAATCCAACACCGATGCTGACGCCCTCAGCAACGCCGCGATGGATGAGGCTGAAAGGCTGGGGGCCTCGCGGCAGAAGCTCCAGCAGGACCTCACGGTGTTTCAGAGCAGTATCCTAGGGAAAGCCGCCTCGCTGAAAGGACTCTGCAGTATGGTGACGAAAGTGGGCAAAGGGCCCTGGCATTGCGGTCATGCTGCCAACTCAACGGTCCTCACGGCTCTCGGCGGAACTGTGGCGGCGGGCCTGTCGAGGAGGGCCCAACTGAACCCTGCCACTGAATCGGTGATGCGCAGCCTCCAAGCACACCTGGCTGAGCCAGTCCACAGCCGGCAAGATACGGTATTCCATGACCGCGGAATGGCGTGGGCCGCCACCTTCGCCCCACAGCCGCACTACCCAGAGGGCTGGCAGCAGCCGGCCCAGCAGTGGGCGGCGCGCGGTCGGCAGGCCAACAGCCGGGTGGGACGCCCATGGGAGCGGAGGGGCGCTGCCCCCCGTACTGCCCCCCCTGGTGCCAGGAGGAACGCAAAGGTGCTTGCCTGCAAGTTGCATTGGAAGCCCCGTTGCTCGGCATGCCAAAAGCGACGCCTCCCAGAGGAGGTGTGCTGCCGCAACCACCACAAAGAGGGGGACGGGCTCCCGGTCACTATGGGCTTCTGCAAACGCCACAGCATGGACCGATGCGGTGACTGCTACAGCGATGGCAAATCACTAACACATTGCTGCCACACACACCACGCTGGCTATGCTGCACGCCCTCCTCCCCGGAGTGGCACTGAGTTGGCCCCACACTCTAACCCGAGTGGGGCCTCCGCTGTGACGTAGAAGTGGGCGGGGGTGGGCAATGATCCGCGCAGGATCTCCCCACACAAAACGTGGTCACCACACACACACACACACAGGAGGAGAGAGGGATACACGGGCAGGATGTCACAGGCCGACCTCCACGGGGTCTCCTCCGGGAACACCGGCTCCCAGGCCGGTGGCCAACAGGCCGCCCCCCTGCCCCCCCTCGAATTCACGGAACCTCGCAGATACGAGCTCCAACCCCTTCCCCCCCTCTATGGTGCCGCCCACGTGCGCACCATTCTCGACCACCTCCGGTGGGAGGCGGCGCTGGACAGCCTGGAGGGCGGCGTCGCCGTCCTCGCTGCCGAGCAACCCCCCACCCACGGCACCCCCCCCACATGGACTCTAGTAGTCAACGGGAAGGAGGTGGTCCTGACGGACACGCTGCTCCTCGAGGAGCAGAAGCAGAGGGAGGCGGCCGCGAAGAAGCAGGCCGAGGAGGTGCTCCGCCTGAAGCGGCGCTATGAGAGCGTCCGCGACAGGCTCCAGGAGGAGCGCGCCACGGCCGCGAAGGCGGGAAGGTCTGCGAAGTCGCAGGCCAGCGGCACGGTTGGGCGGACCGGGCGTGGTGGCGGAGCAGCAGCGGCGGCGAAGCAGCAGGCGCAGCAGGCACAGCAGAGAGCTGCCCAGCTCCAGAAGGATCTGGAGAAGCTCGCCGGGCGCCTGCGGGAGCTCGGGCATGACCCCGCACCTGCCGCCGCCGACTCCGCCACGCAGGGCGACGGCGCGGCTTGTCAAGCCGAGCTGCAGGGCCTGCGCCGCCTCCTGCAGGACCAGGACGGCCACCGCAAGCGGCTGGAGGCCCAGCTGCTGACCCAGCAGGCACGGCAGGGCGAGCTGGGGCAGCGGATGGAGGCGATGCAGGGGCACCCGGGCCTGTCAGAGCAGTGGCTCGAAGACCGCCTGCGCCGCCAGGGGGAGCAGCACGCCGAGCAGGTGGCGCTGCTCGAGGCCCGGCTGGACAGCCACGCCCAGCAGCACGAGCTGCAGATGCAGCGCATGGGGGACCGCCTCGGCCGCCAGGAGGAGCAGCTGCAGGCGCAAGGGGCCCTGCTGAAGAGCCTCCAGGAGCGCCCCACCACCACACCCCCCACCACTACAGCCACTACGTCCACACTGAAAACGGAGCGTGAACTAAAGGAGCACAAGGCCCAGCTCCTGGAGGTCGCGAAGCACCAGCAGTCGATGGGCGTGACGGTCTCCCGCCTCCGCGAGCATGTCGGAGGGCTGGGCAAGGCGGTGGGTGAGGCAGCAGCGAGCACGGATCTGCAGAAGCTGGCTGCTGGGCTCACCGCCTTGGAGGGGCAAGGCCGCGCGCATGCGACGGATCTGACTGCGTCGCGCAAGGGCTGGGAGGCCAGCCACAAGGCCCTCGAGGCCGACATGCAGGGCCAGCTCGCGCAGCGGGACCTCAAGCACCGGGCGCTTGAGGAGCGCCTCAGCGGCGCTTGCAAGGCCATGCTGAGCCTGCAAGCCGCGGAGGCGAGCGAGCAGACGCCCCTCTCCCACCACCAGGCGCAGCAGCTCCAGGCGGAGGTGGACGCGGTCAGGGCCGACCTGGAGGCGCAGCGCGGGCAGGAGCAGCAGCGCCTGGACGCGGCGGTGGCGGAGCTCCGCAGGGCGTGGGAGGCGCAGCAGGGGGAAGCCGCGGTGGGCGAGCTGCGGCGGCAGACGGAGCGCCTGGGGGTCACGGTGCGCGACCTGCGGGCCTCCTGCGAGGCTGACCGCAAGGACGCCACGGCCGCCCAGCAGCAGTCGGAGCGGGCGACCGGGGAGCAGGTGGCCCGCCTCCAGAGCCGCCTGGATGAGGTGTGTGGGGAGCTGCGGGGGACCTGCGAGGCGCAGATGGCGCGGCACGGGGCCCAGCAGCTCAAGGCCCTTGCCGAGAAGGCAACCCAGCTCGACACTACCCTTCGAGCTGACCTCCAACAGGCAGGGAAGGAGGAGGGCGAGAGGGTGCAGCGCCAGCTGACGCAGCAGGCCAGCGAGCTCGGGCAGAGCTGGCAGGGCCTGCTAGAGGGGGTGCGCGACGCGGAGGAGCAGCGCAAGCTGCAACACCAGGAGATGCTCATCTCCGTGAGGCGGGAGCTGAGCGCTGCCACAAAGGGGCTGGGTGCGTCCAAGGGGGCGAAGGGCAAACCGCCGGCGGGGCCCACGGCCGGGCCGGCTGCGGATGCCCTGCCAGCACCCACAAAACCCGCCCGCTCCTCCCCCAGCACCACCACCACCACCACCACCACCTCTGCCACCTCCGCCGCCTCTGACTCCTCCGCCCCTGCCCCGCCCAGTGATTCGAGCAGTAAACCCGTGACACCTATGGCACCCGGGGCACCAACAACGTCGAGCGCCGCCCCGACCCCAGCGCAGCCAGCAGCAGTGCCGCCGGCAGCACCGGCGCCGCCTGCCCAGCCTGCCCCGCCGGCCCCACCCCTCCTCGAAGCCCTGACGCCCACGGCAGTTGGCGGGGATGAGGCCCCACCCTGTAGGGTGCCGGGAGCCAGCAGGAACGGGAGGACCAGGCAGGCCTCCATCACGGCGTACCTGAAGCCTCGTTCCAACCGCCTTACCCCCTACCCGCAGAAGCCGGATGAGGAATAGGGGGGCGGGCGCTCCGGCCAGCGGGGGGGACCCGCGCAGGAGATTAACGTTCCCCCTGGCCGGGGTGCCGACCACGTCTGGGGACAAATCACGTTCGCCGTCGGGCCCCCAGCCGCACCCCACCCCGAGAAACAGGAGGTCTCGGGGCGTATACAAACACCTCCACACACCCCAAGTAGAACCCCAACCCCAACATCACCCCCAACCCCACCTAGACCCAGCCGAGCCGCTGTACGGGCAGGAGATACCCGGGCAACGGCCCCGTGCTGGGACCCCGTAGATTTGGCGACAGGGGCAGGAGAACCCCGGCGCCTCCGTGGGGGGGGACAGGAGTACTCCCCCTCCACCATAGAGCAAGACGAGCAGTGGTTGACGCATGCTGCAAGGAGACTGATGGCGCTCCGGGTACCAGTGCCGAAGGACGGCAACTGCCAGTACGCCGGCCTTGCAGAGCAGTGCGCGGAGTGGACAGCAGGCGGGTTGCGTGCAGCGGTGGCGTCGTCCATGCGGCAAAACGCAGAGCGCAGGGCCTCGTACGTGCCCGACCACGATGACCCGCAGGCCCCTACATCCTACGACGACTACGTCGAGAAGCAGACGCGCCCGGGGACATACGGAGACGCGGCTACCCTCCGGGTTGCGGCAGAAGTTCTGGATGCCCAGGTGTGGCTGCTCGCCTCCAACAGCAAGCAATGCATGACCCGGTGTGGGGAGGGAGCCAAGGTGCTGGGCCTTACGTGGAGGCCCTTCCACTACGATGTGCTCCGTTTCCCCCTTAGCCTGGCCCGGGAGCTAGCTGTGACGCCGACGAACCAGTGGGACATCCCTGCAGCCCTTCCTATGCCCACCCCGGCCACAGCGGACGGGACGCGAGTGCCTACGCCCGTCCAGGGGTCCACAGCGTCACCGCCCCCGCGGCGATTGCGGCATCCTGCATATCAACTAACAACACCGGGAGTGATCAGGCTGGCGACAGCGAACGTAACGTCACTGCAGACGCACCTAGGCGACGTGGCGGGCCTGAAGGCGGATGTTGTGGCCCTGCAGGAAACCCGAGTCCCGGACCCGAGCAAGGGCACGCACAACGGCTACTTCGCAGCCCACGGCTGGGCTATGCACTGGGGCAAGGGCATGCTCAGGGTCGCAGGCGCGAACGGCCGCGAACAAACAAGGCCCGGAGGTGTGGCTGTCATGGCGAAGGAGGGCCTTGTCGCGCAAGTGGTGCAGCCGAAGACCGCGCAGGAGCAGAAGTTGTACGACAGTACCCGCATGGTGCACGTAGTGCTAGCGATTGGAGACGGGAAAACGGCGCTTCATATCCTGAGCGTGTACGGCCACTCGGGGACCGAAGTGGGTGAGCAGCGGGAAGCCCTCCTGCAAGAGACGCTCGACCTCGCAGCTGGGTTGGGGCAGGTGCCCGTGCTACTGATGGGGGACCTCAACACCAACCCGGAAACCAGCGCCACGCTGTCCCAGGCGTGCCGGGTGGGCGGCTGGGTCGACGCGGCGACGACGCATGCGGAGCTCGCACAACAGAGCGTGCAGAACACGTGCTGGGCGTCGGAGAACGGCACTCGGCTGGACATCTGCCTGATGAACTCCTGCGCAGCGCCGGCCCTGCGTCGCGTTGAGGTGGCGAAGCGGGGGGACTACGACATACCCACGCACTGCCCGCTTTTTGTAGACCTAGACCTCACTGCCTTCCGCCGCCCCAAAAAGATCTGCATTCTTCCCACCCCTTTCCCTGCGGGTAAGCCCAAGCTGGGAGACGCTGCGGCGAGAGGGATAATGCAGGACGTGCTTGCAGAGGGGGAACTGCGCCACGGAGCAACGGCCGCGCAGCTCCTCCACCGAGCCTCCACCTGCGGCGAGCGTTTCCTAAAGCGTGTCCATGTAGGCCACCTGGAGAGGCAGGAAGCGGCCTACACAGGCAGAGCGGAGGGCTACCACATGCAGTGGTCGCGGGCGGCCACCAAGCACCACCCCGCCTCTGCACGGGGGGCCGGTGACACGAACACCCGGGCGAAGGACGGACTGTTGGGGAACCTCCGATGCCTCGTCCAAGAGGGTCTCAAGCGACTGCAAGCCGATGCACCGTACGGCCTCACGAATGGGGAGAAGCACGCCTGGAACGCCGCAAAGAAACGCCTGAGGGAGGGGGGCCTCCCCCAGGGGCTGCAAGCAGCGCTGACGAACACAACCTCGCAGTTGCCGGACCTGGAGATCCTGGAGCAGGCCCTCATTGCCTTGGAGGGGTCGCAGAGGGGCATGTTCGACAGGCTCCGCGACGCGAGGATCCGCACGTGGAAGGCGAGGATGCAGAAAGCTTGGACATACGAGGCAGGGCAGGTGTTCGCGTACCTCGCAGATCGCTTCTGCGCTCCAGCCACCTTCATGCGGCGCGAAGACGGCTCTTTCACGGCCTGCCCCAAGGAGGCGGACGAGCTGCTGAGGAGCGACACGGCGTGGGGAGGGTACTTCCGTAAGTACGCAACGACGCCAGAGCCCCGGTGGGACACCTTCCGCCAAAAGTACCTCCGCTTTCTCCCCGAGGTGGCTGACATGGAGTGCAAGACCATCACGGCAGAAGACGTTGGGAAGGCCTTGGCCAAGATGTCCACGTCCACCTCGCCGGGCCTGCACGGTTGGCGGGTCCACGAACTGAGACAACTCCCGCACGAACTCCTCAGGCTCTTCGCGGAGGTGTTCAACGAAGTTGAACGGTCGGGCGAGTGGCCGGAGCAGCTGATGCACGCCATGATCTGCCTCATCCCCAAGCCTGGCAGCTCAGGAGAGCCACTGTCGCAGCGCCCCATCAGTATCACCCCCGTGCTGTACAGAGTGTGGGCAGCTATCCGGGTGAAACCGGCACTGAAGTGGTTGGAGATCATCGCGCCCGAAGACCTGCACGGCTGCCGGCCTGGCCACGGTGCGGAGGACCTCATCTGGCACCTGGCGGCACGTATTGAAGAAGCCCACCTCACAGGGCGACCGCTGCACGGAGTCGCCCTCGACTTCAAGAAGTGCTTCGACACGGTGCCAATCGACCTCACCTTCCGCCTGGCTGCGGAGCTCGGTTTCGACGCCCGTGTCCTGCGCACCCTGCGAGCAGCGTACAGGACGATGCAGCGGCACTTCCGGGCGAGCGGCACCATCGGGGAAGGCTTCCTGCCAACTAACGGCATCATGCAGGGTTGCCCCATCAGTGTCGTGCTGATTAACGTGCTGGTGGGTGTGTGGATGAGGATGGTCGAGCACCGGCAGGACACAAGGGCGCTGTCTTTCGTTGACGACGTATACGCCACAGCCCCCAGCCCGGAGATCCTGCAAGACGTTGTAGACGACTCTGCGGGTTTCTCCCACGACACCGGGATGGCTATTTGTGCAGAAATCAAGTCTCACGTTTTCTCGACATCCCCCGGGCCGCTCCGGATTATGTACCGGGCAAGGGATGGCGAGGCCACTCCCCTCCGGCAGCGCAACAGCTTCGACTGTCTCGGGGCCATGCTACACGCGCGCCTGATCAGGGAAGGGCGCACAGCGCCCCAGTCCGAGCGCATCGCCCGCCGGAAGGAAGGTGCGCAGCAGAACCTCCGCAGAACCTCAGCGCTGCCCCTGCCGGTGCAATGGAAAGGGCAGGCGGCGGCGATGACGGCAGGGGCTCGACTATATTACGATGCCCTCGTAACTCGTTGGGACAGCAAGGACATCAGGCGATGGAGGGGCCTCTTCGTCGCCGCGCTCTGGTCTGGCCCACCTCGCAGAGCACAGGAGATTGTGCTGTGTGTCCTCCATCAGGCGCACCGGGTGGACCCCGCTGTCGCCCCCCCCTACCGGCAGATCACCACATGGGCCAAGCAGATCAAAAAGTGGAGCCACAGCAGGGTGCTGTCCGAGGCAGCCTGGGGGAGTAGAGAGAGGCTTGAGGGGACAGGCCCCTTCGCGCTTTTCTGGGCCGCCCTGCAGGGGATTGAATGGCGCTGGAGTGCTGCGACCACCCTGGCTTACACTGACGAAGCTGGTCGCGCTGTCACCTTCGGCCCTGTTGCTGCAACACCGAGCGCCTGGGCTATCTTTGCACACGACCTCCGCCAATCCCTGCGTAACGCAACGGCGAAGAAGCTGGCCGAACGCAGAGACGACTTCCAAGGAGCAGAGCACGGCATTGACGGGAGGGTGACACGTTGCGTCCTGGAGGGAGAGGGCGCTGCAATCACGGGGTACCAGCGAGGCCTCCTCCGCTCCGTCGTTGCAGGGGCGGTGCCTGCTCGTGGGCGCACAGGTCTGGGGGAGGTGTGCCGATACTGCACATCTGGGACCCCGGAGACGGTATCACACCTGTGGTGGGACTGCGCGGCATGGGAGCCAGTCCGCCAGAAGCACCCCATAGCAGCGAGGGACCGGACGGCCTGGCCGGCATGCCTGGCCCAGTGCGGGGTGGCGCCCATTTACAGATACAGCGTCCCGGAGAACGAGCAGCCGCTGCCCATGTCCTTTGCGGACAGGATCACCACCGTGGCACAGCTCCACCGCTACTTCATCGCAGTCCTGGCGGCGCGACAGGAGAAGGACGGGCTGCTCGACCGCTCTGTGCGCCATCACCGTACTACCGTCTACCCCTGGGAGTGGAGCACCCCTAACCCCGAGAGTGCCTCCATCCCTGCACTGGCGCCTTCCGAAGTCAAGCAGACGTGGGGCAAGCGGCCCCCAGGCATGTGGGTGGCCCTCTGCGACTGGCTAAGGGTCCTAAAGTGGGGACCGCAGGGGAGTGAGCATACTGTGACCCTGATGGAGCTGGCCGTGGACTTCGAGCTATCAACTGGCCTTACCCTCCCAGACACCGTGACGCGCCGCATCCGCCCCCCCGCCCACGTGGACCCGAATAGGAAGGGCGCGAGGGAGGCCCGCTCGCGCATCCCTGCAGACACAGCCCCAGGGCTCACCCTGTACTTTGACGGTGGTGCGCGCGACAATGGCACCCCCTTCGCCGTGGCGGGGGCAGGGGCGGTGCTATACCAAGACGGTTGCAAGGTTTCAGAGAAAGTACTCCCGCTGCTGAACGTGCGTAGCAACAACATTGCTGAGTACGAGGCGCTCCGTGCAGGTCTGCGCCTCCTCGAGAGGGGTGATGCCCCTGAGGGCCCAGTCACAGTGCGGGGCGACTCCCAGGTGGTGCTGCGCCAGCTCCAAGGGGACTCATTGTGCCGGGATGCCGCCCTCCGTCCTCTGTTCCTCAGCACGTCCCGGCTAGCTGCGGACCTCCAACCGAGGTTCACTCTCACATACGAGCATGTGAAGAGGGAATCCAACACAGATGCTGATGCCCTCAGTAACGCCGCGATGGACGAGGCTGAAAGGCTGGGGGCCTCACGGCAGCAGCTCCAGCAGGACCTCACGGTGTTCCAGAGCAGTATCCTGGGGAAGGCTGCCTCGCTGAAGGGGCTCTGCAGCATGGTGACGAAAGTAGGCACTGGGCCCTGGCATTGCGGCCATGCTGCCAACTCAACAGTCCTCACGGCGATCGGTGGATCTGTGGCGGCGGGCCTGTCGAGGAGGGCCCAGCTGAACCCTGCCACTGAGTCGGTGATGCGCAGCCTCCAAGCGCACCTGGCTGTGCCAGCCCCCAGCCGGACGGATACAGTGTTCCATGATCGCGGAATGGCGTGGGCCGCTACCTTCGCTCCGCAGCCGCACTACCCTGAGGGTTGGCAGCAATCGGCCCAGCAGTGGGCGGCGCGTGGTCGGCAGGCCAACAGCCGGGTAGGGCGCCCATGGGAGCGGAGGGGCGCTGCCCCCCGAACTGCTCCCCCTGGTGCCAGGAGGAACGCAAAGGTGCTTGCCTGCAAGTTGCATTGGAAGCCCCGTTGCTCGGCATGCCAGAAGCGGCGCCTCCCGGAGGAGGTGTGCTGCCGCAACCACCACAAGGAGGGGGACGGGCTCCCGGTCACTATGGGCTTCTGCAAACGCCACAGCATGGACCGATGCGGTGACTGCTACAGCGATGGCAAAACACTACCACATTGCTGCCAAGCACACCACGCCGGCTATGCTGCACGCCCTCCTCCCCGGAGTGGCACTGAGTTGGCCCCACACTCTAACCCGAGTGGGGCCTCCGCTGTGACGTAGAAATGGGCGGGGGTGGGCAATGATCCGCGCAGGATCTCCCCACACAAAACGTGGTCACCACACACACACACACAGGCCTCGCGTGACAACAGCCAGCAGCGCACGCTGTCTTCCTCACTGCCCCGCAAGGGCAGCCCTGCCACGCGGCCGCGGCGCATCCCTGACCGGCCCGGGGGATCGCCCACTGGGACGCCCACCACAACACCCACCAAGCTGAGCGCCCCCCCCTCTGCCAGCCTCTCTGACTCAGGCGTGGGCCTCGCCGCACTGCGGTCCCCTTCTCCGCGTGCCAAGCAAGGCGGCGCCGCAACCACGCCGCGGTCGCTCGTCAAGGCAGCAGCACGCCATCAGGCGAGCGCGCTGCCGCAGGCTGCTGCTGGTGTGGATGCCTCACACAGCCCCTCGCCGCGGGGTCCCAGCAGGGATGCGCAGGGCGCAGCCGCGTCTGCTCTGGACTATCTGCGCGACTACTCGGCTGCTCTGAAGACTGCCTACGGCACGCCTGCCGAGCATATCCCCTCCACACCCCCGCGCAGCGCAGCCCCGCAGGCGTCGTCCTTCGACTATCTGCAGCGGGTGAGCGGGGGTGTGCTGACGCCGTATGCCAGTGGCGTGGTGTTGCCGCCCGGCGCGACGTCGACCCTCAGCCCTGTGCTGGAGAGGCTGCGCGCGCGCGGGATTGGGGCGGGGTCGTCGCCGCAGTCGGAGGCGCTGACCAGCCCCTTGGTGCGGTCGCTCAACCAGCAGATACACCAAGTGGAGGTGCAGATCTCAGACTCGCTGATGCGTGCCCCGGGCCCTGCCGCGGGGCGCGGGGTCGGTATCGGGCTGAACCGCCGCACATCGCCCGCCCCCCCGCGCTCGCAATCGCTGCCGCCGTCGGCGCGGGTCGAGTCAGCGAACCGGCTGCCCGCAACGTCGCTGCGGCATGTGTCGCCGCCGCGCGCTGCGGCTGCACCCCAAAAGCCTGCAGGCGAGGAGGCGCTTGTGTCGCTGCGGCGCGAGCTGGGCCGCGTGAGGGTGGGTATGGGTGCCTCGCAGTGCGACGTGACAGGCGACTGGGCTTGGAAGGCGGACAGCCCTGCAGCCGCGATGTCAGAGGTCCTGCTGGATGCACACCGCCGATACGGCGAGTCCGCAGTCACGACATACGCAGAACTGGCAAGCATCGCGCGGGCCAGCTGTGGGGTGTACCGTGCACAGGCCCTGGTGCGTGACCTGGGCATTGCTGCGTCGCATGCGCGCGAGATGGAGATCATCGCATCCGCAGAGCACACGGCAGTGACATCGCTCGACGAGGAGAGGGTCCGCAGCTACCAGCGCTACACCATGCACCACAGCACCATAGGGAGTACGCAGCTGACGCTGCGCCCCGATGGCACGCAGTCCAGCGAGGTCGGCGGCAACGGGACATACACACTGTCCGATGTCCCCATCCTAGGTATGCAGTAGCCCTGTGCAGGCACGAAATGTTATAGGTGGAAAGCGCCGAACTTTGCCGGAAATTTGTCGACAGCCCCCCTCTCTCTCTCTCTCTCGACACCACTGCACCCCCGCCCACACCCACAGGGAAACGCGTGGCCACGCTTTGCCTCGAGTTCGAGGAGGGGGACAACATCGTGCTGTCTACACCTGACCAGGGGCGCACCTGGGAGGGATTGCCCACCTACGACACGGTCCGCCTCGAGCTGGGCCCGGGTGCCTGCAGCGTGCAACCGTGGCTCGCGCTGCATGTTTGCGACGTGGAGCGGCAGGAGGAGCGCCGTGCGGCAGCCGAGGCGGCGGCGCGCGAGGCAAAGGTGCAGGCGCAGGTGGACTACCTCCGGGGAGTGGTGCAGAAGCTCACGGCGGATGGGGCGCAAGGCGCGCCCCAGGCGCAGCGCGCCGCGTCGCGCAATCAGGGCACCACCACTGCAGGCCTGGGCAGCGACACCGACCCTCTGGAGGCCAGCAGTGCGGAGCCTGGGGACGAGGGCGGCATGTCGGCCATCCTCGACAAGGCAGAGCAGCTGCGGAGGGAGGGGGAGTCTGCCTTCTCTCTCGGCTTCCCGCCTGGCGACACGCCGCAAGACACCCCGCTTCAGGCAGGCCCGAGTGAAGGTGGCGCGGCGCTGCCCTCTTTGTTGGAATCCTCTGGGAAGCTTTCGGCACCCCAGACTGCTGGTGACCTGCGCAGCGATCTCGAAGCGCGTGCTGCCGAGCGCGATCAGATCGAAGCGGATCTGGCTCTCGAAAGACGTCTCTTAGAGGAAGAGAGGCTGAACGCCTCGCAGCGCAACCAGCAGTCATAGAGAGTTGCTCAGAGTTGCTTGTCGCAACGCTGAGGCCAGCGTGCCCCTTTCTTGCTGTTGCCGAATGGGGGGTGTGGGGGTGGGGGTGGGGGTGGGTGGGTTGGTGGGTCGGTCTTTGCCACCGCCCCCACCCCTTTCCCAGGTGATTTAGAGTTATGTAGGTGCCCAGTGTTGTACGACGTGCGTGTGGGGCGTGAGATACTTTCATTTGTTTATTTTTTTTGAAATTTCCTGTGAATCTTCGTTTGTTTTCAAAAAATTTTGGGAGCGAAGGCGAGTGGGCTCTGCCCCGCATCCGGGGCACGCTACCTGTTTGTGAAGGGGTGGGTGGGTGCGCGGTACTCTTCGACGTGGGTGTGATGAATGCAATCGGGCTGGGCTATGGTTTGCCAACAGCTTGAACCAACACCTACTGCTAGAGGTAATCTGCTGCCGTGCCAACACACCCGGAGCGGTGCACACTCAAATAGAACGTGACCCAACACAACGGGGGCATAGCCAACCAACGAGGCTTGTCTTCACTCTACGTCAGCTGTCAGTGCGGCCTGTGTGAGGCCTCGCTTGTCTACACTTTAGAACGGATTGCCGTGCAGGCAGGAAAAGGGGGTGTGCAATGTGATCGGTGAGGTGTGGCGAAAAGCGGGTGGGCACACCGGCGTCATCCGCCGATGCTCAGAATCCGCACTCCGTATTGCACAGGCGGTGTGCTGCAAGGTCGTCAGCTGCGACCCCCGCCCCCACCCTCCCACTTCTATTTCAATTCCCCCACCCCTCCCCGGGCTGCCTCTTGGTGTTGTAGTTGCTGTTTTCTTGTGTGACAAAACGCACCATGACTCACGGATCACGGAAAGCGTTCTCATCTGAAAGGGGCAGGTTGCAGTGGGGTGCAAGGTTTTGATGTCACCCCCACGCAGTTTGTGCCTGCGAGGTTTCACGCCGTTTGTTGGGAACCGCCTTTTTTTGCGAGTTGGAATCGTTGTCTCTCGTGACACCCGCCTGCCCACCAACACTGCTGCCACCACCACACCACACCACCACCCTCCAGCGGTACAGCAGGCAGGTATCCTGCGACTGGGGGCCCAGGGTTCAGCCCCTCTTCCTTCTCCACCTCCCTGCCCCCTCCCCCACCGGGCTGTACGTGGCCACTTGGCCAAGGGGGAAACAGGCGTGTGGGCACCCACCCCCTCATCCTGTTGGATACAATCCCGCCCCACCACCCCCCCCCCCCTGTGCCAGGCGCGCCACCCTATTGTGAGAGGGCAGATTCACTTTGTTAGAGCCACTTTCGAGCGAACACTTCTTCTTCTTCTTCTTCTTCCGAGATGGAACAGACAGCGAAGTGGTACAAGACGGGCGTCTCTCTCGCAGCACGCTCGTGGCACCGGGTGACGAACCTCGAGTTCGACCTGAAGCTCATGATGACCGCCCACGCGGCGGTCGAAATACCCGTAGGCCTCCTCTTCCTCATCGGGCGTCCTGCGATGCTCTTCAACCCGATGACGCTCACCGCATCTGAGGCTGATGCCCTCAGCAACCCTGCCATGGTGCTGCTGATGCGCTGGTTCGGCGTCGCCATCCTCTGCGGCGGGCTCACTGCACTGCTCCTCCGCAACGCCATCCCGAAGAAGTCACACGACGTGGTGATCTATGGCATCGCCCTCTACCACGCCCTGCTCACCGCGCTGTCGCTGGGCCACCGCTACGACTTCGCCGACTTCTTCGTGCCTTTCCTCATGCCTGCCTGCCACGGCATGCTTGCGCTGGGCTTCGCATCGGTTGCAGCGCTGGGGAACGGCACGCAGCGCCACTCCAACTCCCTGGGGTCTTCCTCCGACAGGACGACCTTCCGCAGCACCGCGAAGCTGCAGGACAGCCAGCGGTATGACCCGTTTTCCGCACCAGACCCATACGCGCAGACCGCAATAGATATGGGCAACGCTTCGTCTGTCGCCGCGGTGTCCAACGCGGCGTATGCCGTCGGCGCGGCTCTCGGGAGAGATCTGGAGCGCGCTGTGGACGACCTGGACCCATTTGTGGGCGACAGCAGCTCAGAGGCCGACACGGAGTCGACGACAACTTCGGGCGGGAGGCAGCGCGTTCTGTACCCCATCGACGGCACCCCCGACCGGGAGGAGTTCCCCGTGGGGCGGCTGGCAAGCTGCCTCTCCGAGTCGAACTCGATGATGCTTGACAGCGCAGACGGGTCCTCGCGTGAAGCCCTCCCCTCGACTGGGCGGAAAGGCAAATCTTCCTGATAGTGCGCTGCGCGTTCTGCGCTGGCAGAGGCGGTGGGGCGGGGGTTGTAACACGCACGCGGAGGCCACGCGTGGCATGCCAGATGTCTGCTCGTTGCCAACCCTCCCCTAGACAAAGAGCATACATATCAAGGGGACACCTTCGCTACCAGGTGTGACTGAGTGAGAAAAAGCGAGCCACGGCCCACTTCCCCTCACTGGCTGACGAGCTGTGACTGGTAGCGAGAACCCCCCAAGGGGGGCTTCGCTGTGTGCCAAGCTGTGCCAGTTTGTCTACCTCCCCCCCCCCCCCTTTTGTGAGGCGACTCACTTCTCTGCACACTTCACACCGAGCGAAGGCCACCAACGCAACGTGTGTGTTGTGGGTGGTGGCATGTCGGACTGTCCATCGTAGACCGGACCCGCCAGCATTGCCACCCCCCCCACTACCCCTCACACCGAGTAGGAGAGGCAGGGGGGTGTGTGTGTTGCTGGGAATGTTCGAGCAGGCGGGGAGTGGGTGGTTGGGCTCCTCATAAAGTAACCCACACCTCCCCACCCCCCTCCCCGGCACAGCCCTCCCGGTTGGATGAACACTGAGAGGGAGGCTGGCGGAGGGGGGGGGGGTGGGTGGGTGAGCAAACGTTTATCTTTCTACCATTTGGGTGCGGCTATTTGTTTCGTTCTCGGGATTTTTTTTGTTTATTTTGGGTTAGAAACAGGGGCTTAGCTTGGATTTTGGGGTTGGGGCCGAAACTCGGTCAGACTCGGTCACAGTACACACGCAGTTGATTTGCCCCGTTGATTTGCTCCCCACCACCTGGTTCACCCAGAATTCGACGTTGCTGCCTTCCCGGTTCCCCCCCTTCTTATCTGGAACACCAGCTCAGCAACCAGGTTTGCAGCCTCAACCTGGGGTTGCTTTGTTGCCTTTGTAGGTGTGCATTGGCAGCTTCCCGCCAGTGGCGGATGCAGTCTCGGCAGCGCAGATAGTCCTGAAGTGGGCTGAAAAAGAGCTTTGTTGGTGCTTCCGTGAAATTTTCCATATACCTCGGGTACCCGGAGAGAATGTCACCCCCCCTCGGCCTCCGCTTGGGCTCCAACGGCCACCCTGTACAGAGGGTGGGACGGTAGCGGCTGGTAAGAATGTCACCCCCCCTCGGCCCTGGGCCCTCGAGGGGGGTGACATTCTCTCGGGGTACCCTGGGACCTCGCAAGAGTGGCTTCGGGGATACCCTGTGAATCTTCGCGACATTCCACTCCACAAAGTACATTTGCAAGGCTTTCGCTGCTCAGTTGGCGAAGCCTGGTGGAGACAAGGCGGTGCTTGGAAAACAAGCGTTCAACAGAAGCAGTGCCCAGCCGAAGCATAGATGCAAGCTGGAGTAGCTTGCATGTTGCTGGGTACGTGAGAGCGAGGTTTCCCGAGGTAAACCGCTGAATAACCTCCTGCAGATCACGCAGGCCCAACCTCCGAATCTCGGAACAGACACCCGGGCACCTTGCAGAAGGGCAGTCTTGTGCGCCTGTGCCCACTTCGGTGGGTGTGCTGGGGCATTGAAGTCCGGGCAAGGGTACGCGCCAGTGATCCCCGGGAGAGGTGCCAGGTAATGGTCAGCGATGTAGCCCAGAGCCTCCTGCACCTGCGTGCCCACCATGTTGCCGGGAGACGGAATTCAAGACTGCTGACGTTATTCTTACGCTAGCGACGAATACGGGACAGAAGGAGAATGGGGTGTTCGCGTTCGCTCGCACGCGTGCTTCACCTCCTGTGCTGCTGCACCCCAAGAAAAATCCGCTTTTCCCCCCGAAAATTTATACTTTTTTTTTTGTTTTTTGAGCTGACCGAGTTTTTTTCCGGGTTTGGCTGAAACTCGGTCAGCTGACCGAGTTTACCCCCCCAAGCTAAGCCTCTGGTTAGAAACAGGGTGTTCGCCATCTCCCACCTTCCTCAGAGACTGTGGGAGAAAGGGGTAAAATTGCCGCCTCAAATTTTTTTTCGCGCGCGCTTCGCGCGCGCGAAATCATGCAACATCGGCCCCTCAGACAAATTGCCTCAAGGGTCCAGACCAGGGTACTATATAGGTTTGGCGCAAGGGGCCCATTTCGCGGTTCGCGGCTGCAAAATGGAGGTTTTGCGGCAATCAGTGAGTACTTCGGGAGTTGGTGACGAGCCCAAAAACAGGATCACGGACCGTCGCCGATGCCCGTTCTCGAGAAGGAAGGGCACGGTCACATGCGCTCGTTAGTTCCTGTTGGACAGACTTCACAGGTCACAGGGGGGTCTGGGGGGCGGAGCCCCCCAGCCGCCGGAGGCCACGGTAGTGAACATTTGTCAGCCTCGTCCCCGAGTCCGCTTCATAGTCAAACACCACATACAGACAACGTGCACCTTGAGACAGCATGCTCAAGAGGTACATCGGCCTGGTGCCTGTGGCAGGCCACTATGCTCTTGGCTTCGGCCTCCTCTGGCTTTGACCATGCTGATGCCGGCAATAGCTCCGACGGTCCCCAGCAGGTTCAGATCTCGCTTCTTTGGGTTATTTCCGCCCCGTGCGAAGCGTGGTGGTATCAATTTGTACGAGAGGGTGCTGCCCTTCTCCTTCAGAACCCCTTCCCACCTGAGGCAAAAACTTCCGAGAAACTTTTTTTATTTAATTTCTCCCCCTTGGGAGAAATGCCCGGGAGAGAGGTGGGAGAAGGGTTTTCCCAGAATTATTTTTTTAACGAAATAGGCCCCTATTTCTCCCCGAGCGAACGCCCTGGTTAGAAAACAGATTTTCAATCAAACGCGGTGGACTCCCGCACGTCGGGGTAGACCCTTTTGGGATGTCGGAATATCGGGGGTCTGGCGAGGTCCGACCCCCGCTATCGGGGGTCGTCTGGGCACCAAAAATAGCAGGCAGACTCCCGATATCAGGGCGCTCCAGGGGGTGGGGGTCCACCGTGAACAAGAGATGGGGGGGGGGGGGGAGGGGGATCTGAGGGAGGAGGGGGGGTGGTGGTGGCTGAAGCTGAACAGGGCTTTTAGTGCACGGTGGACTTCTGCATTGCGTGGGTAACTGTTTTAGCAGTCGGATTCGCAGGAGTACCTTGTTGTAGTATACTTAGGAAAAGCAGGAGTGTACACCCAAAATCAGTCGTAATGCATGCTGTGGTTGTGAGGAGCTCCCCTCGAGTGTGGGGAGTTGGGTCCAGTTTAGCAAAGTGAGCTTATTTTTCGAAATTTGAAAAATTGGGGACACCAAAAGTCCCCAGAAAAATCTTCGACTTGGCCCGCAGAGAGATTTTTTTTGGTGAAAAACGATTTCAACAGTTGTCCAACAGTTGCTGTACAAGACGGCACACCGTTCTCTGCGCATGGGCTGCTGCACGTGAATCATTTGGATGTCCGAGGGGCTATCGGAACGAGGAGGGCCACGAGCCTGAACTACCCGCCAGCAGTGATCCCGTGCCAGGGCTGGCAGGGGGCCGCGGCCCCACCTCCCTTTTTCTGTAATTCTTTGGGAGGGTGGGCCGCCAGGGGTGGCATGGCCCTACCCTCGGCCCTACCTCCCGGGTCAGATTTTGGGGCTTTTGGGTTCGGCCTTGTGGCCGAGTTTTCATGCGCCGCAGCGTATGAAAACCCAACGGCATGCTGGGGGCTTGATGGTGTTCATCGAAGCGCCCCTCATCATGTCCCAAGCGAAGGACCATCTCCGCCTGGAATGTGCAACAGCACCAACCGGTGTGGGGACTCGCCTTCGAAGACTTTCAGGATGTTCACTACCGTGGGCTCCGGCGGCTGGGGGGCTCCGCCCCCCAGACCCCCTGTAGGCTGTCTCGCGACCAAGTCCTTGCGTGTATGGGATTGATCATCGCACAGCATCCACAAAGCGATGCAAGCCATGAGATTTGCTGCCGTTCCTGAACACTAGCTGGCAAAGTTTCTCGGGATTGCAGTTTTGCAAGTACTCAAAGGCAATCCAAGATCCCCTGGATTCCTGATTTTTGATCCAGCAGGCGACGACCAAAGGCAGCAACATCCGGTGCCTCTCGAATTGGGGGAAAATGTTCTGTGGTCGTGTATTCGATCCTGTTTGCATCATACCACGGGAAGTCGGGGCGGGGTTGGGCTGCACCTTTTTTCTCGCGAGCTCGGCCCACCCTGTGCCCTACCTCTTTTTTGGTTTGCCCGACCCCCAGCGAGATCACTGGCAGCCAGACCTTGTTCAACATAAACAGCAGACAAGAGAGCAGAATGGAGTGCGGGGCAGCTGCCGTGTTCCCATAAAAACATCGCACCTCTGGCGCTGCCTGCACGAAAGGGACGGGTAACCTGCAGGTCACCCACAGCAGCCTACTGCCTACGTTTTATACAAGATCGGCGCCGACGACACGAAAGACTGTTCGATCTGCGGCGCAACAAGAATCTCCGGTGGGAACAGAACTGAGCGGCAACAGGATGCAATGCAGGCCCACCTCCGTTGCCCTGCGGCAAGAGCAGTCACATCGATTTCGTTGACAGGGCCTGCTCACTGGTGTGTGACCACAGCAGATGGTGAGCTGCCCCACGGCAGAACACCTGGGACGGGGGATGGCTGCGACTGGGCATTACCAAACTCGTCATGATGTAGGACTGCGGACAATTGGTCACCGAGAGCAAGTATGGCTCCCGCTCAGCTCTCACTGAAGCTGAACCAGATGCAAGTGGTGGGGGGAGGAGGGGATCCCAGGGGAGGACACACCGGTCGGCAACCCACGAGGACTGGCCCGTCCCAGTCGACAGAAGAACAAAGCAGGAACACGGACTCACATGAAACGAATTTTTTTCCGGGGGGCGAAGCCCCCCGGAAAAAAATTTGGGGTTTTTTGGCCTATTTTTGGCCATTTTCCGCTGCATTTGTTTGATTTTGGGTCGGGAAAGGTATGGCCAGGAAGTGGGAAAAATTGGGGAAAAAGTCGGAAATTTTCAGGTTTGCCCATATAAACCATGGGTCACAGATTCCGATTTTTGGGTCAGACTCCAAGTTTGACACAAGGGAAAATAGGCAAAAATTTTCACCTATTTTTGGTCACCTAAGGGGGGGCTTCGCTCCGGGTCACTGACCCAAGCTGACCCAGATTGACCCGGAGCGAAGCCCCCCATTTTCCTAAGGTGAAAAACCCCAGGGTGACCCAAATTGACCCAAGTTGACCCAAATTGACCCGGAGCGAAGACCCCCAAAAAAAACCTTTCAACCATCGGCAAGCCTGCATGTTGACTGCAGGTTGATGGCGAAGTGTGTGTGCCATCGCCAGGTTTATCGCCTGTTCGAGAAAAGGGGCAACACCCTTGAGACAATACCGCATCCGGTATCATTGGGTTCGGAGGATTAGAAGAGAAGGCTTGATCCCCCCATCACCCATCCCCCCATCCCCCGCATCGAAGAGGCAACTCACAGGGTCTACCAGGCGCTGGTGAAACCTGAAGAACGAACACTTGAAACAGAGCAGCTAGTTTCTTGAAAAGCTCAGAAGTCAACCGCTGTGCACACCACAGCATAGCGAGGTCGGGCACACGCCAGCATTTTTGAGCTGTGTAGACAGCACGCCGGCACTGCCTCTCGTGAACAGCATGGTTGCAGTCGCCGAAGTCTGTCGATGTTTCAGTGCGGTGAATCGCACGCTGTGTCTGTCCGCGTAGGATAGGACCATGCCCGTCATCCCATACCCAGCGCCCTGTTGCTGCATCCCGGTGGACGCATGCCCCTCGTCAGCCGGGTGGTGTGTTGGGCCTCCGAAGGTGCACCGCCCGTGTTGCCCCTCCGCTCTTGTTTCTTGCATGGGATTCACTCGGAAGGGCGGTGTGTTTTTCACACACAACAAGAAGCTTGTCACAGTGAAAAAGATAGTTGGCACGCGCTTTGGGTGACAAACACAATCTACCTTGCCTTGTTGCTATGACTGTGCGCACATTCACGCCAACCTTCATCAGGCAAATCACGTGAGGTTTGTTCACCCGGGTTTAGTGCACAAACAGCGCCTTATCTTTTTTTTGGCAGAACAGGCAGGGATTTCTCCAGGATTCGCGATTTCGGGGGTCGGGGGGGGGGGGGTCAGTGCACTTTTTGCCCCCAGATTGTTTTCTCCCCGGGGCGGTGCGCCACAGGGGGGGTCTGGGGGCGGAGCCCCAGCCGCCGGAGGCCACGGTACTGAATGGTAGGTGTTACCGGGCTTGTGGTGTGGATTCTCGGGGCAAATAACCCAAGTAAGGTAAGTTGCCTCGCCACGACGGAGTCTTCTCGTGAAGCTCCTCCATCCACCCCAGTTCCCCGACGCACCAAGTGCTGCTCACAGCCACATGCTCGCACCCTCTCAAAACCCCCGTAAAAATTGACCTCCCCCGGGGGGGGGCTAGTAATTTTCGCAAAACCCTGGGGGGGGGGGGGGGGTCATTAGCCCCCCCCCCCCCCCCTAGGGGGGGTCAAATGCCACCCTTTTACGTGGACAAACACGATTTTTCAAAAAACCGGCGCAGAGGCCCCAAAGCCCCCGTAAACCCTCCAAACCCCCCCAGATCGGTCCGGAAACCCATCGAACCCCACTTTTCCACCATTCCGGGCACCTCAGGTGCCCGAATTGGGGTACCTAAATTTTGTGCCACCGTTTGGTACCGTACAGTGCCACTGTGTGGGAGGTTGGAAAAGAAAATGCCCCAACACACCACATCTGAGGGTTGCAATGCATGTTGCTTGCCAACCACGTCATCCGGTGGGTGTCAGGCGCTATGTAGGTGGCATTAGCCAGGTCTTCGATGTGTTCTGGCTTGTATATATACCTCCCTGCCTGCGGCACAGGCACTGCCTTTGTCCCCCACACCAGCCACAGAGAGCGTATTGTACTCGGTCCACGGTTGCTGATTCATTGTGATGCGTTGTATCCTCGAGTGAACGTCACACACTAGTGGCACCACCACCCGCCATCCGAGAGCTGTATTGACTTTGCGCGCTTCCGTTGTATTCACCTCGCCACGCATATTGCACCGTTCAGTACCAGTGCTCTTGGGCCAGGCAAAGTAGACCGCAGCAACTACCAATTCTGGCACAATGGGTACCACGACAGCGCACTTCATGTGTTCCCGGAATGTACAGCTCGTGTTGCAACAGTCGTTGTCAACACATCCCGGTTGTGGAGCACTGCTGCACAGGAATCACACGACCATCTGGACTGTTCCGTACCTACAGGCAGCCTCCCGGTGCATGGTGGCAGGGAGGTATATATACAAGCCAGAACACATCGAAGACCTGGCTAATGCCACCTACATAGCGCCTGACACCCACCGGATGACGTGGTTGGCAAGCAACATGCATTGCAACCCTCAGATGTGGTGTGTTGGGGCATTTTCTTTTCCAACCTCCCACACAGTGGCACTGTACGGTACCAAACGGTGGCACAAAATTTAGGTACCCCAATTCGGGCACCTGAGGTGCCCGGAATGGTGGAAAAGTGGGGTTCGATGGGTTTCCGGACCGATCTGGGGGGGTTTGGAGGGTTTACGGGGGCTTTGGGGCCTCTGCGCCGGTTTTTTGAAAAATCGTGTTTGTCACCCCCATTTGACCCCCCCTACCCCCCCCCCCCCCCGGAAAAAACCCTGAGAACACAGGCATGTCGCGAAGCGTCGACCGTCGACCCAGTGATTTTGGGTCCCCCCCATAAAAAAGCGTCGACCCAGCGTCGACCCAGTGGAACTGGGTTGCCATTCAAGCCTGGACCAAGCGTCAACCCATTTATTACGCTGGGTCGACGCTAACCTAGCGTTGACCCGGTTACACTGGGTCGACGCACACCAAGCGTCGACCAAGCGTCAACCCACTTTCACTGGGTCGACGTCGAAGAGAGTATGGTTTTGCAGGAACAGATGCTCACTACCGTGGCCTCCGGCGGCTGGGGGGCACCGCCCCCCAGACCCCCTGTGGCGTATGTCTCGTACTCAAGTCATTCGATTCCCACCAGGTCAGGGAATCCAACCACTCCAATAGCCTCAGGGACGCAGCCAACTCACACAGAATCTGTACGCCCACAATGAACAGATGTTCACTACCGTGGCCTCCGGCGGCTGGGGGGCTCTGCCCCCCAGACCCCCCATCTCGCGTGCCCGTCTCGTAACCAAGTCCTTGCGCTTCAACGGCCGTGGCATATCAGGGGATAGCGTCGAAATCATGGTCCCGAAAGCCATTTTTTGGGTTTCCTCCGGCACCCGAGTGGCGCGAGCGGGAGAGGAATCACGGAAGGAACCCAGCGCCTTACACCGTGCCCACCTAGTGGTCCACCGATGGGGAAATGAGGCAACAACACGAGCGCGCGCGAGAAAAAATTGCCCCTAGTGTTTTCCCCCTGATCCCCCCCCAAAACAGGTGCGTCAACCCACCAAATCTCCAAAATCGAAAAGTTAGCGACAGGCCTGCTGAGAACAGCGTTTTTCTCTAAATGGAAGAAGACTCGTGGCAACATTCGGGACCCTGCTGACACACGCACTAGCAGGGCGCCGTTCGGACAAAACTAAGAACGCAAATCCAAGTGCTCCCCACCCACCAACCACTCCCACTTGCCCTGCCCCAACATCGTTGTACCGTCGCCAAGTCCAGTCGACTTTGGCTGTTAGAATTGTCGCTTCCAGGCAGCCGCGCTGCAATGGTCAGGAGGGGTGGGTGCCAAGTCGCTTCACGGCTGCAACCTGCAGCTCGGCGGAACACGGTGGACTCCCACACGTCAGGGTGCACCTTTTTGGGATATCGGAATATCGGGGGTCCGGCGAGGTCCGACCCCCGCGAGTGGGGGTATGGACCCCCGCTCGCGGGGGTCGTCTGGGCACTAAAAATAGCAGGGCAGACTCCCGATAGCGGGGGTCGCCCCCCGCTCCAGGGGGTGGGAGTCCACCGTGAAGCTTGCCGCCTGTGGGGGGGGGGGGTGGTCTAACACGGCGCTGAAGTAAATTACATTACAAGTGGTTTTACATGTAAAATTACAAGTGAAAAATGGTTACAAGTGCCACTTGTAAAATTACAAGTACCACATGTAAAATTACAAGTGCCACTTGTAACTTTTACAAGTGGTACTTGTAATTTTACATGTAAATGACATGTGCCACTTGTCATCTCCGCGGTTTCCTTCATACTCTACACTGTGATGGGGGGTTTTTTGGCAAGCGGAGTGGCAAGGAGGGGGGAGAAATGACCAGCAAACGGTGGGAGTGCAATGCAACAGCTGTCGAGATCGGATCGAGTGGACTGATTGTATTTTGTGCCGACGACGAGTCTCATTTTTTCAGACTGCAGGGTGTTCGTCCGACATGTGCATATCCCTCAGTTCTTGTGAAGCAAACTCCTGCAGACACACAGGGCAGGTCGTGATGTCCAGCTCATCCTGGTGGACGTAGAGGGCGTGTTGGCTAAGTCCACTTCTGAACACCGTTTTCTCACACAAGGGGCAAGACACTCGACATTCACACTGCGCCCTCGGCCGGTGCTGTCCGTCGTAGTGGGCGTAGAGCCCGTAAACCCGCGCGAAGCTCTTGTCAGGGCAAACAACGCAGCTATACGCTTCTGTGGCGGATGTCTCGTCGCCATCATCATCATCATCATCACCAGCCTCGCCGCTATTGCCGTCACTCGCAAGGTTGCCGCCATCACCAGCCTCCTCCCCGTCGGTGGTTCCTTGTGCAGGGGGCGTCACCTCCGTCACCTCCCAGGGTTCTTCGTCACAGATGCAAACCAGGAAAACATCGCCGTTGTTGCCGGGTTCTGCCTGAAATGTTTGTCCGTGACCATCTCTGCGGCGCACATGTGACCCGAGGCCAAGTTTGTCCAAGCGGACCACCAATTGACGAGCAGCCTTGAGCCACGTATCATTGTGAGTGATCACACACCTGCACAGGCGCATGGAATCGTAAGATAATATTTGGGGCCGCTCGCCGATGGTAGGAGTCAGTGGAGGCACTTTGCGCACGGTATTTTATCCGTCAAGTGTTTCTGTTTCAGTTCATAGATCTGCAGATCACGCTCCATCGTCTGCGGGGATCCCCCACGTGTCCACCTCTTGCGCTCACCGTTGCTCTGTTCGAAGAGCTCGTCGGAGACGGTGACCCTGTGCGCATCCTGCTCATCAAACCAGTGTTCGAGAGAATGAGCATATGCCGAGCGAGTGATCCCGGGATTTGCCCACTCCAACAAGAAAATCAGCACATGATAGCTGATCACAGCGAATAGAAACTCTTTGCGGCAGGAACCTGTTGAGAAGTATCGCACTGGTATGTCTTGGTAGCGGAAGAAGATCAGTGATTGCATTGCGCAGCACAATGTCCGCTGATTCCCCACGGTGATGGCCTTCAAAGCAGCGAGTATCTCTCTTGCGTGCTTCCCAGTGAAATTTTTGCCCACTTTTCCAAGGATGGTTTCCTCCACCACTTTTGATCCCGGCAGCGTACGTAGAATGAGGCGCATGACACCTTTCGTGTCGTGAAGGGGGGGGCGTCACGGTGTAGACAGGATTCGAGAATTTTGAAGCGATGCTACAAGTGAATCCTGCGGCATCCATCTCTTGGATACTACAGCGGTGGCAGTCATGCAGGTACTCCAAACGCTCGTCGATTCCTGTAAGGCAGAAGGCAGAACGATGCCCTGTCCCACCTACACCTTTGAAGAGTGACCACAACTCTAAGTGGTCACCCCCAAGCCGGAACTGGGTGATGGAAAAGGAGCAAGGCCCCTTCGTGAAGATCCCCTTCTGAACTGCCACAATCTGCCCCAAGGCATGGAGCATCCACCATTCGTAGAACAGGGGCTTGTGGCGGTCACACACTGTCAGAAAGCGGGACGCGGTGATCCCGTCCGTCAATGCGATTGCCAGTCGCTGCCTGCTCTTTCCTTAAAGGCTACCGGGTGTGTAGCCATCACCCGTGACCATGACTGTTGGTGGGGGGCGACCCGAGCGGATGGGGAAAGCCCTCAGCAGAAACTCGAGGCCCCCGCATGTTCCCTAGCAGAGAGGGCGTCATCAGCCGGAGGGGAGCTTCATGCTTTACGAGGAGGGGGTATGAAAGCCCCATCGAGATCCCTGTCTCTCTGCGAACGAGTGAGCCCAGCCGTTCACAGTCGCGCAGAGACATGCCCAACTCTGCCCTGTGTTGTCGAATGATTTCACCGATTTCTGCTTGAATCCACAAAATGCGGAGGCGGCACAACGAGCGAGCCGCTGTATTCACCTGGCTCACACTGGTCCGAAGGACGGTCCCTGTAGAAGGTGTAGTCGACCTGCACCCCTTCCAGCGTCGCCGTCACCAGCTTGGCGAAGCCATTCTCGACGATGACGCTATAGTAGCGCCCGGTCTCCTGGTCGTGCACGCCCACAACGATGTGCTGCATCGCCCGCCACCGCCGCCACTGCCTTATTCTTCGGACGCGTCTCGGATGTGGAGGCTTGTGCCGATGCCTTGTACATCTTGACCATATCCATGCTGTCCAGGTCCTCCACCACCAGCTTGAGGCGCGCGAAACCCTCCGACTTCTTCTGCGTTGGCGTGGGGAAGGGCTTCAGCGCGATGCCGTGGATGGCCATCTCACGGTTTCCTTCGATCCGAACCGTGTACAGGTCGCCGGAAACATCCTTCAGCGACTTGTAGGAAGCCAGTGCATCGTATTTGTGTTTCAGCACCTTTGTTATCACTCCACTCTTGGGGGGGATGGTGGTCACCAGCACCTTCTGCAGCATCTCCTTCAACACCGAGTGTTTAAACACCTCCCCCGTCTTCCTGGTGGTGTACAGGGCCACAAAGTCCTCCACAAGCTGCTGCAGCTGGCTTTCATGCCGCTCATCCTCCTTCCCCAGATCTCCGCTCTTCGTCCGCTTGCTGTTGCGCGTCGGTGTTGTGGTTGCCGTTCTCTTGCTCATGTTGGAGGTGCAAAGGTCCTTTTGTAAGTGAGGGTGTGTGTGTGCAGCAGGGCATGTGCTGGTCTGGGGTCGCGGGGGATAAACAAATGGAACAACACAGCTCGCCAGTGTTAAGGAAAGCTCGTAAATGACAAGTGGCACATGTCATTTACATGTAATTTTACATGTACCACTTGTAAAATTTACAAGTGGCACATGTAATTTTACAAGTGCCACTTGTAAATTTACATGTAAAAAATTTTACATGTAAACCACTTGTAAAACCACTTGTAACAGTGGTTACTTCAGCGCCGTGAAAGCTGTTTAAAAACGTATTTTTGAGGTACCCCCAGAATACCCCAAAAGTGCATAAAAACCACACAAACCGACCCAAAACCCTCCGGAAACGTGTTTTTGGGGTGTTTCGCATGTGTTGGGCTTGATTTTTTGGCACTATACCAAAAGGTGAAAAGGTGGCCACCTTCCCGTACCTGGGCCTGGCCACCTTTGGGGCCTTGAACACACACAGATGCCGTGCACAACGCCGGATGGGCAGGTGGTCCAGCAGGAAGTACAGTTCTTCGTGGTGCTTTTTCTGGGGCTGAAGACGGTCATTTGCAAGGTGGGAGGCAGTTGCCTGCTCCAAAATCGCTCGCAGTACAGCGGCTGCATCCCAACCCCCAGAATGGCGTTTCTGCTGGCCTGGGCAAGGCCGTGCCTGGTCTATCAGGGAGCGGCAGGTGGTGGACAGCGCAGGTTTGTCTGGTGCCTGAATTGTGAGCACAGGCGGCATCCTCACCGTGCCAGATGGAGGAAAAAGGGCTTGCCTCGGCAAGCATTACAACTGCTGACCACGAATCGTCAGCAATTACTGCAGTACACCAAGCTGGCCTGTCTGTAGCAGATAGATGTGCTCCACAGAAGTAGAAGCACACGACAGAAGCTGCTGCTTCAATACTCGGTGAGGAGATACTGATGCGATTGCATCACTGCACAAGGCCCTATCATCCGCCACAGTGTCCACCACTTTCACCGGTATCTAAGTACAAGCTAAGCTCTGTGCGCAGTCTCGGGGGGTCCTCAGCCCGGGTGCGAACGTCAGGTGAGGCACAAGTCAGGCAAGTATGCCTGGATTCTGCAGTCAGCGTCGAACGTACGAGGAATGGCTAGATGATTTCCTAGCTGTTGAAGACGGAGACTTGCACAGCCCCGAGAGCACAGCCCTCGATGTGCTGCTCGACCCCAGAAGTACACCGCGTGCCGCTCCCGTCTGCTATTCTTTCTTTTCAGCAGCAATGCAGCACATGAAACGTGGTCACCATATTAAACCTGCGCATGGCAGGGCAGTGTCTCACCGGATCATCGGGAGGGGTGTACAACGACCTGCAGGGCTGGCTCAAGTCGGTGAGGAACTTCTGTGCACCTCCTTCCCTGTATACCACCAAATGGCACGGCACCACTGGGGCCACGAAACCACCCACCATTTGGCGCCAATCATGAGGGGCTGCTCAAACAGGAGCTTACTGAGTGCCTCGGGTCAGCCATTATGTGTCCCCGTACCCTCCTGGCGCTCAGAAGTTGTGTTTCAGTGATGTTTCCGTGCCCAGGGGATAATGTGTCTCTCTCCTGGCCACCCCCAGGTACGGGAAGGTGGCCACCCCAAAAATATGGTCAGAAAAGCCCACCAAACACCTCCAAACACCCCTACACACCATTTTTTTGGGGTTCCGGACCGGTTCTGGGTGGGTTTCATGGTTTTTGGGGGCCTCTGGGGTGTTGTGCAAAAAAATGCAAAATTTACGCTTTTTGGGGGCTTTAGACCACCCCTAGGCATACTTGTACCCCCATATGGGGAAGGCCAAAAATATGGGGAAAATATGGGGGGAATATGGGGGGTTTTTCAAGTCCTGTTCCCCCATATTTCCCCCATATGGAGGATATATGGGGGAAACCCAGGGGTTCCTCAGGTGGAAGCAGTCAGCAAACAGTTCTCTTCGTTCTGCTTTTCACAGGGTGTGAAGTCAGCCACTGACAGGGGACGTCTAGCACCTTGCAGAGCCATCTCACCTCGTCGCTTTCTGCAGAGAGGAAACGCCCGGCTGAAGTGCTCGAGTCAGACCACAAAAGGTGCTGTGAGAGTGCCGACCGCCACTTTCTTCAAGTCTGAGTAGCGGTCATCAGAGCATGCTGTCCAGTAGTCCTGTCTTTGCTGGCAGAACAGTTGCGTCCTGCAGCCAGTCCTTGTACTGGCCTTCACGGGTCTCATTCCACCCGGCAGATGCAGCTTGAACATGTCAAGCTGCCTGGTGACGAGCGTCGACTCCGACTTTTCGGCGCTCGGAGCGGTCAAAAGCGGCGGAAGCGCCTGACACCAGAATGCACTGCTTGTGAATTCCCTTGTCTAATTAAGGACCTCAGGGGGCAGTTCGCAATCGCAAACACACCAGAGGAGGAGGACAGCGAGTGTGAGAGTGAGGACTTAAAAACACAAGAGTGTGTGTTGTGAGGAGCTGTTAACCCTGAACGCGCTATGTGTGTCTGTGCGTATGTGTCCACCACCGCTGCCGCTGTCACTGCGGTGCCCCGCCAAACCGGGAAGCGTTTGCTCTCCGCTGCCGCTGTATCGGCGCAGGAGAGGAACAGGAGGTCGGTGCGACCCACCTGGGGGATCTTCCAGGGGGGGCCAGACCTGGCCACACCTGAACGAGCGCGCACCTCCCCAGGATCGGACTCCTGGAGGATCCCCAACAAGGCATGAGGCCGGTTTCGACGCGCACTTCGTGTGTGTCTGTGCCTGAGTGGTTTGATGTTCTCCCGTTGCAGCAGGAATACCCCCATATCCCCCATATGGGCCCCATATTTCCCCCATATTCCCCCATATTTTACCGGGTTTTCCCCATATTTTCAGCCTTTTTCCCCATATGGGGGCGGGGTTTTGAGACCCCCCATATTTCCCCCAGATTTAGGGGGTTCCCCATATGGGGGGACAAGTATGCCTAGGGGGGGGGGGGGGCAGAGGCCACGCGCAGAGTTGGTGTTTGTAACAGCCCCGCGTGTGGGGATGAGTGTGCCAATGTGCTCTGCAAGCGCCGCCTTCCCCGCCCCTCGCCCCCGCATTCCAGCCGTGCTGTGCAGGCCGTCAGGGCACCACTCGCCCCCGCTGGACTTGAGCCGACTTTGAAGGTGGGATGCGTTGTGTGTTCGATTTCCCCCATCCCCTCCCCTTATGGTGAAGCCCTTGGCCTACATCATGTTCTGTTGGTGATCCCGCAAAGAACACAGGGTGTGTGTGACCTCGATTGTGTCTGTTGGCATGCTCTTGACGTTCCCACCACCGCTCACCCACAACAGAGCCTCTTGCAGCAACACCGTGGGGTTGTCGTTGAGGGGAAGAGAGGGGAAGGATGGAAGTGTCGGTGTGTCATGTGGAGAGCGGGCGGAGCTGTGTCGTCGGTGTTGCGGATGGCGGGACCGTGCTCAGCCTGAAGGCGGATGCGGTCAAGGAGATGTTCGCGGGTTCCATCAACGCAGACCGGGAGGCTGCAGGGCTGGCGGCACGCATCGAAGGGTGTGACGAGGACCTGGACGATGCAGAGCGCGTTGCCAACACGGGTCTCGAGGTTGGGGATCGTGTCCAGCTCGTCCGCAGGTGGCCACACGTCAACGCTCCTGCTGTCTACAACCCTCGGGTACCCCATGGGGAGGCTGCAGGGGTCGAGTGCATCACACTGTCGAGGTGTGGCACCCTGTGTTCAGTGTCGTACAACAAAGGACACATCACTGTGTTTGACACCACGACTGCTGAGGAGGTGGCGGACCTCACACATGGGGACGACGCCATTTTCTACACTGCGTTCTCAGTCTGTGGGACGTGGCTGGCAACGTGCTCACAGCACAGCACCATCTGCGTGTGGCTGACAGCAACGTGGGAACAGGTGTGGTGTCTGGAGGAGCACGACACAGAGGTGTGGAGTGCAAGGTGGACACACTGTGGACGTCTCGTGTCGGGTGACGAAGATGGGAAGGTGTGTGTGTGGGACTTGGAGGGCACACCAAGTGCCACAGTGCTGGAGGGGCACAGCGAGGCTGTTTATGGAATTGCAGTGTCAACTACGAGGATCTTCACCGGGTCAGACGACAAGACCATCCGTGTGTATGACATCAGCACCCTCACCCACACCGACACCCTGTCTGAGCACACAGGTGGTGTGTACGACATCGTCCTGACGAACGACGAGCAGCACCTGGTGTCGTGCTCTAATGACAACTCTCTGAAGGTGTGGTGCACAACCACCCTCACCTGCATCCGCTCTGTGGTCCTGTCTAATGCCCCGCCCCTGCTCGCCGTGTCACAGCCAAGTGATGTTGTGGCAGCGTCCTTTGACGATCACACAGAGTTGTACAACCTCAGCACCTTGGAGTGCTTGGGACAAGTGGAGTCAAAGGGTTACGGTATTGCATTCAGCCCGTGTGGGAGGTGGGTCTTCACACCGGACACACCGGTCACATTGAACTCCTCTTCTGTGAATGTGTGTGCTGTGTGTGACGTTCCGCGTAGAGGCAGCACTTAGGCAACCTCTTCTGCTTGTGTGCTTGCGGTGCACTGCCTTGCTCGTTGCCTCCCAGCACAGCACCTCCTGACCCTGCTGGTTGGAGGCAGCGTGCACTGCATCTGAGGTGCGACTGCTCAGGATGACACAGTGCTTCCAGACAGCCTCTGCCCCCACCCTCCCAAGCCCCTCCAACCACACTGCCCCTTGATCCTTCTGTCTGCCACATCGCGTCCCTGTTGCACACCAACACAGCACCTTCACCCATGTCAGAAGAGTACGTCTGTGCGTGAGGACCGCGGGGTTCTCGTTGAGGGGAAGAGAGGGGAACTATGGAAGTGTCAGTGCGTCATGTGGAGAGCGGGCGGAGCTGTGTCGTCGGTGTTGCGGATGGCGGGACCGTGCTCAGCCTGAAGGCGGATGCGGTCAAGGAGATGTTCGCGGGTTCCATCATCGCAGACCGGGAGGCTGCAGGGCTGGCGGCACGCATCGAAGGGTGTGACGAGGACCTGGACGATGCAGAGCGCGTCGCCAACACGGGTCTCGAGGTTGGGGATCCTGTCCAGCTCGTCCGCAGGTGGCCACACGTCAACGCTCCTGCTGTCTACAACCCTCGGGTGTCCCATGGGGAGGCTGTAGGGGTCGAGTGCATCACACTGTCGAGGTGTGGCACCCTGTGTTCAGTGGGGTACAGCAAAGGACACATCACTGTGTTTGACACCACGACTGCTGGTGTGGTGGCGCACCTCACACATGGGGAGAGCGACATTCGTCACACTGCATTCTCAGTCTGTGGGACGCGGCTGGCAACGTGCTCAGGGGACAACACCATCTGCGTGTGGCTGACAGCAACGTGGGAACAGGTGTGGTGTCTGGAGGAGCACGAGACAGACGTGTATAGTGCAGGGTGGACACACTGTGGACGTCTCGTGTCGGGTGACGGAGACGGGGAGGTGTGCGTGTGGGACTTGGAGGGCACACCAAGTGCCACAGTGCTGGAGGGGCACAGCGATTGGGTGCATGCCATTGCAGTGTCAACTACGAGGATCTTTACTAGTTCAGAGGACAGCACAATCCGTGTGTATGACATCAGCACCCTCACCCACACCGATACCCTGTCTGAGCACACAGAACCTGTGTACAACATTGCCCTGACTCAGGACGAGCAACACCTGGTGTCGTGCTCTAATGACAAGTCACTGAAGGCGTGGTGCACAACCACCCTCACCTGCATCCGTACTGTCACGTTCTCTGTTGCCCCGTTCCTGCTTGCGGTGTCACAGCCAGGTGACGTTGTGGCAGTTTCCTTTTATGACCATATCAAGTTGTACAGCCTCAGCACCTTGGAGTGCTTGGGACAAGTGGAGTCAAAGGGTGAAGGTGTTGCACTCAGCCCGTGTGGGAGGTGGGTCTTCACATCAAGCAACCCTTCTGTGAATGTGTGTGCTGCGTGTGACGTTCCGGGTGAGGGCAGCACTTAGGCAACCTCTTCTGCTTGTGTGCTTGCGGTGCACTGCCTTGCTCGTTGCCTCCCAGCACAGCGCCTCCTGACCCTGCTGGTTGGAGGCAGCGTGCACTGCATCTGAGATGCGACTGCTCAGGATGACACAGTGCTTCCAGACAGCCTCTGCCCCCACCCTCCCAAGCCCCTCCAACCACACTGCCCCTTGATCCTTCTGTAGGCCACATCACGCCCCTGTTGCACACCAACGCAGCACCTTCACCCATGTCAGAAGAGCACGTCTGTGCGTGAGGGCCGCGGGGTTCTCGTTGAGGGGAAGAGAGGGGAAGTAACAGTGGTATCCCACCCCTGTTGCGACAAGCATAACTTCAAAGTTCTGCAGGAATTTACACTTTCTTGAACCTTGATGCCAAGACAGAGGTAGTATCCCGCCCCCTTTGCACTCCCTCCACTCCTGATGGCACTGCCCCCCCCTCCCCTCGCCATACTGGCGAAACGATTCGCATGCGATAATTATTATCGCATGATTATCGCATGCGATAATGATGCGATATCATAGTGGGTATTTGGGAGGGGCGTGTACGTCTCCGTCAAGAGAGGTGGGGCCGTGGAGGGGTCCCCCGCCACCTCCAGCGTGTGTCCGGTGGGCACTCCAGCACAACGCGTATACGGGCATAGGGGCTGAAGAAGCCGTCGATCGCCGCAGGGATCCTCAGCACTGCGTCAGGCAAGAGTGTGTCACGTGGGCCCGGTCGGAGGTGGGCGGGTTGGGTGTGTTGAGGCAAGGCGAGAGCAGAGTCGGAGGGTTCTGAGGGCCCCGCCCAGGGTCCCTGCACACTTGGATGACTCAAGTGTCATACACCGGGTCCCTCCCCTGGTGATCCACCGACAGCAAAGGGAACCCGAACCGCTCGAGAAGCCGTACGTTGAATCACATTATCGCATGCGATAATCATGCGATAATGCGAATCGTTTTGCGATAATCTGCCGCCAGAGCCGCAATTCCGGTTTTGTGCGAAAATGCGAATCGTTTCGCCAGTATGCGGCGCCCCCCCCCCCCACACACACACACACACAGGCACGCATCCTCCCCCACACCACCGCTACACCTGCAGGGGCGGGCACGCTCTGCCACGATACGCCGTGCTGGCGCCACGCATGGTGCGACGAGGGGGTGCGCCAGCAGCGCCTGCTGCCATGGGGTGGCGGGCGCGTCTCCCGCCGCAGCTGTGGGGCTTTGTGCGGCTGCGTGTGGTGGTGCTGGCTGCCGTGCTGGCATGCTGCGATCATCCTGCGTTGCGTCCCCTGCCGTGGGGGGAGGCGGGTGCGCCGCCTGCGGATCTGTGTCGTTCCACGCCGCAGGGGACGTCTTGCGACTGCAAAAGAATGCCGCTGGCCAAGCGGTGTCAAGGCTCGACCCTTTCCTGCCCTGACGACGTGCCCTGCAGCGTGTCGTGCGACAGCTGTGCCGACACCACGGTGGCCTGCCCCGAGTGGGGCGAATGCAGCATCGCGTGCACCGCATGCGACATGCTCCGCGTTCAGTGCCCCCCGCAGCGCACATCGCCCTGCGTCGTGTCCTGCAGCAGCTGCAAGAACGTCACCTTCGACCCGCCCCCTTCCGCCACGCGCATCGAGCTGCGGTGCCTGGGGGGGCAGGCCTGCGATGACGCCACGCTATCTAACTTCTACGGCAACGCTGCGGCACAGCCGGAATGCGCAGCCCCGCCACCTGCAGCGGGGCTGGGCAACGCGACAGCCTTCGCAGCCTGCCCGGGGCCGTGGCCCCACGGCGTGTCCTGCGTGGATGCATGCGAGGGCAACACCTACACCTGCACGGGCGGCACCTGGCAGCCTGCGCAGGCAGCACAGTGCGGCACAGACCCCAGCGGCTGCGGCGGCGACGCCACCAACCACAGGCTGCTGCGCGAGGGGCAGGAGTGCCAGTGCCTCGGCATCGCCCTGCAGCGCACCAGCGACGTGTCGCAATGCGCCGCGCAGTGCGCCCTCACCCCCGGGTGCAAGTTCTTCTCCTTCGACAGCGCCACCCGCCTGTGCACATGGAAGCAGACGCAGGACTCCGCATGCCCTGAGGGTTTTGCCCCCTCCGCCACATCCTTCTACGAGCCCATCGTCCCCACGCTGCCCTGCAGCGGCAACGGCGTGTGCACACCCACAGGGTGCCTCTGCGCCGCCTCCTCGGAGCAGGGCTACTGGGCGGGGCGGCACTGCGACAGGTGTGCCCCAGGGCACGCCACCCACGACTGCACGGTGGCCTGCTCGGGCGGGGCCTGCTCCCCCTGCGGCGGGCGCGGGTGGTGCAACGAGGGCACCGCTGGCGACGGGTCGTGCCTCTGCGGCGACGGGTGGGCAGTGCCGTCGTGCACCGAGTGTGCGGAGCACCGCTTCGGGTTAGACTGCAGGGGGCGCTGCCCCGTCAACGCCATCGGCGTGGTCTGCAGCAACCACGGCGTGTGCTCCGAGGGCCGCACCGGCACCGGCGCCTGCACCTGCAACCTCGGGTGGGCCCCGCCCCTCTGCGACGTGTGCGACTCCACCCACTGGGGGGGCGACTGCAGCGGCACCTGCCCAGGCGGGGGCACCTGCTCGGGGCACGGCGCCTGCGACAACAGCACTGGCGCCTGCACATGCGAGCCCAGATGGGGCGGGTCGCAGTGCGAGCTGCCCTGCTCTTGCAATGGCAACGGGCAGTGCGTCGCCTCCGACCCCCCCTGCCAATGCGACGTGGGCTACGCCCTGCCCGACTGCGCCGTGTGCGAGGACGGCTACGCTGGGGCAGACTGCGCCACGCTGTGCCCCGGTGCCCCCAGCAACCCATGCGGGGGCCACGGCGTCTGCGACGCCGCCACAGCACAGTGCAGGTGCCACGCGGGGTGGCACGACGTCCCTGCAGGCCCCTGCTCCGAGGCCTGCCCCCTCGGCCCCAACGCCCTCGTCTGCAGCGGGCACGGCGCATGCGACGGCCCGTCGACCGGCTTCAACTGCACCTGCGACACACCCTGGCAGGGGGACGACTGCAACCTCTGCGAGGACGGCCTGTCGGGCGACCTCTGCGACAAGGAGTGCCCTGTGGGCCCTGTCGGGCCCAACACCACCGCGGTGTGCTCGGGGCGGGGCCACTGCGTCGACGGCGAGTGCCACTGCACGGCGGGCTGCGGCGCGGCATGCCACAGCGACAACTGCACGTCGACCTGCCCCTCCCCAGAGCTGTACGACACATCATGCACAGGGCTCTGCCCGGGCTACCCGCAGGGGGAGATCTGCGCCGGGCACGGCGTCTGCAGCAACGGCAGGCTCGGCACCGGGGAGTGCATGTGCCAGGCCCGCGGCGTGTGGGTGGGCCCCGGCTGCGACATGCGCTGCCCCAGCGCCAACGGCATCCCCTGCAGCGGCAACGGGCTCTGCGAGGCCTCCAACGCGACGTGCGCCTGCAACGACGGGTTTGTCGGCGCCGACTGCATGACGGGCTGCCCCCGCACCACACGCGGCATCTGCAGCAGCCGCGGCACATGCACCGACACGGGGTCCTGCCTCTGCACAGACCCCGAGAGGTGGGGCGGCCCCTCCTGCAACACATACTGCGGGTGTGAGCCAGGGCGCGGCACCTGCAGCCTCAACGGGACCTGCACCTGCCAGACGCAATATAAGGGTGTGACATGTGGCGAATGCGCGGATGGATTCCATGGCCCCGTCTGCACCGACATCTGCTACAACGGGAGATCCGTCGCACAGCAGTGCAGGTGCAACGAAAAGTGGAGCGGGGCAAACTGCGACCGGGGCTGCCCCGCCGACGCCTCGGGGCGGGAGTGCAACGGAAAGGGCACCTGCCTGTGGGGGAGCGACCGCGCTGACAGCATCTGCATATGCCTCCCAGAGTGGTACGGGGCCACCTGCTCCAAGCAGTGCAACCAGGACATCTGCGCCTCCCGCTTCCCCTTCGGCTCCGCCATCTGCAACCCCGCCACGGGGGACTGCACCTGCGACGCCAACCACGAAGGTCCCCAGTGCTCCGAGTGCTCCGACCAGGCCTGGGGCTCCGCCTGCGAAAAAAAATGCCCCTGCAGCGGGCGCGGCAGCTGCGACCGGGTCACCGGTGCCTGCACCTGCTACGCCGACCCCACCAAAGGCCACTTCGCGGGCAACCTCTGCGAGTCGTGCGCCTCCGGGTGGACCGGCCTCCCCAGCTGCACCCGCCCCAGCACACCCCTGGTGGTGGTCGGGGCGACCACCTCGCCCATCGCGCAGCCCGCAGGAAGCGCGGCACACCGCCTCCTGCTTGTGGACCGCGGGGTGGCGTGGGTGGGGGGCGACCCCCCCGCCTTCATCGACCTGGATAAACAGCAGAGCGGGGCAGCGGCGCTCCTCGATGCCTGCCCCGTGGTGAAGGGGTGGGTGCGCGAGGGGCAAGTCTTCCTCCTGGCTGACGCATGCGCGCTGCACGCGCAGCCGCGACTCCACCGCATCCCTGAGCCTCCGAAACAGGCCACACCCGATTGGGATGGGCGCACCGGCCTCCCCATCTGCACCGCACAGACCGCACACATCTGCCTTTCGCAGGAAATCCCCGACGCCTCCGGCGTCGTCGACGCCGTCTGGCCACCCGGCGCCCCGCTCATGATCCTTCTAAAATCCGGACAAGCCATCACCCTGTGGGTCGACCGTTGGGGCATCCCCGATGCCATCTCCGCCACCCCGCTCCCCTCCATCGGCACCCCCGCCACCCTCGCCTCCGTCGGGCCCGGCCTGCTGTACTACGCCTGCGGCATCGCCTCCCGCGCCCCCGGCTGGTCCTGCGAGGCCCTCCGCCCCAGATCCCCCGGAGGCAATACCACAGCCTCCCACACTGTGGATGCCCTGGGCCCCCTGGTCTGGATGGGGCAGCCCCCGAACTGCGTCTCCCTCGGCGCTGCTGCGGGGGAGGACGGGGGGCCGGACGGGACATCCCTGACCCTCTACATCACGATGGGCTTCACCCCACCCGGGGGGGTCGGTGTGGCTGTCATCCGACACTCCCCCGTGGGTGGTGGGGGTGCCCCACCCATCCCACCTATCAGCGGGACCTCTGTTATCCACCTCAGCTCTGTGGGGGATCCGTCCGCCATTGCCCTCGATGCCTACTCCAATGGGGTGTACACCTTCTCCTGCGGGGGCGTCGGAGGGGGGCCCTGCATTGCCTACCGCATCGAAAAGGGTGAATACGTCTCCGGCGAAACCCGCCTCGACTTTTCAACCGGAGGGAACGGCTTCAGCTTCTCAGCGGGGGTAGCCCCAAAAGGGGGTGTTGCGATTGCCTCCGCCGCGATGGACCCTGCGAGGCGCCTCCTCTACATCACCCCCGCGCTGCCTGCGGCAGCGACGCAGGGGGGGGCTCCCCCAGTCCCCGGAGGCGAGGCACTCCCTCTTACGCTCTTCTCCATTGCAGCGTTTGGCCTCTCCAGCGCTGCCCCATCTGTTGTCTCCGACAGGGGTGGGGTCAACCTGACGCTTGCAGGCCATGGCCTACACACCCCGGCCAACCGGCTCCTCCCTCCAGGCGCTACGGCATCCGCTGCGGAGTGCGTTTTCCGGGTTGAGGTTCTGCCGGGCGACCCCCCCGCCGCATCCACCTCCACCTCCTCCACCACCGCCTCGCGATTTTACAGCGAAATCGCGCGCTCTCCCGCGGAGCTGCTCACAGAGGGTTCTATTCGTTGCTTCCTTCCCCTCAGGGAGGAGTGGGGGGAAGGAGGAAGAGGAGGAGGAAAAGGGATCACCGGAGCCGCCCCATCCCCAGCTGCCTGCTCCCGCATCCAGGTGGGGGTTTACCTCTTCGCGCCGCTGGGGTATACCCCGCCCCCGTCAGGCGTCGGGTCCCCTCCGCTCGTCAGCTTCTCCGGAGGGGCTGTCTCTGTCGCGGCGAACCCTGTGCCTCTGCTGGTGGGGATCGCGCCGCGCGTCCTGCCGTATCTTTTTCCGGGGGCCCAGGCCCCCCCACCAGGCGCTGCATCCCGGCAGCGCATCGCGGTGACCGGGAGGGGGTTCTTTGCGTCGGAAGGCCTCACCTGCGCCTTCTACACCCCGCCCGCCACAGGGGGTGGTGGTGGTGGTGGTGGTGGCGGCGTTGGTCTAACCGCCACCGCCTCCCCTTTGCCTGCCGCCGGGTGGATCCGCAACACCACCTCGGTGGGGACCTATGCCGGGTCGGCCCTGGTGATGTGCCCTGTGCCCCCCGAGATCCCCCCTGGCCCCTGCCGTCTCGGGGTGTCGCTCGATGGGGTGCATTTTTCCGACACGCTGCCCTTCAGCGTCATCGGGGCACCCGCGGGGCTGGAGGCGGCGCTCGGGGTGGGGGGGGCGGAGGCGATGCAGCAGCAGCCGCAGCAGCCGCACCTCACCATCGCCAGCCAGACGCCCGGGGGAGGAGGAGGAGGTGGTGGCCCCTCTGAGTGGCGCACCGTCATACCGAGCATCGTGATCCACATGCGTGACACGGCGGGGACCCTGCTGGACACCCCGGAGGCGATGTCGGCTGCGCTGCACAGCCTCGCGTCGGAGGTGGGTGTTGGAGGAGGAGGAGGAGCTGGTGGTGGCGGCGGTGGCGTCTTGCCCCTCCCCCCTGGGGGCGAAGTCGCCTTCACCATCCGGGTGGAGGATGTGATCTACGCCGTCGACGAGTGGGATGCCGCCCGCCTCCTCGCAACGGCGGGCACCGTGCGGATCCGGTTTAAATCCTTCGGGGGCGACTCCCTGCTGCAGCTCGGCGGGACAGCCCCACCCGACGCAGGGGCGGCGCCGGGGCAGGGCAACGCCACCGGCACACCCCTCCCGACCCCTACGCCGCCCGCCCCTGCTGCAAAGGGGGTTCTGCCCCACGCCAACTTCACGGGGCTGTATTTCGAAGGCGCCAGGGCAGGCGTCACGACACTCCAGTTCTCTGTGGTGTCGGCAGAGACCCCCGGGGCGCCTGCCTGGGTCCCCCAGCTGGATGCGGCGTCCGTCACCATCACCGTCACCGCAGGGGTTCCGGCGTCGATGCTCTTCATGGTGCAGCCGTTCCCCTTCCTCGACAGGGCGGACTACTTCATGGTTGCGGGGGACGGCGGGGGCGGAGCCTCCGCGTCGCCCGCCCCGCCCTCCACAACCACCCCCACCCAGGGGCAGAACGCCACCTCCGCCACATCGTTCTTCCCGAGGGGATCCTCGCCTGTCGTGGGGTTTCTCGATCTTCTCGGGTCGCGCGTCGCAACGCTGCACAACCTCCCCGCCGCAGGCAGCAGCGGCAGCGCCACGCCCTGGAGTGATATCGCCCTCCGCGTCACCATCGTCACGGTTGGCGGGGCAGGTGCTGACGGCGGTGTGGCGGATGCGGCACCCCGGGTCGTCGTGCCGGTGTCGGTGCTTGCGGGGGTGGGGGCGGGCGGCCCCCACCCCACCCACGCCGTGTCCGGCGCCACCCACTGGGGCTGCAATGCAGAGGCCGCCTCCCTCACCCTGGACCCCATCTCCACCTCCTACGCGCTGGCGGGGGCGAGCGTCGGGCTGGCCGGCACCCTCGTCGCCTTCGGAGACTCCTCGCCGCCCCCCGGCGCTGCCGACACCGCCACCCCCGCGGGCAGCGGTGGCAGCAGTGGCAACGGCAGCTCGGCACGGAACCCCTCAGGCCCCGCGGAGTTTGACGATGGGGGTGTGCTGCGGCTGCCTCTGGCGTCCGACGAGATGCCCTTCGCCGGGAGGGGCGTGGTGCGCAACGGGGCTGCCTACGCCATCCGAGTGGAGGCGCTGCAGCACGCCCTGGGGGATGTGGTGTCGGGGAGCTTCACCCTGCTCCCCTGCCCCGTCGGGTCATACCAGGACCGGCTCAACGGCTGCGCCGCATGCCCCTCTGAAGGCATCTGCGATGGGTCCACCTCCGTTGCGACGAAGGCGGGGTTCTGGCGGACGCAGAACATCTCTACCGCCGCCCTCTCCTCCGCAGTGAGGTATTTCCGGTGTGAATCCGCCGCGCTGTGCCCCAACAGCGGGGACGCTGTCTGCAGGGAGGGCTCCACCGGCCCCATCTGCGAGTCCTGCGAGCCGGGCTGGGCCCCCTCCATCGGGTCATGCACGGAGTGCCTCCACCTCGCGGCGAGCATCCTGGTGACGGTGCTCCTCGCCGCTGCGATGTTTGCCGTGTCCGGCGTGTGGGTCGCGGTGCTGGCCTCGGTGCTCGTGGCGCCGTATGGCGGGGAGGAGAGCCGCGCCTCGCACAGCCTCCACGCACACCTCTTCGCGACAGTAATGTACCTGCAGTGCGCAGGTCTCACAGCAGAGGTCCCAGGCCACCCCAGCTGGCTCCGCACCCTAGTCCTCTGGGAATACCGCATCTCTACAGGGGATCTCGCCAGCTTCTCCTTCTCTGCCTGCATCAGCGGTGCCATCGCGGGGGATGGTGCGAGCAAGGCGGTCTCCGTCGGGTTCGCCTTCGCCTGGCTGCCGCTGCTGTGTGTGGGTGCGGCGGCAGCCGCACGGCAGGTGCGGCGGCGCCTCATCTCCGAGCCTGCTGCCGTGGGTGCTGCTTCGGACCCTGCGGCGGCGGAGGGTGCCGTTGCGGCGGGGCCCGCAGAGGGCGAGGATGGGGTGGGGCGGGGCGGGGGCGACGTGCCTGCCAAGTCGCTGCTGCGGCTGGCCTGGTGGTGCGTCTGGTACACCCAGCTGCACCCGCTGGTCGCCTCCTGCCTCGGGCTGCTGAGCTGCCGCGAGTTTGTCGTGGCCTACACGCCGGAGCCGCTGGCGGAGCAGCGCCTGCGCTTCGACACGCTGGTGCCCTGCAGCGGGGGGCATGCCACCCTTGCGGTGGTGGCCCTCCTGCTCTTCCTGGTCTGCGGCATGCTGTACGCCCTGCGCCAGTCGCAGCTCGCAGAGCGGGAGAGGTACACCCACGCAGGGGGGAGCGGCGGGGCACGCCTTGAAGCGGACACCGACTCCGACAGTGCCACCGACACACCCAACACCGCCTCCGGCAGCGTTGGCGGTGGTAGCGATGTGCAGCGGCGGATGTGCCTTGTGTTTCTCGAAACGCCCTTCCGCGACTCGTGGTGCCGCAGGTGGTGGGTGGTGCTGGCCGCACGTCGCCTCTTCGTGACAGTGATCATAAAGTATGGCGTGAGTGCGGAGGGGCGGCTTGTCGCCTTGGGTGGCACCACGGCGTCGCTCCTGTTTGCGACCCGCATCATCAAGCCCTACGAATCTGCCCAGGCGAACCACTTTGAGACGGTGCTGCTGATGTTCAAGCTGGCATACACCCAGGTGACCATCCAGCAGCACTCAACCCCGCACGCCACGCTGACGGCTGCGGCAGCCCTGCTGAAGGTTGCGGCCCTTCTCTACATCGTGTCGGCGCTCTACTCTACAGGCGCTGCGTGGCGCGACTCGCTGCGCCCCCCCGCCGCCCGGGAGGGGCGGGCCGATGGGGCGGGCGACGGGCGGAGCATGCGGAAGTATCTGCGGACGCTGCGGGTGCGCATGCCGACGGTGGATTCGTTCAAAGCGCTGCGCGATCAGGAGCGTGCCCTCGACAGGGGGGAGGACAATTTGAGCGAGCTGCAGGTTGTCCCACAGCCTCTCTTCCCCAAGGCGGACAAGGTGCTGTTGTGATGGGTGTGGGCCACCCAGGGGTGGCATCTTCATATGTGTGTGCCCAGCGAGCAGAGGCAGTTCATGTACTTTGGTGCAAGCCTAAGTTGTCAAGTAGTAGCCCCTGCTGTCTTTCTATCCGCCTCCCTCGCCTCCCCTTCGTTGCGGGAAGCAGTGCCGCGAGTTGCCCTGCAGCCATCCGTTCCTTTGCAGCCAAGGTTCCTGCCCCCCCGAGCAAGACTCGGCCTGTACAACGGAGATGGCGCTCTTCTTTTCGGATTTTGGCGCACAAGCAGGTGTGACAACAGCCTTGCCGTATTATTTTCCTCAACAGTTGAACATACGCTTTCAGAACAAAAGTTCAGAACACACCACCACTGCCCCAACGGTGGGTCGACTCGGGCAAGGCAAGTTGTGCTTACCCAGCAGCGGTGTGGCAGGGACGCGGGTCCCAAGTGTGCCAGAAGAAGCCGGGGTGCGGGGGGTGGGGGCGGGCGGGGTCTGGTCAGATAGATATACCTTCACAACCGTTGCTTTCTCCCTAAAATGGAAAGGCCACGAATCTCTCAGAAATCCGCGTGTGGGCTGTGTGTGCTTCATCAGGCGCGTGGGGGCGGACCCCACCAAATACTGCTGTGGCCCTCCATAGCTGCCGGCTGTCCTCTGCCTCTGCATGCAGGTGTGATAGCTTCTTGGATCTCATGCCAATTTTGTTGCGGTCTTTCGTGGGGCTTCTTGTTTGATGCCAGTTTCGCTCCCCCAAACATTGCCTTTGCAGGTGCAAGCCGGACTGGGCTGGGTTACGGGCTGTCGGATGTTACAGGCTGCAGGATGCGCCAAAGGCCCTGGCGAAAAAAAAATCGAAGTGCGTGAGTGTCAACAAAGGATGAGTGAGTGCCGTTCCCCCCACCCCCACACCCTTCCAGAGAAGAGGGCACCTGTATCGGGATGTCGGGAAGACCCTTTTCAGCCCGGCGCCGCATGCGCCGACGGATCCCACCGCCACAACACACCGCCCCGCCGGCACAGGTGATACACAAGGCTAATCTATGTCCCAGATGATGACGGTGATGCCGATTGCGCTGCACGGGCACACCCGTGCCATCACGATGGTGCGGTACAACATGGAGGGGGACCTCCTGTTCACAACTGCGAAGGACACACTGGCGACAGTGTGGGACGCGCAGAGCGGGGAGAGGCTTGGGACCTACGACGGGCACCGGGGTGCAATTTGGGGCTGCGATGTGAATGCGGCCAGCACGCTGTTGGCAACAGCGGGTGCGGATAGGACATCGCGCATCTGGGATGTGGAATCCGGCAGGCAGCTGGCAGAGTTCGGGCATGAGACATCCTCGCGTGGTGTGGCATGGGCCCACGGTGATCGGCACCTTGCATGCATCACAGATGCGGTATGCTTGCCTGATGGCTCTGTGTGTTGTGCGTGGTTCTGTTGTCAGAAGTGTCCACCCCCTCCACCCACACAAGTGTCACATGAGTAGAGCTCAAAAGCCAACGCCCTTTGTACTGTGTGGGAGAAGGAGGGTGCGGAGGCCTCTGTCTGTCGATCTCTTCTCTCGCCCCCCCCCCCCTGCATGTGCCGCCACCCCACCCACAGAGCATGGGGCAGACGCCTGCCATCAACATCTTTCATGTACCAGAGGCTGGGCGCATTGCCGCAGATGGATGCCCCCCCCGCCCGCATTCGGTGGTGCCACGTGCCAGGTCTGCGATCCGCATGTGCGTGTGGGGGCCTAACAACGACAGCCTGTACTATTGTTGTGCCGATGGCGCCGTGGTGCTGTGGGATGTGCAGTACGAGAAGGCGGTGGTCGAGGCAAGCCTCCACAACGGGGAGGCCCGCCGCCTGTCGTGGGATTCGGACCACACGGCCCTCATCAGTGCGGGCTGGGACAAGACAGCGAAGCTGCTGGATGCACGCGATGTCACCACCATCCAGACCTACGAACACGCCTACCCTGTGAATGACGCATGCATTGCCGACAGCACTGCGGGCCATCACGTCCTCCTTGGCGGCGGTGTTGCCGCAGTCGACGCAGCTGGGGGTGCGAACAACAAATTCGAAGTCAAGATGCACCACAAGATTCTTGGTCATGAACTGGGGGCCATCAGCGGTCACTTCGGGCCTGTGAATGCGCTTGCTGTGGCGCCCAATTCTATGGATTTCGCCTCAGGTGGCGAAGACGGGTTCGTGCGGATGCACCACTTCGCAGGCCCTTGCAAAGGGCTGGGCTACTCACAGGAGTTTGACAGTGACGAGTCGTAGCATGCCTTGGTGCCCCACAAGTGTGAGTGGCATTGCTTGCAGCAAGGCTGCCGGCTCACGGCAGTCTCTTTAACATGACACGAGCGGCAATCGCTAGCCACACTGCGGCTCGTATGTCGTGCACCGAGGCAGCACAGGCAGTTGGGTTGGTCTTTGCACCCTTGCATCTTTGACGTGCTTCACCACCCCTGCCTGCACGCTTCTGCTGTCTCTGTGGTACAGTCTACATTCCCCTCCCCATCCCCACGCCTTGTACTTTGACCCCTGTGGAGGATTCTTCATATTCCTGGATTTCCCGAATTTCCTGGATTTCCCCCGGCCCCTTAGGCGATTTCAGGGCGGACAGGGCGGACATATCCGGACCGGATTTCCGGTCCGGATGTCCGGGTCCAATTTTGACCCCCCCCCCCCGGACATTTCCCGAATTTCCCGCCCGGACATGTCCGGGCGGACATCCGGACATCCAGAAATGTCCGCCCCGGACAGGGCGGACATGTCCGGGCGGACATTTTCTGGTGTCCGGATGTCCGGGCGGACATGTCCGGACCCGGAAATTCGGGAAATCCAATTTTGACCCCCCCCCCCCCCCCCCCCGGACATGTCCGGCCAGGACCTCAATAGTTTGATTTTTGGTCCAGAAAATAGTTTGAAAATTTTTGAAATCTGGGTGCCCAAAAAAAAATTTCCTAAGACCGGCGATTTGTAGGGGGACCCTTTCGAATTTTTTTTTGGGGAAGGGTAAATTGAACGTTTTTGGCCAAATGAAGCCACTGCGACCATTCCCGGGCCTCGGAAATCAGATTTTGGCCCCTCAAATGCGGTGCCGGTCCGGACAAAAAACCGAAAAAATCGTGAAAAATGGCCCATTTTCCCCAGCAATGGGCCAAAAATGCCCCCCGGACACCCCCAGAGACCTGTCCTAATCCGGGGTGCCAGTAGGGGGGACCTTTCGATTTTTTTTTCGAGGCATGGTTGCATAGCGGCCGTTTTAAAAATTCCCTTGTATTTTGTGGACTTGCAAAAACGGCCGCTGATTTTCAGCATTTTAAAAAACGGCCGTTTTTTTTACCTGGGAATTTTGTATGGGGCGTGGGTCAGCAGGCGAGATCCCACCACCAGGAGTGCCTCCCCACTGCAAGGGATACCCTGCAGCAAGCATTGTGAGCGCGCCTTCAAGTATGATGCGAAGAGTTCAGACTTCGTGGACCACTTTGACGGACCGCGCCATGTCAAGAAGAAGAAGAACGCAGCGTTGAAATTGCAGAGCCAGGGAAACAGCTGGCGCTGTCGGAGTGCGATACCCTCAGTGGCAGGCTTGCAACTTCGGATCGCCCGGGGTGCGTTGTTCACCGGATCACCGGCTGGCATGGTGCATGATGCTGTCAAGAAGTGTGTCCCGAGGAGGGGCTGAACATGGTTGCGGCCAATCAAGGCACGTGTGTCGTGGATGACCGTGCAGGCAGAGGTGGGTGTCGCTCACTGGCATCAGGGCTCTTCCGACAGAGCTTTCCCTTGATCTCGGCGACAGCACCCCGGCTGAGAAGGACACCGCCTTCGCTGATTTATTCCCGAAGGCACGGGCGATCATCCCGGGCAATATGCAGCACCAGCTGGATGGGTTCACGACCGCACTGGCGCTGAAGGATGTGCTGTGCCACATCTCTGACGCAGCTGAGAGGGAGAAGCAGGCGAGCAAGACGGCACCACCGGCCGTGCGATCCCGCTTCTCTCCGACACACACTACCTGCACCGCTTGAGTGGATCTGCACCTTGCACCACGTCCCCGGGCATTTATACAATCTTCCGGGCCCGCTGCAGGACAGCGGCCCTGCTACGTGTGCGTCGCTTCTGCGGTTGGCAGAGATGCCCACGAAATCGCTGGGCTCGAGTCCCACCTGCAGGCCGCCGTCCGCCTGACGGCACCCCTCGCATCGCTGCTCCAGAAGTACTGCGATGCGCAGCTGGGTGTGCCAACGGCGTGCCCCTGTCGACGCAGTGTACACCGACATTGAGAAAGTGTCTGAGGTGGGGAAGTACGACCCCCCAGTGCCCCTGGCAGGGGAGCTGGCCTGGGCTGGCGACCGCATGCGCAGAAGGTGGGACGGCACGGAATCAGGGAAGTCCTTCTGGTTTGCGGTCCGCCGTCTGTGCCCGAGCGCGTACGGCCGCATGAGTCGTAGGGGTGTCAGAACCCCGGTGCCACCTCCCCTCTGTTTCGGGGAGTTCACGAGCGGGGCCTGGGTGATCTACGACTAGGCCACCACGTTCCGAGGGTGTGCTGGATTTCTGGGACAACCCGGGGGCGAACCGGGCTGCTACACTCCTCTCTGCTCTCGGGTGTCTGCTGCTTGTCGAGCGACAGGCAGGGCGGAAGCCATTTTTCTTTGTACAGTCGACAGAGAATCGCAGTGCCCAATGTCATGTGCAGGCAACAGGGAGTTGTCAAGTGTGTTTCCTCAGCTCGGTACGGTAAGCAGGAGGCGAATCTCCAAAGGAAAATAGGAGGGGGGAAAAAACGGCCGTTTTTTCGCCAACAAAACATGAAAACGGCCGTTTTTATATTTCGGTAGCGGGAACTGAGGTAGTGAATTCTCAGAAAATCCACTCCCTCCATGACGGCCGTTATGACACTATGTCGAGGAGAGGTCAATTGAACGTTTTTGGACATCTGAGGCCACTGCGACCATTCCCAGGCCTCGGAAATGAGATTTTTGGCCCTCAAATGGGGTACCAGTCCCCACGAAATTCCGAAAAAAATCATGAAAATCGAAAGGTCCCACGCACCAACCAAAAATCGTCAACAAGGACATGTCATACGCAGCAAGGGGGCAAACCACTCCCCAATGCTCAATGATTCCACGGCAAGCCAGATTTTCTGATCAATTGGTTTGTTTGAGCATGTTCCTGGCCCTTGTTTGGAAAGTAGATGACCCCTGGCTGGAGAGGACGGTTGTGCTCGACCGGACGGAGAGAGAACCTTCTCCATATCCACCTCCACTCCACAATGCCACAAGTGGCAGGAAGGCCGGGTGTTACAGGCCTCAACCAGGGTTCCAAGGCTCTCCACTTCCTGGCTGCGTCAGGGATCACCGGGTACAGCGAGCAGGATTCCCTGTCGTGACACCCCAGCATGTACCACCGGAAGAACCCGAAACAGCAGCCGCCCCTCATGGGGGTTGCAAGAGGCACGGAAATCGTTCAAATCGGACCAAGTCCGAAAATTCGGCACTTTCTTGGGTACAAATTGCGGTCCGAAATTTTCCGATTTTTTGAAAAAAGGCTAATTCTGTAAGGGGGACCTTTTCGAATTTTTTTTTTCGGGCACTTTTTCCACAAGGAAATGTCCGCCCTGTCCGCTACTGTCCACTACCGATTTCAAGGATCCTCCTGTGTATTGTCGTTCTCTGGCTTTGTTTCCACTGCCGCCGCCCTTTTTTGTGTCGAGCATGCGCCGTGCCATTATATTCTGTGCTTGCAAGGCTCCTGATGCCTTGCACTTTCGGCTGCGTGTTCCACAAAAAGGGGTGGTGGCCTGTGGGTGTGCCGTGCATTTTTGTGTGCGCTCAACGAAAAGTCGCCCGGATCTGCCTTTTTTGCAGCTGCTGGGCAGGGTGGTTTTTTCTCTTGTTACATCGGAAGGAGTACGATTTGAAGTTGTTTTTTGTCGATGCCAAACAAAACGTCTGCCCTCTGGTTGCTGTCCTAACACATTTCTTCCGAGCTCGGTGATTTTGCGCGTTCTACCATACGAAGGATAAAGGCACGCCCGAGCCCCACCCCCCCTCAGTTGGGCTACATTGCCGCTGCCTTCCTCCCATCAGCGCACCCCAATGCAGCCCATACACAACCCCAAGTCTTTTGACAACCTTTCGACACACCTCCCTCTGGGGCATCAGACCGGTGGGGACACACAGATTGTCTTCGCCCACCTTACCAACAAGCCACATTACAAAAGGCCATTCACCACACATCCACACGGCACCCGCACGCCCACAGGAGCGCAGACAAGCCCCTTTGCTGGGCCCACTCCGCATCTCCAGGCTGAGATCCCCCTGCCCAGCCACTGCACGGTGCTGCCCCACAGCACAGTACGCCAGGTGCATGCATGGCACAGGGGTCTGCCTTCCCGAAGGAGCAGGTGTCTGAGGAGCCGTGTGAGGAACAGCCTGGGCCGCGAGTCATCCGCATCTCGTTGGCATGTGTCGTGCTGCTGGTGTCGGTGATCTCTACCGCAGTGATGGCCGGGGGGTGCCTGCTGCTGTACGTCCATGCGGTGGAAGCCCTCGATGAGAGCGTCGAAGAGCTGGCGAGAAAGGAGACCGAACAGATGGCATCCAAGTTGCGCCGGTACTACGGCGTGCCACTTGACGTCCGCGATGGGTTCCGAAACCTGCTGTACTACACAGATGACGCACGCAACCAGACCACCGAGGAGTTCATGATGGGCACTGTGAAGTCTGCGGCGCTCGGTGCCATCGAGAGTTTCGCTATCCTGCAAGGAGCAGGTGTCGTGCTGCTGCCGCATCTGAAGCAGCATCCCAACGGGACGACTTCCGCTGACGCGCGCAACATGGTGTACTCTCATGTGTGGTATGACATCATGAAGGACGGGTCGCGTGAGTATGTGCATGCGTACTACAACCCAGGGAAGGAGCCGTTCAGCGAGGCACGGCAGAGCCCGATTGCGCAGGTCGATGGGATAGACAGGGTGTCGGGTAAGTTGAACGGGAAGGTTTCTCCCTCGTTTGAGGTGTCCGGCTATTATAACAACACGCTGTACTTCATGAGCTTTCCATCGGATGTGCAGCCCCAGGCGCCGGTCAACTCGTCGAGGTCTGTGAGGACGAGTCTCGCGAATCCCGATATTCCAGAACGCACTATCAACAACGAGTGGCGCGACCCTATTATGTGGGTGTCACCGGATAGCAACGCATATGCGTTCAGTGCACATGACAGCATCGAGATCCCACCTGTCGGTCCTGGCCACCCGTTCTACGGCTATGCTGCAGTGCAGGTGTCGACATACTTCATCTACTTCGGGTGGAACGACATTGTAACCGCCCACGCTGATGCGGACACTGTGATATTTGTCTACGACCGTACTCTTGGATATATATATTCGCCCACAGCGATCAACACGACCGAGTCAGAGCTGTGCCAGAATGTGCTGAACCAGGTGTTGCAGGCCTTCGCGTGGGACAAGATGGAAGCGTGTTCCGGCGCAGTGCATCGCAGTAGCCGTGCCATCCAAGACCTGGTCGCGGCAGATGACGGTGCCTCGTCCAGCTTCAGGGAGGTCACTGCGGATGGCGAGGACTACTACGTCGGGTACCGGGCTGTCTATTGGGGCAGAACGACACGCTACGGGATGAACCCCAATAGCCGATATGACAACACCACACGCTACGACATGAATGCCGCCGTGGTGTGGGCGCGGCGCAGCGTCAGCGTGCAGCAGGACGTGGTCGAAGTGCTGCGGATATTCATCGTCTTCATCGTCTTTGTGGTTGTGCTGTTCGGGGTACTGATCGCTGCGCAGCTAATCATCATCGGGCGCCCCCTGAGAGCGCTGGTGCGGGTCACGGAGGCAATGGCTGACCTCAACACAGACAAAGCGAGCGAGGCACTGCAGACGTCGGTATGCCAGAGGCTGCGCCCTCCCCCCACCAGCGGATGATCATGGGAACCAACGAACGTTTTTGCATACCATCACAGCCTAATTGCCCACACAGTACAACAACACAGGCCGGAAAAAAAACACTGGATTTCAGACACAACCAGGGTAAAAGATAGGGTTCCGGGCTGCGCGCCGAAAACCGGGGGTAATCGGGGGTAAAATTTCGGCCATTTCCCCAAATGGAAGGGCTTTCCCTTCCCACAACACCCCACCCCACGCCACTCAACTGGGATGGGCAGGGTGGAGAGTCTGCGGGGGACTGACCTCGCCGCCGCTGCCAGGTCCGAGAGGAGCGCGATCCTTGTCGTCAACGCGAAGGAGCTAGTCGATGGGGCGTTCTTGAGAGCGTGGTGGTGCTGAAAGCATCGCAGGTTGCCCTTGCGGACTTGACAGGCCACAGGGGGGTCTGGGGGGCGGAGCCCCCCAGCCGCCGGAGGCCACGGTAGTGAACAGCTGATTCTGCTCGGTAGTCGCACGCCGCATGTAGGCAACGTGCACCTTGTGCTCAACAGGTTCATCGGGCGAACGCCTGGGGCAGGGCACTGTGCTCTTGGCCCCGGCCTCCTCTGGCCAAAAAGTAGTACCCGGACAGAATCTCAGAAAAATCCCGGTGAAAAAAAAAAAAGAGGTACCCCCGGTTTTTCGGGGCAAAATCTCAAAAACCGGGGCTAAGCCCCGTTTTTCATAACAGTATCTTAAACACTGGACACAACCTGCATAACGAGTGAAGGGTGATCATTCTTGTGCTCCCTTCAAATTCGATTTCACTACCCCCCACCAGCGGGCGAACGGGCCCATCTCTGCAAAGCCTTCTAGATTATCCCCACCTCCCCAGACACGATGCACCCTTCGAGGTCGGGGGCCTATTCTTTGCCACCTTTGCCAGTGCCACATGCCACATGGCAGGCAGGCCCTGGCCCACCCACCAGACCATGACCCCTGATGCCAACCTCCGCTGCCCACACACACCCCTCCGACAGGGCTGCGACTGCCGCATCCGTGTTTCAGAAGTCGACTCACTGATGCACAGCTTCCAGCGGTATGTACGTGGCCGGAGTATCAGCAGCAGCAGCATGGCCTTCTGGCGCCTTCCTCACCACACATACCCACACCCCAACAGGACGCTGGAGTACGTCACAGAGTACCGCGCATTCATGCCCGAGTCGGTGCTGTCCCACGAAGATTCGGGCGCAACATACTACTCGGGAGCCGCCCCGACGGGATTCGTGGGCATGGTGTTCACCGACATCATAGACTCCACATTGCTGTGGGAAGCACGCCCTGAGGCGATGTCGGAAGGCCTGCGCCTGCACAACACCGTGGTGCGTGAGATGATCGCTGAGAACGAAGGCTACGAGGTGAAGACCGTCGGAGACTCCTTCATGGTGGCCTTCCCGACCCTCAACAGCGCTGCTGCCTTTGCCCTCGGTGTGCAGGAGCTACTCCACGGTACGCAGTGGCCATCTGCACTCTTGGGGATAAATGGGTGCGGCCGCGATATACATCAGGACCTGTGTGGGCTGCGCGTGCGCATGGGTGTGACTTACGGCGAGGTCACCATGCAGAGGAACGACGTGGCTGGGAGGTGTGACTACTTCGGGCCCACAGTGAACCGTGCAGCACGCCTGATGGCGGAAGGTGTGGGTGGCAGCGTGGTGGTGGAGGCGGATGTGGTGCCGCAGATCGCAGCGATCGGCGAGGGCCACGCCATGGTCGTGCCGATGGGGACACGCCGCCTCAAGGGCATCGGGGACGTGCGGCTCGTGATGCTTGCCCCCCAAAGCCTTGCCAAGCGGGAGGCCTACCTCCGTGCCGCTCTGTCCGACGAGTTGCATGAGGGTGACACCTCCAGCATCTGCTCCGATATCAGTTCCACCAGCAGCCAGCCCACGACACCCACAATGGGCCATTCTGGGATCGTCAGACGAAAACGTGCATCAGTGCGCTTCGGCGAGCCTCTGGCGGACATCGCGTGTGCGACAGTGGGCTGTGTCAGCGATGACGTGGGGAAGCAGATGGACGCAGATGTTGCCACATCGCGCGCCAATAGCGCGCTGTCCCGTGTGCATTCGCACCTGTCCCGAAGCGAGGGGCGCCTGGTGACAGTGTGTGGCCCGCTGATGTTGGTATCGTGGAATGTGCTGTCCTCCTGCCCGAACCATGTCGAGTGTGCGCTGCGGTTTGCTGTGGCCGTGGTGCCCAAGCTGATCACTGGGCTGTCCTGTGGCAGGGTCTTCTCCGGCTACGTCGGCAGCGGGCCCCGCTTTGTCAACGTCACAGGCCCGACGGTGCACATTGGGGCGATGCTCCTGGTGCGCGGCAGGTCTCTGAACAACCCAGTGATGTTTGCCACGCAGGAATCCCGCATCGTGGACGCGCTGACATCTCGCAAGCTCGCAATGCACTCCGGAAGCATCACAAAGGGCGGCGACCGCTTCGCCATCCTGACGGTCCACACAGCAGCCGTGTCGTCTGCCCTCGAAGGGAAACAGGGGTTGTTCTCTGCATTTGATACATCCAAGCAGATCGTCGAAAACGTCGCATAAGTTGCGATAGTATCGTGAGTGGTGATCTGCATACAGGGTTCCTCCTGAGAAGGCTTCTGCCCCGCATGTGCTGGGTGTGTTTGGTGTCGACAGCCGTGTGCAAACCAGCGCAGCGCGAGCGAAGTGAAAGGCAGCGCCCCGGCGTCTCTATCCCGGATGTGCCAACAGCCGCCTGGGATGGTTTCCACCATTGTGATTTCGCCACAGAGTCTGAATCCCCAGCCACGGCCGGGTCTTGGGGCTGTTTGTGAGATGACTGTTGTTCTCCGAAACGCACAGCACCCTTCTGGGATGCAGCGACATCGGACCGCCTTTTGATATGTTTTGTTCGTGGATGGTCAGTCTTCCAAGTTTGTGTTCGCTTTGGACGTTATCTCCGTAACATGCCTTTTTCAGGCTCGGGGAATACGGCTTCACGAAGTGCGCGATACATTCTTTTGCCATGAAGCTCAAGAAACGTATGGGTTTTCGGGTGGGAAGCCATGACATATGCGATGCATTTTCAGAATTTCTTCTCAAGTGAAGCATTTTTCAATGCCCCCACGGGTATGTGTGACAGGGATTCGCCCCCCATTCCGACCTTGTTGCGCCAGTGACATTCACGCTCGCCCTGAGGGCTATATCGTCGCCACATGATTATCAAGCCCATAATGCAGCTGCAAGAAGGACGTGCGCACCACCTTATCCCCGCTCCCAAGACCGGATCATCCTTTATGCCTGATGAGGACGCAACCACACACGCACGTTACTCTTCTTGTGTTCACCGGGCGCCTGCGTCTCGAGGAACGAAGACTGTTGGCACGCTCATCATCCCCAACTGACTGCCGCCCCACCTTGCTCGAGGTGTACGGATAGGCTTGTCTTGCCTCCACTTTCGACGATCCCTGTGCCACAATGCCCTTTACCTTGTGCCGCCCCACACATCACATGGATGAGTTTGTTAGTTGCCCTCTTCTGCACATGGTGCCTGTCAACACATCACATTCACCGTCACCCCTGTCAGAGCCACACGTCAGTGCGTGAGGACCGTGGGGTTGTCGTTGAGGGGAAGAGAGGGGAAGGATGGAAGTGTCAGTGCGTCATGTGGAGAGCGGGCGGAGCTGTGTCGTCGGTGTTGCGGATGGCGGGACCGTGCTCAGCCTGAAGGCGGATGCGGTCAAGGAGATGTTCGCGGGTTCCATCAACGCAGACCGGGAGGCTGCAGGGCTGGCGGCACGCATCGAAGGGTGTGACGAGGACCTGGACGATGCAGAGCGCGTTGCCAACACGGGTCTCGAGGTCGGGGATGCTGTCCAGCTCGTCCGGAGGTGGCCACACGTCAACGCTCCGGCTGTCTACAACCCTCGGGTGTCCCATGGGGAGGCTGCAGGGGTCGAGTGCATCACACTGTCGAGGTGTGGCACCCTGTGTTCAGTGGCGTACAGTAAAGGACACATCACTGTGTTTGACACCATGACTGCTGGTGTGGTGGCGCACCTCACACAGGGGGACGACGACATTCACGACACTGCGTTCTCAGTGTGTGGGACGTGGCTGGCAACGTGCTCATCAGAGCACAGCCCCATCTGCGTGTGGCTGACAGCAACGTGGGAACAGGTGTGGTGTCTGGAGGAGCACGACACAGACGTGTGGAGTGCAGGGTGGACACACTGTGGACGTCTCGTGTCGGGTGACGAAGATGGGAAGGTGTGTGTGTGGGACTTGGAGGGCACACCAAGTGCCACAGTGCTGGAGGGGCAAGAACAGTTGTCCCTACTGTCAGTCCCACTCAACAACCCCGGGAAAACAGGTGTGACTTTGGCCGACAGAATTTGCGAAAGCCTGATGCCTGAAGAAGTGCTTAATTACGAGTGCGAAATGTGTGCCCCAAACAAACAACGGGCGACAAAGTCGGTGCAAATCACATCTCTCCCGACACACTTGTTTATACGACTCTGGCGCTTCAAAACACTCAGAGTTGGCAACGGTGTCATGTATGAGCGCAAGACTCGAGCGATCAACATTGACACGGACTTGCTGATGTCGAGTGGAAATAACGGAGGGAAGCCTTCCTTTACAAGGTACCGCCTCACGGGTGCAGTCCTGCACAGAGGAAATACCCCGCACGGAGGCCATTACCGTTTTATCAGCTGTGGCACGGATGCCATGGCCTTGTTTGACGACAACACCGTGACTGTGGCCAACACAGCTGAGGAAATGGATGCCTTCAGGGGTTTCCTTGAGAAGGAGTCGACCATCCTCGTGTATTGTGATAAGGATGCCCCTCAGGAGGAGAAGGTTAGCATGCCCAACTCGCCAGAAGTATATGTATCTCCCACACAACAACCTGGGCTCACGGGAAACACGGAAGACATAATGCAAAAGCTGCAGGATGCCACCGTCCCCAAGAGTGCCATTGTTTTGAATGAACCACAGGAACCACCCCAGCAGCGCGGGGAGGAATACCTGACTTTGGAACGCAGGACTTTGGAAATGGAGGAAAGTGCAGAGCGGGCGCATGTTGTGGAAGAAGAAGCCCTAGCACGTTTTGCTTTGTGTAGTGAAATCACGGAAGTCCTTGATAGGTATCGGACCGAGGAGCAAACGAAGACGCTCGTCAGTCTATGCCGGAAGGAACTCCAAGAGGCGATAGAGGTGCGAGAGGCAGAGCAAAAAAGAGCAGCAGAGGATCATGAGAGGTCAGTCGTGGAGAAGGAGAAAGCTTTGGCAAAGGCAGAGAGTGAGATAAAGAGGGTGAATGAGGAGAAGGAAAAGGTGGCGAACGAGGCACAGGCCAAAGCGGACCGTTTGAATCAACAACGACAGGAGATGGCCGTGTTAAAGGGACAGCTCCATAAGCAAGACTCTGCGTTGGCTTTTATGAAAGAGCTTGGTGTTGAAAGAGAGGCGGAGGTAGAAGCGTTGAGGGCACAGGCGACCCACGAAAAAGCGGTCCTCACCCAGGAACTGCAACGTGTGGAGTCCAAGGCCCGCAGCTACTCGTCTCAGGGAGAATCCCAACAGCGCTTACTTGAACAGACAGAGAATGCTTTGAAAGGTACACAGCAAGATAAGATGCTTTTGGAATTTCACGTGTCGGCGAGCATGCAAAATGAGAAGGCACTCCGTGACCAACTGGGGATGCAGGAGCAACATATGCAGATCCAGGAGGGCCTACACGAACAACAGAATCAGGATAAGGCCATGTTGGTTAAGCAGGTGCAGCACCAGCTGCGCCAAGGCATGACCATGGCGAAAGAAATGGCGCGGCAGAAGGATTTCATCGTGCAACAAAACAACTTGGTATTGTCCCTGCAGTCAGCGTTGGAGGTGTCTGAGAACAAGCAGCTGCAAATACAGTCGCAGGACGCCCCAGCACGGGTGCAAGGGACGGACCAACCCCGTTTGTTGCAACCGAAGCCTGAGCAAGGGCAATTAGTTGTTCATACGGCCCAGAAGAAGAGGGACCGAGACGAAGTGAGTGGCAGTGACGAAACGAGTGAAGAGTCGAAGGACCTGTTTGAAAGCCAACCGCAACTTGATACAGTGGCTGCGACTTCTTCAGCCCTTGTAGTCATTCTCCCGGAGGATCGGGTGACGCCAAAGCCCAAGGGGCCGCAATCAAAGAGGCAGCGTGCAGAACCTGCCTCGGTAGTGAGCGGCTCTCAGATACAGGCGTCAGCCACGGAACCTGCTGTGGAACTTCCCTTGTTGTTGGGTGCCCCTCCGGCACAGATATCGCCCTCGGTGCCTGCCTCCCCTGATATTTTTCTGTCTCAGACGGGTGGTGAAGGGGTGGATGGTGAGCGGGAGACGGGGCCACCAGGGAAATCAGAGACGGACAGAACGGAGGTCTCACAATCGCAGTCAGGGGAGCCTGGTAATGGAACAGAACCAGAGCCTGACGGAACCACTTGACTATATGCCAAGTGAGTGCCGCGTGGGGTGAGCTACGACCACGTGATGATGAAGGCTTGAACAAGAGATGAAGCGTTTAGTGTATACGAATGTGTGAGGTGAGTGTGTATGCTGACGGACGTGACGGAACGTGATGAATATTTTGTTTTCTAAAACGAATTTCCCCCCCCCCCCCCTCCCCCCGGAACCTGAGAATGTGACCGCCTACCCAATGGTGTTTACACAAAGGAGTTCAGCGTGTTAAACCCCATTCTCTGTTCCCAAGGCAGAGCGGCGATGTGTACCCAGAGTGTACGTACGTGCACATGGCTCTGCAGATACGCTGAGTGGTGAGGGGCATGCCTGTTTTCCCTTTTGTTTCCATTATCTTGTCTTCAGAACGAACACACGAATGAAACAAAAACCATAACAGAACGCCCCCACCCCTGATGTATGTTTTTTCTCAACCATTTCCCCCCCCCCCCTCCCCCAACCCCCGTTTTTGCTATGTCTTTTGATATGGTTATTTCCCCCCTTTTCCCCCCCCCCCCCCACCCGACAAGCGAATCAGCAGTGTGTATCTGTACACAGAAATAAACCAATAACATGACAGTAGAGTGCTGGAGGGGCACAGCGATGCTGTTGCTGGGATTGCAGTGTCAACTACGAGGATCTTCACCGGGTCAGGTGACAAGACCATCTGTGTGTATGACATCAGCACCCTCACCCACACCGACACCCTGTCTGAGCACACAGGTGGTGTGTACCACATCGCCCTGACGAAGGACGAGCAGCACCTGGTGTCGTGCTCTGGTGACAAGTCACTGAAGGTGTGGTGCACAACCACCCTCACCTGCATCCGTACTGTCGCTCTCTCTGCTACCCCGTACCAGCTTGCTGTGTCACAGCCAGGTGATGTTGTGGCAGTGACATTCTATGATCAGACCAACAAGTTGTACAACCTCAGCACCTTGGAGTGCTTGGGACAAGTGGAGTCAGAGGGTCACGGTGTTGCACTCAGCCCGTGTGGGAGGTGGGTCTTCACACCAAGCAACTCTTCTGTGAATGTGTGTGCTGTGTGTGACGTTCCGCGTGAGGGCAGCACTTAGGCAACTTCTTCTGCTTGTGTGCTTGCGGTGCACTGCCTTGCTCGTTGCCTCCCAGCACAACACCTCCTGACCCTGCTGGTTGGAGGCAGCGTGCACTGCATCTGAGGTGCGACTGCTCAGGATGGCACAGTGCTTCCAGACAGCCTCTGCCCCCACCCTCCCAAGCCCGTCCAACAAGGTGACCAACGCTACTAGTCGGCCGACAGGCCGACAGCTGTCGGGTCAGTCGGTCGGCCCGATTTTTGCCTGTCGGTCGGTCGGTCGGCCTCTCGGGCCACCTCACAAACCGACATTTTTTCGGCCCAAACCGCCCAGAAACCCGCGGAATGGCGGTGCATCGGCTGCATCTCGCGATTTTTCACCGGCAGGTGGGTTTGGGTCGAATTCTGCCCACCCGAAAAAACCACCCCCAACTTTCTGAAAAATCTCTATGTCTCGAAAAATTTTCCCCGTGGCAAAAAAAAAAAAAAAAGTGTCACCAAATCAGGGCTGTTCCTAACTGGGGGGCTGGTTCCCCACTTTCAGGATTCTGAACTTTTTTTCTAAGAACTTTTGTACGGGGAAAAAAAGTTTTTTTCTAAGAATTTTGTAAGGGAAATTTTTTTTTCTAAGGGTTTTTCGCAGAGGAAATTTTTTTTTCTAAGATTTTCCCAGTCGACAGGGCGCACACAAGGATGGAAGGGAAGTCTCTCCCCCGTACAGTTCGCCTTGCTGGCCAACTGGAGACTCCGCAGGATGACCCCGCCCACCTCCTCTTGCCTCGGTTTGCGTGTTGCTGGTGTGTTGCCTGTGTATTGCTGTTGTATTGCACTCCTGAGGACCTCCCTATTTATTCCCACTCGACTACCCTTCGACAGGACCCTGACCTCACACTCACCCAACCTCACGTACTCCGCGAATATGGTGCGCACCACTGCAAAAATCTCCGGGAGCTTTTGGGCTTTCAGGCCTGAAGGGGCCAGTAGGGGGGTGGCGTCGGGGAGTGGCAGCTTTGTAACTATCCTCCAGCTGCTGGCATGTACAGTACTGCGGGAGTGCCAAGGTGTATTGAGCAACCTCCTCCAGTCCCTGCGGAGCACAACCCCCGATGAGAACGAGCCCCAGATGATCACCTCGCAGGACCCGCAGCGACCCAACCCTGACGTCAGTCTCTCCGCCCTCGGACACAAACACCCGCACCTGAAGCACCTCTGCACCACCAAAAGCGCCACCGTCTACAGCTGCCCATCTTGTGGTGAGTTCCGCACAGCTATTACAGACAGCATGGTTGTGATGTTGGGCGTCGTGAAGGACGAGGTGCAGCGCGTTGCTTCTCAATTTATGGAGAAGCAAGGTCCGTGCACATGTGGTGCTGTCCGGGCTGCGCAGTTCTGCGTCGAGAAGGCCCCGCACCTCCTGTTCCTCTCGACGCAGCGGTTTTCTGCATCCGGCGAGAAGCAGAAGCACCTGACGGAGCTTGCGGAAACCGTCAACGTCAAGGAATTAAGAGACCTCTCCGCCCTTCGTGAGCTTGGCGTTGACGGCAACGGGGTGGTGCAGGTGGGCACGGTGCAGCCGGTGAATCACCGGTACCGGTTTGTCGGTGCATCGTGCACAAAGTCCGGGCTGACCCTCGCGAAGGGGATCGCCTGGGAGACGCTGTGCGCTCGTGGCCCCGCCACCACTCTGAAGTGGAAGTCGATCACGACTGATCGTGTGACGGATTGCTCTGTGGCGCCGTTCAATCGTGCGAACGCGAAGCCAGCACTCGTGCTGTACGCACGTGAGGCATCGGACGGTGACGGGCACGACGTCGATGCTTCGCATGATGCGCCGCCGCCTCCTCCTCCGGATCCCCTGGCCGCCTCTCCTGCAGCTACCACCGCCGCCCCTGTCGCCCCTGCACCCCACGCCGCCTTCTACACCGGGGAAGGGGCGTGCCACGTCGCCGCGTTCGACAGCGCCGGGCGACTGTCCCCATGGCTGACCGCCATGAAGCTCGCCCAATCAACCGGAGGCGTCAACATTGGGCTTGTACCAGGGTGGGTTCAACGGGATCTATACAGTTCTGGACACTACTGCCTCCGAGTGCTTGACTGCCTAGCAAGGTCAATTCCCATTACGGAGCCGACGCGTACCAGTGCTGCGGCGCTTCTGGAGGGCGTTGACTCCCCCGAAGCGGAGGCCCTCACGGTGAAGCTCAGGCGTCCGCGATTGATGGATACGAGATTCCTCGTGGACGAAGAGTTGGACACCAACACCGCGTCAGTGGCCCTGCAGACTTTCCGCACATCCCGCGGTTTAAATGTTCACTTTTCTATCGTCGACACCACACAGCCTCGCACCTTCGGCTTGCTTCTTCCGTCGTTGATGGCCCAGTACCCCTTGCGGCTTGTCTTCGACACAGCAAAGGCGCACTTCCTTCTTTTGATGGCAGCAAACAAGAAGTACGTGCCAGAGGGCTCAATGGTGAACGGTCTCCTTCGGATTCAGCAGCGGCAGGCACAGCTCGCCATACAGGAGAAGCAGCAGCGGAAGATCCACGCTGCAGCCTCCGGTGTGGTGCGTCTCCCTGATGGGAGGTGGAGGTGCACCACGTGTGCACCGTTCTTGGTGCAGCTGGAGGGGGAGTTCTCGGAGCAACCCCACTTGCTCCGGTATGCACGCGGCGAAGCGTCTATGTCTGCCACGACAGTTGGGCGCCAGCAAAGCAATATCCGCCGCCACATGGGTGGTGCGGCGCACAAGAGAGCAGTGCAGTTGTCCACGCCTGGGAGTGAAAACACCAATGTGACAGCTACAGATATCCCCAAGCAGACGCTGTGCGCGAAGGTGAAGGTGACCAGCGAGCAGTACACAAGTCTGGTCAACCTGGTGTACAACGTGGCAACGGCGACGCAACGGGCGGAGGGGCTGAGCAGTGTGGGTGCGAGGTTGCAGGACGACAAGCGGAAGGGGCTGCATGTCCTGGACACCCACTACTCTCGAAAAGTCGCGAAGGAGTTCCAGACGATACTCTGGGAGGTGCTCCTGAGGGGAGTGGTGGGTGCGGTGCGTGCGTGTCGGGCGGCAACCCTGAAGGTGGACGGTACCACGTTCGCCCGCATCGACTTGATGATCGTCATTGTTTCGGGGATCAGCAGGACGGATTGTGCTATGAAAGATTGGTGTGTGGGCACAGTCGACTTGAAGAAAGCTGACGCAGAGTCGCAGAAGGACGAGCTGGTCAAGTTGTTCGACAGCCTCCAGCTGTCGCAGTGGGCGCGGCGTTCGCTGAAGGGATTCGCGGCAGACGGGGCATCAACGATGAAGAGTCTCAGGGGGAAGCTCGAGATCGCGTGGGGATGCACTCTCATCGATGTGCATGATGCTGCCCACATGCACCAGCTGTCCGTCGGCCTCATCAAGAAGACACGAAAGGTTGTTGAACATAGCCGCCTCCTCCGACACTGGTTTGCCTTCTTCAGATCAACCGCCAGGCAGAAGTCTCTGCAGATCATTTCCGGTGGGAAATGTCTCTCCTTCCCGAAGGAGCACTCCGTGCGTTGGGCAGCTGCAACGTTCCGTCGCCTGAACGCGGCTGTGGTGAACTTTGACTTCACTGTCGCTATGCTCGGGGAGATCCAGCCGCCGCCGTTCTTCTTCCACAAGCTCACCCCCGAGTATTCCCTCTCGACTTGCATCTTGGCTGACGTCTTCGACATCAATAAAGGGGTGAGCGAGGCGTTGCAGAAGCGAGACCTGTCGCTCTCGTCGATGGAGAGCATCCTGCAGAATGCACTGACAGTGCATAAGGTGCTGGCGCGCCAGCCTGGCAAGCACGAAGCCAAGTTCTATGAGAACCAGGGAACCACATCGTTGCCTCCGGGGGTAGTTGCCGAGATGACTTCCTGGCGCTCAAAGCTCTGCCACACCATCTACAAGGACCTGGCCAAGAGGTGGGAGGAGTATCCCTGCCGCTCATTCAGCTCTTTCTTCGCGACAAGTGGGAAGGACGGCACGTGCGAGTGCCTCATGGCGCTCGCTTCTCGCTTGGGTTACGACCAGGCAGAGATTCTCAGCATCGGCATGGAGTGGGTGAAGCTGCGGTTGGAATGCACAGATCTCAGGGGGAACCTTCTGAAAGAGTTTGTCGTCGACTTCTTGCTGGAATCCGAGAGTTCGACGTTTGCGATAGTGCTTGAGGCCATGGTGGCACTGTCACCCTCGACTGTGTTTGTGGAGGCTGCTTTTTCAGTTGTAACGCGCATGAGGGGATCGTTCCGGAAGGCACTCTCTGCCGCAAGCATCTCTCAAGAACTGGGCATCACTCTAGAGCTGTCACATGATGACGCGGCGCGCAAGATCATCGTTGAAGAAACAGTCAACACGTTCCTCGCCAACAAGAAGCGCCGCTTCACTGCGCGTTCCCTGACGCCTCTTCCAACTCTGACAACCGTGGAGCTCGTTGACCTCGATGCAGCCATGGGTTCTCTATTTGCTGGCGTGGAGGATTGTGATGAGGAATCGGACGGCAGCTGGGAAGATGACAACGCCGATGCATTGTCGATTGTCAGCCTCGTGGAGGAAGTCCCTGAGGATCCCTTCCTCACTTCGTTGCTTGCAGATGCCGCACCCCCCGTCGTGCCTCCAGCCACCCTGCAACATGTCACCTTCCAGCTCCCCGCTTCATCGACCCCGGGCACCCCATCGACACTCCCCACACCTCAGCCGGAAGAACCGCCGCAGCTGCCTCCCACACAGGCGGCACCGGCAGAGCGCAGGAGGGAGGTTGGGCCGCACCCCGAGGAGCCCCAGGAGAAAAGGGCCCGCGTCCATGTCGACATCGATGTCGACATGGAGGAGGATTGGGGAGAGTGGGCGTACGTTTCGGACGCCGAAACTTCCGAGTGAGCCATCATCGTTCTTAGAAGGGGGGGGGGGTGGGGGCGGGGGGGTGGTTTTCATCGTAGAAATCATAGAAAAAGTCCCGCCTGACGGGCACGCGCCTGAAACCTGTGGGGGGGTGAGCAAAAAATCCCTTGTAAAAATTCTTAGAAAAAACCTGGTTCCCCGACCCAAAAAACCCGGAAAAAGGGCTGGTTCCCCGCCCAGGCCTGCACCAAATCGGCAAAAAAAAATTTCGGATTTTTTTTTTGCTGTCGGCCGACCGACCGACTGGCCGACCGACAGGCCGACAGCTGTAGGGTTGGTCACCTTGCGTCCAACCCCTGTGGAGTGCGACACAGCATGTGTGATACTGCCCCGTGAGCCGAGTGAGACTCGGTTAGTGAGCCCGTAACCATGCGTCGTACCTGCGGCTGTCCGAGGCCGACCTGCTGCGTGCTCCCTGCGTCTGGATTGTTCCGTTGTCGCAGGCAGGAAGGGTGCGAGAGGCGTAAAGCCTCCTCAAATCATCATATACCATAATTTTGTCCACTTTCTTGCCCTGTCTCAAATCCTGAGACACCCGACTTGTGCGTGCACCGTGCCTTCTTGATTTCACTGCCCACTCCCTGCCATCATCCCACGGGACATTGGAATCGATACAGCTCGCAACAAGCTTCCACATTTGTTGCATCACATTCACACAACAACAGCCGCTCAGTGACACCCCCCCCCTCCCCCACCGCCCCCCCCCCTCCTTTCCCACATGACAACGCCGGTGTCAAAGAGACGCTCATCCAATGCCCCACTCGCTGTACATGACGAGCAGGTGCAGAGCATCAACGCCACACTTGCCCAAGTGGAGCTTGTGCAGTCGGACCTGCTGAAGCGGCTCGACTCCACGCGGCGCCTCCCAGTAACCGGCAGCAGCAAAGCCTTCTCCAGGCGTGCTTCTGAAGTAGAAGCCCTCCTGGCCTCAGAAGTGAGCGAGCGGAAGCTTGTCAACGCGATACTCGCGAAGCGAGACGAGGAGCTCGCCCTCGTCCTCTGCAGGGAGGAGGTCCAAACAAACAAGCCGCGGAGGCTGATCGACAGGCTTGTGAAGCAGCGCGCCGCAGACCGGGAGAGGTACTCCAAGCTGCAGGAGGATATGTTCGAGGAGCGCCGCTCCTCCTCACGCTACAGGTAGTCCCTCATCCTCGACCTCCGCGCGGAGCAGATCCGCCTGCTGGGCGACATCCACGAGGCAGACGCAAAGCGGAGATATGTCGCCAGCGAAGACCTCCCCACGGTCTGCAGCCACTGCTTCGAAGGGTTCTTCCGCCACGGCGCCCCGCCCCCGCAGAAGCACAAAGAGCGCTGCGACATCCTCTCCTTCATGCACTGCTGCGAGCGCCGCCTCCGAGAGGAGATGACAGGGCGTGTCGCGCTGCTGGAGCACCGCCTCGCCTCCTCCCCAGCCGCCGGGGAGGCGGCCTCCCCCGCAGAGCCGAAGCCGAGCCGCGCCGCGCGGAATCTCGCGAAGAGCCGGGCTTACACCGGACTCCGCGTGCTGAGGTCCGTCTGCAACGAGCTCCGGGCGACCCTCGCAAAAGGGATGGGGGACATCACGCCGCTCGCCGCCTCCGCCCAGGCAGCAGGGGCGGCCCTCACAGAGGCTGCCGGGAAGGCAGCACTGCAGCTCACCGCCCTGCAGGGACAGATTGCCCTGGCGAGTGCGGTGCGTCAGGGGGGGCTTGGCGGCGACTCCGGCGGGCTCAGCCTCTCTTCCCTCGGCAGCGCTGCCGGCCACAGGAGGTCCATCGCCCCGCCGCGCGGCGCGGCACCCCAGGCAGCGGGGCATGCCGTGCGGGGTGCTGCTGCCGCCGGAGGGGCGGGCGGAGGCGATGGGGCGGGGCTGCTGCGGGGCGACATCTCCATCCCCGCGACCCCGGGGGTGGGGGTGGGTGTGAGATCCGGCGGTGGGGGTGGTGGTGGCGGCGGCGGTGGCGGCGGCGCCCCCTCCGGGGGTTCCGGGAGTGGGGGTGGAGGTGGGGGTGCTGCCGTCGGCAGCAGCGGCAGGTCCGGAGGGCCAGCCCCCTCTGCAGTGCCGCCCGGCGGCACCTCGTGCGACGCGGAGGTTTCCCTCGAGGATATCGCGGTGCCCGCCTCCACGGGCACGCCCTGCAGTGGTGGGGTGGGGTGGGGGTGGCTGTGCCGGCATGCTCTCCTGCTAGCCTAGCGCCCCTCGGCACAGCAGCGCAGCAGGGCACGGAGGACCCCGGTGGTGGTGGTGGTGGTCCGGCGCTGCAGGGCCCGTCGGCGGTGGCGGTGACGGAGGCGGTGGGCAGCGTTGCGGCGGAGTCGGGTGGGGCCCGGAAGGGTGGCGGGGAGCGGGGTGGTGGTGGTGGTGGTGGTGGTGGGGATGGGGAGGTGGGGATGGGGGCGGGCGGTGTTGCGGTTTCAGAGGCATCCCTGCCGCTGCCGCCGGCGCCGCTGCCGCCGCCGGCGGAGCCGTCGCCCTTTGCGAAGCTAATGAGCAAGAAAAAGGCGGAAGGTGGCGATGGTGGTGGTGGTGGGGGTGGGCCCCAGCCTGCCCCCGGAGCTGCCGGAAGCGAGAGTGCCCTCCTCCCCGCGCTGCCCCCACAGGCGCAGAAGCCAGTGAAGCCCCGTCCCCAAAGGGCGAATCGGTGGAGTGACTTGTGATGTTCTGCAGGAACGGATCGCTTTTCGCGCTTGATAGACCCGCGGCACGCCCGAGGGTGTTTCGGTCAGCGCCTTCGTTGTGCTTAGGGGGGATGGGGGTACACATTGTGTCTCACCAGGTGGGTGTGGGTTTGGGCTTCCGTTGTTGTTGGCGTCGTTGTGCGCTCAGAGTGTGCTCTAGTTCCTATAGGGACAGTGCTACGCACCTGACCACAGGGAAGAAGTTTGCTTTACAGGCCTGAACAGGAGCTGCGCGGAAGCAGTGGGACAAACCCACAACTGCTTCTGGACTGAGCATGTTCCCCGTTTGTCAGCTCTTTTCCGTTTCCTCGAGTCACAAAACCGCTCGTTGGGGCGACGAAGTCACCACAGAAGTTCTCCGGTTCACCTGCAAATGAGGGTCCTCGCTACCAGTCACAGCAGTCACGCCTTGTCAGTCAGTGAGGAGAAGCGGGCCACCGGTTACTTTTTCTGACTCAGTCGCAATGATTGACAGCGTGTCGCCGGTGCGACAATCCTGAAGCAAAACCAGAGCAAGCTCTTGAGATGCAAGACACCACGCGATGGTCTCCCGGTGCTCGTTGTGTTTCGGCGCTAACACACTCCAACCTCACCTGGTGCGCCTCATCAGGTGTGAGCCAGGATCAAAGGAACCTAAGAGGATCAGCCTTAGGCCAACGAGACTTTCTTGCATTCACAACTGGTCGCGAAGGCCCGAAGAACGAGGACATGCACCAAAATCTCACAGGTGTCGTCACCGAAGCGAATATCTCAAAGGTCAGATAGATTGCTGCACATGCCACCATGGCGAGCCCCTTTATCAAGAGGCTGCCTGTGCCCACGCCTTGCAGTTCTGCAGTTGTATGGGTTGTGGACTGTTCCCCCCGCCTCCCCGCGCCCACCCTCCAGCTTGTTGTTTGCAGATGCAGTTGCGTCGCCAGGGAGGCTCTGGAAACGACGGCGGCAGGACCGTTCCTTCTGGTCCTTCCACACCCCTCAGGTGCACAGGGGTCCCAGAAGTTGGAAAGGAGAGGAATCCAAAGGTACGGCAGTCAGCGGTCTGCAGTGGTCTGGAATATCGGACAGAGGTTCTTGCTAGATAGCTGCTGCAGGTTGGAGATGCGGAGTGAACCGCACTCTGACACTTCGCATTCCACTATTTCTCCGCCACACGCCCACAAACAGCACGGCACAACACCTTCACCACGTCAGAAGAGCACGTCAGTGCGTGAGCACCTTGCGGTATCGGGGAGGGGAAGAGAGGGGAAGGATGGAAGTGTCAGTGCGCCATGTCGAGAGCGGGCGGAGCTGTGTCGTCGGTGTTGCGGATGGCGGGACCGTGCTCAGCCTGAAGGCGGATGCGGTCAAGGAGATGTTCGCGGGTTCCATCAACGCAGACCGGGAGGCTGCAGGGCTGGCGGCACGCATCGAAGGGTGTGACGAGGACCTGGACGATGCAGAGCGCGTTGCCAACACGGGTCTCGAGGACGGGGGTCGTGTCCAGCTCGTCCGGAGGTGGCCACACGTCAACGCTCCCGCTGTCTACGACAATCATGAGGAGGACGTCGAGTGCGTCACACTGTCGAGGTGTGGCACCCTGTGTTCAGTGGGGTACAACAAAGGACACATCACTGTGTTTGACCCTACGACTGCTGGTGTGGTGGCAGACCTCACACATAGAGGCGGGTCAATTTTCTCCACTGTGTTCTCAGTCTGTGGGACGTGGCTGGCAACGTGCTCATCTGACGGCACCATCTGCGTGTGGCTGACAGCAACGTGGGAACAGGTGTGGTGTCTGAAGGAACACGACACATTTGTGTGGAGTGCAGGGTGGACACACTGTGGACGTCTCGTCTCGGGTGACGATGGTGGGAAGGTGTGTGTGTGGGACTTGGAGGGCACACCAAGTGCCACAGTGCTGGAGGGGCACAGCGGTTCTGTTTATGGGATCGCAGTGTCAACTACGAGGATCTTCACCGGGTCAACTGACAAGACCATCCGTGTGTATGACATCAGCACCCTCACCCACACCGACACCCTGTCTGAGCACACAGGTGGTGTGTACCACATCGCCCTGACGAAGGACGAGCAGCACCTGGTGTCGTGCTCTTGTGACAAGTCACTGAAGGTGTGGTGCACAACCACCCTCACCTGCATCCGTACTGTGGTCCTGTCTACTGCCCCGCCCCTGCTTGCCGTGTCACAGCCAGGTGATGTTGTGGCAGTGTCCTTTGAACAGCACACGAAGTTGTACAGCCTCAGCACCTTGGAGTGCTTGGGACAAGTGGAGTCGGAGGGTACCGGTGTTGCACTCAGCCCTTGTGGGAGGTGGGTCTTCACACCAAGCAACCCTTCTGTGCATGTGCGTGCTGTGTGTGACGTTTCGGGTGATGGCAGCACTTAGGCAACCTGTTCTGCTTGTGTGCTTGCGGTGCACTGCCTTGCTCGTTGCCTCCCAGCACAGCACCTCCTGACCCTGCTGGTTGGAGGCAGCGTGCACTGCATCTGAGGTGCGACTGCTCAGGGTGACACAGTGCTTCCAGACAGCCTCTGCCCCCACCCTCCCTACCCTGTCGAACGACGCTGCCCCTTGATCCTTCTGTCTGCCACATCACGTCCCTGTACACACCAACACATCACCTTCACCCATGCCAGAAGAGCACGTCAGTGCGTGAGGACCGTGGGGTTGTCGTTGAGGGGAAGAGAGGGGAAGGATGGAAGTGTCAGTGCGTCATGTGGAGAGCGGGCGGAGCTGTGTCGTCGGTGTTGCGGATGGCGGGACCGTGCTCAGCCTGAAGGCGGATGCGGTCAAGGAGATGTTCGCGGGTTCCATCAACGCAGACCGGGAGGCTGCAGGGCTGGCGGCACGCATCGAAGGGTGTGACGAGGACCTGGACGATGCAGAGGGCGTTGCCAACACGGGTCTGGAGGACGGGGGTCGTGTCCAGCTCGTCCGCAGGTGGCCACACGTCAACGCTCCCGCTGTCTACGACAATCATGAGGAGGACGTCGAGTGCATCACACTATCGAGGTGTGGCACCCTGTGTTCAGTGGGGTACGAAAAAGGACACATCACTGTGTTTGACACCACGACTGCTGGTGTGGTGGCGGACCTCACACATGGGGACGGGACCATTTACTCCACTGCGTTCTCAGTCTGTGGGACGTGGCTGGCAACGTGCTCATCTGGCAGAACCATCTGCGTGTGGTTGACAACAACGTGGGAACAGGTGTGGGGTCTGAAGGAACACGACGCATTTGTGTGGAGTGCAGGGTGGACACACTGTGGACGTCTCGTGTCGGGTGACTATGAGGGGAAGGTGTGTGTGTGGGACTTGGAGGGCACACCAAGTGCCACAGTGCTGGAGGGGCACAGCGGTTCTGTTTATGGGATCGCAGTGTCAACAACGAGGATCTTCACCGGGTCAACTGACAAGACCATCCGTGTGTATGACATCAGCACCCTCACCCACACCGACACCCTGTCTGAGCACACACGTGGTGTGTACCACATCGCCCTGACGAAGGACGAGCAGCACCTGGTGTCGTGCTCTGGTGACAAGTCACTGAAGGTGTGGTGCACAGCCACCCTCACCTGCATCCGCTCTGTGTCCCTGTCTGACGACCCGCCCCTGCTTGCCGTGTCACAGCCAGGTGATGTTGTGGCAGTGTCCTTTGACGAGCACACGAAGTTGTACAGCCTCAGCACCTTGGAGTGCTTGGGACAAGTGGAGTCAGAGGGTACCGGTGTTGCACTCAGCCCTTGTGGGAGGTGGGTCTTCACATCGAACGACTCTTCTGTGCATGTGCGTGCTGTGTGTGACGTTTCGGGTGAGGGCAGCACTTAGGCAACCTGTTCTGCTTGTGTGCTTGCGGTGCACTGCCTTGCTCGTTGCCTCCCAGCACAGCACCTCCTGACCCTGCTGGTTTGAGGCAGCGTGCACTGCATCTGAGGTGCGACTGCTCAGGATGACACAGTGCTTCCAGACAGCCTCTGCCCCCACCCTCCCTACCCTGTCGAACGACGCTGCCCCTTGATCCTTCTGTCTGCCACGTCACGTCCCTGTGCACACCAACACATCACCTTCACCCATGCCAGAAGAGCACGTCAGTGCGTGAGGACCGTGGGGTTCTCGCTGAGGGGAAGAGAGGGGAAGGATGGAAGTGTCAGTGCGTCATGTGGAGAGCGGGCGGAGCTGTGTCGTCGGTGTTGCAGATGACGGGACCGTGCTCAGCCTGAAGGCGGATGCGGTCAAGGAGATGTTCGCGGGTTCCATCAACGCAGACCGGGAGGCTGCAGGGCTGGCGGCACGCATCGAAGGGTGTGACGAGGACCTGGACGATGCAGAGCGCGTTGCCAACACTCATTAGAGGTTACTCATTAGAGGTTACAAGCACCAGAAAATTAGAGGTTACTCATTAGAGGTGACTCATTAGAGGTTACAAGCACCAGAAAGTGGAAGGTGATGGGATCCAACATTTTCTGGAGCTTAACGAAAACCGCGAGGCGGAAGGTGTCGTGTACGTTGTGTGTGACCAGCAGGGGAATCCCGTTTACGTCGGCCAGACAAGTGGGACCCTAAGGAATAGGATGCAACAACACTGGAAAGGCAAGAGTGGTTTGAATGGAATACCTTTTGCAACGAGACTCCTCCGCACAAAACACCCGCATTATGGCTTTGTCTTGCAGAAGATCCAGGGGTACACGGGTGGGAACCTTGAATCCTTCCGGCGGCAGTCAAACGCTGTTGAAAACTTTTGGATGTCCCACCTGAGGACCCCGGACAACGCATGTTCCGCTTACCATCAAACAAAACGTAAAAGTGAGCCGGTGAACGGGAGACACATCAGCCCACATAAGCGGAGCACGAGACCGGCAAAGGAATGGGTGGAATATGTGAGAGAAGGACAGAAGGATAGCGAGAATGATAAGGTGCACATTGTGTTGGATGCAGGAAAGTACCACAAGATCCGTCAGCAACTGAGTCATCTCCTCAGCCTTCCGGTGGAGGAGATCAAACAGTATAACATGGACGAGTGGGAAATCAACAGAGTCAAACGTCTACTCGCGTGGCTGACACAGCACGTAAAGAGGGAGACTCTGCCAAAAAATGTGAAATGCTTGGAGGAACGTTTGCAGGAAAGATTGAAGGCTAAGAAGAAGGAAAAGCCTAAATCTAAAAAGGAATTCCTCAGCGTCAAGTTTTCTCACCCTGCGATGGATGGCCTGAAGCTCCAGCGTCTCCTGAGGGATGAGAAAGTGGTGCAGGCTTGCCCGGATAAGGATCGGCTGGCAAATACGATGGTGTCCCTGAGCCAGGGCCCGCCGCTGTATTGTCTCATCCAAAACTGTACGAAAGAGAGTTTAGGATTGGCAGCGGAGGGGGTGCTTCCTGAGCATGAGAACTGTCCGTGTCAGAAGTACAGATCCCCGGACCAGCCACACACAGGGCATTTGTTCACTGTGGCCCAAACAATGTCGGGGATTTCCGAGGGCTTTAGGGAGTTGTTGAACAAGGGAAGGAAATATCGTCTGTCTGGTGACTTGCAACAGGGGTGCGAAAAGGCAAGCGAGGTTCTTTCGGATTTTGTGGAAACCTTTGGGGAGAAGGAGGAAACAGCGGAATTCCGTAAGGTCTTGCTGACAGCGTTGCGAAACGAGTTTGCAGCGCTACCACCTGTTGAGGGGGCCGACCGTATAGATACGGCCGAGCTTAAAAAAGTCCAGGAGGATGTTGTGTTGTGTAGTGTAGACAAGTCGTCCCATGACTTTGGGGCGATCTGTAAACACTTTTACAGACATTGGCTACGGGAACAGCTCAGCGCAACAACAGGGACTTTCGAAACGGCAAAGGAAACGGAGAAGCAAATTCTCAACCGCTTGCAGAGAGAGTGTGATGAACGCCAGCTGCAAATTGGAGATTGTTTCCCGTATTTGTATGGGTCTCTGAAGATCCATAAGCCGGTGGAAAAAGGCCCCACGCTGAGGGGAATTGCTGGTTTAAGTGGAGATAACAGAGATGAGACGGAAGGGGAGAAAATGGAGAGAAAAAAGAAACAGAAAGAGAGTAAGGTGAATCAGCCAACTGTGGGTATTGCAACAGGCATACACACAGAATTGTCAGGGCTGCTAAAGATGGTCATCCGCACGTTGAGTGATGAGGATGAAACACACAGGAGGAAATGTGGTGTCAAACGGTTTTTTGTTGTGGAGAGTTACGATGAGGTGGCGAAGTACATGAAAATGAACTACGACACCGTAAAAAAAGCCACGCCAAAAACAAAAGACTTTACCTCTATGTACACGTCTTTGGATCAAGAGGCGGTAATTGAGGGTGTCTCCTGGTGTGTGGAACAGGCGTTTGCGGCGAAGGGTGGCAGGTTTTTGGCGCGAGAGACGAAGGCCAAAAAAAGAAAGAAAAAGGCCTTCCGCTGGAAGGAAGGGCGGGGGGATGATAGAACACTTGCGTACAACAGTGATGAAGTCAAAGAGTTAGTGAGACTAGCTGTGACCAACAGCTTCATCAAAAATGGCGAGTTCGTCCTCCACCAGAAGAAGGGCATCCCGACCGGTGGAAATGCCAGCCCGGACCTGGCAAACCTTTTTTGCGCAAGTAAGGAAATGCGCTATATCGATAAGCTCCCCATTAAAAAGCAAAAGGAGTATAATGGGTTCTTCAGATTTATTGATGACGTTTTTACCCTTGGAGCGGACATCCCTGACAAGGTCTACGGGATGACCTCTGAGGACACAACAAGGCAGAAAGACGATTGTGTGTTTCTGGGGGGTAGGAACCGTTGGCAGAGATACGCCGATGACCCCGAAGACACGAAGACACGTCTCCGTATGTCAGTATTCAATAAAGAGAGTGACTGGGTAACCTATACACCCAATAAATATACTTGTCGAACAAGTGCAGCACCAGAAAGCCAAGGAAGGGGTATTTTGGTGTCACAGTTGATACGGTCTGCGGGTATGTGCAACAACCTGGATGATTTCAAGGTTGAAGCAGAGCTGATTTTGCGGCGCCTCCTCGGACGGGGATGGAAGCCGTACGAATTGCGTAGTGCTTGGTACAGAACTACACGAAGGTTGTTTTGTGTGGCTCCATCTGCAATGGCAAAAATGGAGCGCCTGTTTGATACTGCTGTGGACAGACACTATCGCAAACACCCTCTCCCCAAGCTACGGGAGTATGTGTGGGCAAAACCAACCCGAGACATGCCATTGAGAGGAAAGTGTGTGGATATCAGCCCTTCGGACACCCACACAGACCCCGCACCGCAAGGGGCGGATGTGAAGCCTACTGGAAGTGCGAACCAACGCAAGAGTGAAAGTGATTCTTTTGTCCCTCTCTTCTCTACCTCCTCCCCTTCCGTACCGTTGTCTTCCTCTTCCTCTTCCTCCTCTCCTCCCCTCTCTCCACCCGTCCCCTCACAACAGCCTCCAGTTTTGGGGAAGAGCACGATAAGTATGAAGGTACTGCACAGCAATACGTTGTCGTGGGGTGTTGTCAATGAGGGAAATACTTGCTACCTGGGAGCACTGTACCAGATGCTCGCACACTCGGACTTCCAGCTACCCTAGGCAGTGCATGCAAGTTTGTTTCAAACGGACTCGGCCTAACCCCCATACTCATGGGATTGTACTCCATGTACACCAGGAGTCGCACAGATCATTCAGTGTCCGTGTTGCAAACAGCCATCCACAGTATGTTCCAGACAAGGGAGCAGCATTGCGCGGATGAAGCGTATTGTCTGGGGGTTGTTCCAACACTGGAAGCAGAATGGAGAATGCTGAATGAACACCTCAGGACGATGGACCAACCGACAGTACAGTCATGGATCCCTGAAGTGAGGACATTCACAAGCATGGCATGCCAAAATTGCAAGAAGGTCACGGGGAGGGAGGAACAGTTGTCCCTACTGTCAGTCCCACTCAACAACCCCGGGAAAACAGGTGTGACTTTGGCCGACAGAATTTGCGAAAGCCTGATGCCTGAAGAAGTGCTTAATTACGAGTGCGAAATGTGTGCCCCAAACAAACAACGGGCGACAAAGTCGGTGCAAATCACATCTCTCCCGACACACTTGTTTATACGACTCTGGCGCTTCAAAACACTCAGAGTTGGCAACGGTGTCATGTATGAGCGCAAGACTCGAGCGATCAACATTGACACGGACTTGCTGATGTCGAGTGGAAATAACGGAGGGAAGCCTTCCTTTACAAGGTACCGCCTCACGGGTGCAGTCCTGCACAGAGGAAATACCCCGCACGGAGGCCATTACCGTTTTATCAGCTGTGGCACGGATGCCATGGCCTTGTTTGACGACAACACCGTGACTGTGGCCAACACAGCTGAGGAAATGGATGCCTTCAGGGGTTTCCTTGAGAAGGAGTCGACCATCCTCGTGTATTGTGATAAGGATGCCCCTCAGGAGGAGAAGGTTAGCATGCCCAACTCGCCAGAAGTATATGTATCTCCCACACAACAACCTGGGCTCACGGGAAACACGGAAGACATAATGCAAAAGCTGCAGGATGCCACCGTCCCCAAGAGTGCCATTGTTTTGAATGAACCACAGGAACCACCCCAGCAGCGCGGGGAGGAATACCTGACTTTGGAACGCAGGACTTTGGAAATGGAGGAAAGTGCAGAGCGGGCGCATGTTGTGGAAGAAGAAGCCCTAGCACGTTTTGCTTTGTGTAGTGAAATCACGGAAGTCCTTGATAGGTATCGGACCGAGGAGCAAACGAAGACGCTCGTCAGTCTATGCCGGAAGGAACTCCAAGAGGCGATAGAGGTGCGAGAGGCAGAGCAAAAAAGAGCAGCAGAGGATCATGAGAGGTCAGTCGTGGAGAAGGAGAAAGCTTTGGCAAAGGCAGAGAGTGAGATAAAGAGGGTGAATGAGGAGAAGGAAAAGGTGGCGAACGAGGCACAGGCCAAAGCGGACCGTTTGAATCAACAACGACAGGAGATGGCCGTGTTAAAGGGACAGCTCCATAAGCAAGACTCTGCGTTGGCTTTTATGAAAGAGCTTGGTGTTGAAAGAGAGGCGGAGGTAGAAGCGTTGAGGGCACAGGCGACCCACGAAAAAGCGGTCCTCACCCAGGAACTGCAACGTGTGGAGTCCAAGGCCCGCAGCTACTCGTCTCAGGGAGAATCCCAACAGCGCTTACTTGAACAGACAGAGAATGCTTTGAAAGGTACACAGCAAGATAAGATGCTTTTGGAATTTCACGTGTCGGCGAGCATGCAAAATGAGAAGGCACTCCGTGACCAACTGGGGATGCAGGAGCAACATATGCAGATCCAGGAGGGCCTACACGAACAACAGAATCAGGATAAGGCCATGTTGGTTAAGCAGGTGCAGCACCAGCTGCGCCAAGGCATGACCATGGCGAAAGAAATGGCGCGGCAGAAGGATTTCATCGTGCAACAAAACAACTTGGTATTGTCCCTGCAGTCAGCGTTGGAGGTGTCTGAGAACAAGCAGCTGCAAATACAGTCGCAGGACGCCCCAGCACGGGTGCAAGGGACGGACCAACCCCGTTTGTTGCAACCGAAGCCTGAGCAAGGGCAATTAGTTGTTCATACGGCCCAGAAGAAGAGGGACCGAGACGAAGTGAGTGGCAGTGACGAAACGAGTGAAGAGTCGAAGGACCTGTTTGAAAGCCAACCGCAACTTGATACAGTGGCTGCGACTTCTTCAGCCCTTGTAGTCATTCTCCCGGAGGATCGGGTGACGCCAAAGCCCAAGGGGCCGCAATCAAAGAGGCAGCGTGCAGAACCTGCCTCGGTAGTGAGCGGCTCTCAGATACAGGCGTCAGCCACGGAACCTGCTGTGGAACTTCCCTTGTTGTTGGGTGCCCCTCCGGCACAGATATCGCCCTCGGTGCCTGCCTCCCCTGATATTTTTCTGTCTCAGACGGGTGGTGAAGGGGTGGATGGTGAGCGGGAGACGGGGCCACCAGGGAAATCAGAGACGGACAGAACGGAGGTCTCACAATCGCAGTCAGGGGAGCCTGGTAATGGAACAGAACCAGAGCCTGACGGAACCACTTGACTATATGCCAAGTGAGTGCCGCGTGGGGTGAGCTACGACCACGTGATGATGAAGGCTTGAACAAGAGATGAAGCGTTTAGTGTATACGAATGTGTGAGGTGAGTGTGTATGCTGACGGACGTGACGGAACGTGATGAATATTTTGTTTTCTAAAACGAATTTCCCCCCCCCCCCCCTCCCCCCGGAACCTGAGAATGTGACCGCCTACCCAATGGTGTTTACACAAAGGAGTTCAGCGTGTTAAACCCCATTCTCTGTTCCCAAGGCAGAGCGGCGATGTGTACCCAGAGTGTACGTACGTGCACATGGCTCTGCAGATACGCTGAGTGGTGAGGGGCATGCCTGTTTTCCCTTTTGTTTCCATTATCTTGTCTTCAGAACGAACACACGAATGAAACAAAAACCATAACAGAACGCCCCCACCCCTGATGTATGTTTTTTCTCAACCATTTCCCCCCCCCCCCTCCCCCAACCCCCGTTTTTGCTATGTCTTTTGATATGGTTCTTTCCCCCTTTCCCCCCCCCCCCCCACCCGACAAGCGAATCAGCAGTGTGTATCTGTACACAGAAATAAACCAATAACATGACAGTAGAGCGCGTTGCCAACACGGGTCTCGAGGTTGGGGATCCTGTCCAGCTCGTCCGCAGGTGGCCACACGTCAAGGCTGTCTACGAATGTGGCGCCCAGAATGTCAACTGCATCACACTGTCGAGGTGTGACACCCTGTGTTCAGTGGGGTACAGCAAAGGACACATCACTGTGTTTGACACCACGACTGCTGATGAGGTGGCGGACCTCACACATGGGGACGAGGACATTCGGTCCACTGCATTCTCAGTCTGTGGGACGTGGCTGGCAACGTGCTCGTCTGACAGCACCATCTGCGTGTGGCTGACAGCAACGTGGGAACAGGTGTGGTGTCTGGAGGAGCACGACACAGAGGTGTTGATTGCAGGGTGGACACACTGTGGACGTCTCGTGTCGGGTGACTGTTATGGGACGGTGTGTGTGTGGGACTTGGAGGGCACACCAAGTGCCACAGTGCTGGAGGACCCCGCCGACTTTGTTTATGGAATTGCCGTGTCAACTACGAGGATCTTCACCGGGTCAGCTGGCGAGACCATCTGTGTGTACGACATCAGCACCCTCACCCACACCGACACCCTGTCTGAGCACACACGTGGTGTGTACCACATCGCCTTGACCAAGGACGAGCAGCACCTGCTGTCCTGCTCTGGTGACAAGTCACTGAAGGTGTGGTGCACAGTCACCCTCACCTGCATCCGTTCTGTGTCCCTGTGTGATTGCCCGTTCTTGCTTGCCGTGTCACAGCCAGGTGATGTTGTGGCAGTGTCCTTTTGCGATCATACCAAGTTGCTCGGCCGCAGCACCTTGGAGTGCAAGGGACAAGTGGAATCAGAGGGTGACGCTCTTGCACTCAGCTCGTGTGGGAGGTGGGTCTTCACGCCGATTAACTCTTCTGTGAATGTGTGTGCTGTGTGTGACGTTCCGCGTAGAGGCAGCACTTAGGCAACCTGTTCTGCTTGTGTGCTTGCGGTGCACTGCCTTGCTCGTTGCCTCCCAGCACAGCACCTCCTGACCCTGCTGGTTGGAGGCAGCGTGCACTGCATCTGAGGTGCGACTGCTCAGGATGACGCAGTGCTTCCAGACAGCCTCTGCCCCCACCCTCCCAAGCCCCTCCAACCACACTGCCCCTTTACTGTTCAGACTGTGTCCTCTGTCATGTCACTGGTGCCTTGTCGTGCGAGTGATACCCACCAACACACCACCTTCACACATGTCAGAATCACACCACTGTGCGTGAGGACCGTAGGGTTGTTGTTGGGGGGGGGGGGGAAGAGAGAGAGGGGAAGGATGGAAGTGTCAGTGCGTCATTTCGTGGGCGCCTCTTTCATTAGAAGCCCGTGGTTTGTTCACCCACCGCGCGCAGAAACAGACCACAGCGGGCTGCACCGCTGCAATCGTACACGGTGGACTCCCACCCCCTGGAGCGGGGGTCTGGACTCCCGCAAGCGGGTGTCTGCCCTGCTATTTTTGGTGCCCAGACGACCCCCGCGAGCGGGGGTCGGACCTCGCCGGACCCCCGATATTCCGATATCCCAAAAAGGTGCACCCTGACGTGTGGGAGTCCACCGTGTAAGTTCTGATTTCTCCGCACCCCCCCCCCCCCCCCCCCTAGGGCCCCGGATGTCCATATAAAAAACTGGAATTTTTTTGAAATATCCAGGTCTGGAGGTCAACAGCGCAAAACCACCCCCAGACCCACCCCAGATATGAATTTCCGGAGGTTTTTACCCACTTTTGGGCCCACCAACACTCATTTTTGGCCAGTTTTTGGCTTTTTTTGGCTTTTCTGGGGTGAGTCCTGTGCAGGGTGGTTGCAGGGTCATTTTTGGGTAAAAAGATGCATTTAACGCACCTCTGCTGGTCCTAGAGGCCCTGGATGGTATACAATGTGCCCCAGGGATGCCTAGGGTACGTTTTTCACTCGAAATCCACCCAAAATGGGGTATAGTTGCCCAATTTTTGACATTTTTTCATGAAATTGGGCCTACAACATCGTTGCAGGGTCCTTTTCCTTGGGTAATATTACGCATTTTCACGTGCTTCTACTGGTCGTAGAGGCCCTGGATGGTATACAATGTACCCCAGGGATGCCTAGGGTACGTTTTTCACCCGAAAAACACCCGAAATGGGGTCTAGTTGCCCAATTTTTGACATTTTTTCATGAAATTGGGACTTTTACCCCACATGGGCGAATCCCCCATTTTTCACAGTTTTTCGTCAGCTGATTGAGGGTGTGATATGAGGGTTCTATCCAACAAGGATATCAAGGCGGCACTTTCAAAGTCCTGCCAAGGACAGCGCCACGTGGGTGTGTGCTTCTGATATATGTTATGTCATCATGTGAACCCTCCCCAGCGTGTGCCAACATCCCTGACACGCTCACGAAAAGCATGACACGGAGAAAACAGGTGCCGAAACAACCTGCCGAGCACACGGGTGGTGCCACGTTGATCCACGCAGCGATCTCCCATGACAGGAAGCCTTGTCGCCACGGCAGAGTCGCCGCAGACTGTGGGAGAGGTGTCGCCAGTCACCTTGAGGTTGCAGTGTGTCATCAGGCTAAGACCCGTGCCCTCTTCACCTCCCCTATTAGGTTGCTCCCATATCGTTGCCTGCTTTGGGGCCTGAAGGACATAGGGGTCCAGCAGGCACGTGAGCATCGCAAGGCATGAGTGGCTGTTTCAAACTCCTGGTGCAAGCACCCGTCATGGTCTGGGGAAGCCCTCCCAGGTAGTTTAACGTCTTGCCCAGGACAGTTTTTCATACATCCTACTCTGGTTGAGTCTGGCAGAGTTCCGCAGACTTTTTATTTTATTTTTTTGACTTTTTCTTGACTTTTTTTAGTCTGCCAGAGTCAAGAAAAAGTCAAGGAAAAGTCAAGGAAAAGTCAAGGAAAAGTCAAGGAAAAGTCAAAGAAAAGTCAAAAAAAGTCCAAAAGCCAAAAAGTCAAGAAAAAGTCCAAGAAAAGTCAAAGAAAAGTCCAGACAGTCAAGGAAAAGTCAAGAAAAAGTCACAAAAAAGTCAACAGCTCAAAAAAAGTCAAGAAAAAGTCAAAGAAAAGTCAACAAAAGTCTACAAAAGTCCGAGAAAAGTCCACAAAAGTCAGCCCAGTGCAGGACTCTTCGACAGAGGGGCGGGGGAGAGAGGATGCCGCTCGAAGCATCTGACGTTGAAAAGACAACGGGGGCGGCGACACAGATCCCTGCACACAGCGAACACATACGCTATCTACCCGCTCCAGCACGTGCCCCAGGCAGAGGTCTCCCACCTGACGTTGAACGTGCGGGAGGGTGCTCGGGGACATCATCACGACGGGTGGGGGGGCAGGCAAGGGATGTCCCCAGGTCCGGCTCGGCCCTCTCCAAGGCGGTGCCCACGACCATCTCTTGATCAGATGGGCCTGCCAGGCGTTCGATCTCCTTATCCAACGTTGCTTCCTTGGTGGATGGGTTGAGAAATAGGTCACAGAGCCCAGATCGCGTGCACAAGCGGCTCTTCCTGGTGCTGTGTGATCGCCAAGAACCCCACAGACGTGTACAACGGCCTCGTCGCGGACCCGTCAAAGTTCGCCGCCTCTGCCGATGATATGTCCCATGACGACGAGCTGGACGCCAGGAGATGTGCGACAGGCGGCTCCGGGTCGAGCAGGTCATCAGATGCACGCTGGGGCCAGCTCGACGTCCAGCAGCGTCCCGGGGACGCTAAGGACGCCGCCGCGTACCTGCACACCGTCCGGATGTTGCTGGGCGGGGCGGACTCGGGTTGAGGTGATCAATCACCTAGATGCGATGTTGTTTTTCTGCTTCTGACTGTCACGTTCTGGGCGACGCTGGGGTACTCTGCTGCCCTCGCCTTCCGCACAGAGACTGGTGATAGCTTATGTCAACAAAACGCAAGCATGCCATTCCCATGGCACAAAAAGGGTGCCGAGAAGGGCATCCCGAGCACCGGAAACGGAGCTTCCAACGAGACATGAAACACGGAGAGCCGCTGTTCCCGTAAGGCGGTGCGGACTACTACATCGCGGGGTTTTCACGGGGGCAAGCCGAGCGGGGCGCGCAAGAGAGGGAACTACTGACCTCCACGCGGAATGCCCGACAGGTGTGCCTCAGAAGAGACCCGTAAACACGCACCCGCGCAACCTGACCCCGGTCAGGCCAGAAGCACTGGGCTGACTTTTGTGGACTTTTCTTGGACTTTTGTAGACTTTTGTGGACTTTTGTTGACTTTTCTTTGACTTTTTCTTGACTTTTTTTGAGCTGTTGACTTTTTTTGACTTTTTCTTGACTTTTCCTTGACTTTTTTGAGTTTTTTTGGACTTTTTCGAGTCTGGCAGACTTTTTTAAAAAGTCAAGAAAAAGTCAAAAAAAAGTCAAGAAAAAGTCAAAAATCGAGGTCCCCGACCAAAAGTCTGGCAGACTCTGCCAGACTATGATGTATGAAAATTGAAAAATTTTCCTGCCGAGACCAAATATGGAGTCCACCTATTTCCAGGTTTTTGGTGGTTTTTGGCCACCCGGGGGTCCTGCATCTGTGGCCACAGAAATGGCCTCGAAACACCCCCAGGCACCCAAAAAACGTGTTTCTGGAAAGATATGTCCCAAAACTGCCCGAAAGTCACACCTGGGTCTGGTGACCCGACCTCACAGACCCTGCATTTTACACCTTTTTCACCGGAATATTGGGTCAGCAGGCAAAAGTCGATTTTTTTGGAATTTTTCAGAAAATCTTGGCATCGTGGAATGCGCTGTCCCCGTTCTGCCCGAAAAACGCATTTTTCGGACTTTTTTCTCAGATCTGGGGAGGGTGTCCTAAATTTAGGAAATTTTTGAAAATTTTTGAAAAATTTGGGGGATTTTTTGAAAAAATGGCGAAAAAAAAGGGTGTGGGGAGTTGGGTCCAGTTTAGCAAAGTCCGTGTATTTGGACGCGGCCCCTCATATAAGGAAGCCGCGTCTCAGGTGCAGGATGTGGGGTGTTGTCGATTTTTCAGGGTTCGACATTCTCGGGCTGGACGGAGAGAAACGGTGGGTGCAACTCTGATCAGAAAAAACTTCAACCGAAAAAACGGGGTGTAGCTCCCTGACTGACGAGCAGCGGGAGGTGGCGAAGAGAAGCTCCTCATGCGTGGCGGCCTCCCTCGTTCGCGGCGGGAGAGGCATCCGGGGGTACGAGAGCGGCACCCGCCTGAGTTCTTTATGGAACCCACAAACCTGGGTGGTAGCCGGCCTCACGGATGTGAGGTTGGAAATGCTCCGGGAGACAGCCGATGGCGCCTCAACGCCACAGGCTATCGTTGCCGGCTTGGTGCCCATATGGTGCAAGATGAGCGGCGGAATCCGCGAACTTCGGGAACTATCAGGTAGTTTGAACGCTGAAGACTGCCCCGCCAGGCTGAATGGGAGTCACAACGCGATGAGGAACAAGGATCAGCAGCGCCTTTTCCGGCAAACACAGGGCAGCTCTCCCTGAGCAGCTGGGAATGAAACGGGACGGAACTAACGAGCAGCAGCGAAAATGTTGCAGAGCACCAGTAACCACAACGAGTCCATGACACAAGTGGAACTGCAGACACGGGGCAGCCAAGAAACGGACGCAGTCGCAGGAGACCACCTCCACTGTCAGAACGAGCAGAACTGAGAGACACTCAATGGGATGGAGCGGAATCACTGTAACGGGGACACACTGATGGCACACAGTACAGACGGACAGAAGTCAGAGTGAAACGGTTGTACAAAGGGCTCGGCTTCACCGACGTCCTTAGTACAGAGTGAAACGACGACGCCGCCGAAGGCGGCCAATCCGCCGCCCGAAGGGCGGCGGAAAAATTTTTGGGGTGTTTTTGGGTGAAAAACCGGGCAACCTGGGCCCTTTGGGACCACATAGGCCAGGAAAGGCCAAAATTTTCGATTTTTTTCGGAAATTTTTCGGTTTTTCAGAGTGTGGCAGTCCGCAGATACAGATTTTCGGGTCGGAAAAAAAAATTTTTTTTCGACCCAAAAAAATCGGATTTTTTCGGGGAGGGTCTCCGGTGGCCCCCCCTGGATTTCCTGATTTTTCCCGATTTTTCCTGATTTTCGGATTTTGCTCGAAATTTGCCCTTGTGTCAACCAGTGGCAAAATTTTCGGAAAATCGGGAAAAATCAGGAAAATCCGGAGAACCGGACACCCTCCTAGATTCTGGGGGGGTGAAACGGCGGAAAAATTTTTGGGGTGTTTTTGGGTGAAAAACCGGGCAACCTGGGCCCTTTGGGACCACATAGGCCAGGAAAGGCCAAAATTTTCGATTTTTTTCGGAAATTTTTCGGTTTTTCAGAGTGTGGCAGTCCGCAGATACAGATTTTCGGGTCGGAAAAAAAATTTTTTTTTCGACCCAAAAAAATCGGATTTTTTCGGGGAGGGTCTCCGGTGGCCCCCCCTGGATTTCCTGATTTTTCCCGATTTTTCCTGATTTTCGGATTTTGCTCGAAATTTGCCCTTGTGTCAACCAGTGGCAAAATTTTCGGAAAATCGGGAAAAATCAGGAAAATCCGGAGAACCGGACACCCTCCTAGATTCTGGGGGGGTGAAACGGCGGAAAAATTTTTGGGGTGTTTTTGGGTGAAAAACCGGGCAACCTGGGCCCTTTGGGACCACATAGGCCAGGAAAGGCCAAAATTTTCGATTTTTTTCGGAAATTTTTCGGTTTTTCAGAGTGTGGCAGTCCGCAGATACAGATTTTCGGGTCGGAAAAAAAAATTTTTTTTCGACCCAAAAAAATCGGATTTTTTCGGGGAGGGTCTCCGGTGGCCCCCCCTGGATTTCCTGATTTTTCCCGATTTTTCCTGATTTTCGGATTTTGCTCGAAATTTGCCCTTGTGTCAACCAGTGGCAAAATTTTCGGAAAATCGGGAAAAATCAGGAAAATCCGGAGAACCGGACACCCTCCTAGATTCTGGGGGGGTGAAACGGCGGAAAAATTTTTGGGGTGTTTTTGGGTGAAAAACCGGGCAACCTGGGCCCTTTGGGACCACATAGGCCAGGAAAGGCCAAAATTTTCGATTTTTTTCGGAAATTTTTCGGTTTTTCAGAGTGTGGCAGTCCGCAGATACAGATTTTCGGGTCGGAAAAAAAATTTTTTTTTCGACCCAAAAAAATCGGATTTTTTCGGGGAGGGTCTCCGGTGGCCCCCCCTGGATTTCCTGATTTTTCCCGATTTTTCCTGATTTTCGGATTTTGCTCGAAATTTGCCCTTGTGTCAACCAGTGGCAAAATTTTCGGAAAATCGGGAAAAATCAGGAAAATCCGGAGAACCGGACACCCTCCTAGATTCTGGGGGGGTGAAACGGCGGAAAAATTTTTGGGGTGTTTTTGGGTGAAAAACCGGGCAACCTGGGCCCTTTGGGACCACATAGGCCAGGAAAGGCCAAAATTTTCGATTTTTTTCGGAAATTTTTCGGTTTTTCAGAGTGTGGCAGTCCGCAGATACAGATTTTCGGGTCGGAAAAAAAATTTTTTTTTTCGACCCAAAAAAATCGGATTTTTTCGGGGAGGGTCTCCGGTGGCCCCCCCTGGATTTCCTGATTTTTCCCGATTTTTCCTGATTTTCGGATTTTGCTCGAAATTTGCCCTTGTGTCAACCAGTGGCAAAATTTTCGGAAAATCGGGAAAAATCAGGAAAATCCGGAGAACCGGACACCCTCCTGGGGGTCTGGTTCAGATGTGTGGTTGGGCCCTATAACCGCCCAAGAATATTTTGGGTGGTCATTGCGAGTGGCCGGCCGTGAAAAAAAAAATTTTTTTCTCAAAAAAACAGTTGATTCTCGGATCGTTCTGAAACAACGCAGTTCACCATAAAAGGAAATTCTGATTTTGGTGGAGTGGAAAAATCCTTACTGGGGAAGGTGGCCAAAATCCCGGATTTTGGGTGAATTAAGTCGCCCCCCCACCGGTCTCAAAAGGTTAACGCACATCTACTGGTCGTAGAGGCCCTGGATGGTACACAATGTGCCCCAGGGATGCCTAGGGTACGTTTTTCACCCGAAAACCACCCAAAATGGGGTCTAGTTGCCCAATTTTTGACATTTTTTCAGAAAAATTGGGGCTGTTACCCTGCACGGGCGAATACCCCATTTTTCACAGTTTTTTCAAAATATCGGACTGAATTTGGGCGATTCGGTGTAGAAAACCTGTTCTGACAGGCCCATACACCCCATTTTAGGGCATACCCAGTGGTTTCTGGGTGGTTATAGGGTTGTAGGGTGCCTACAACCTGGTTGCAGGGTGCTTGCAGGGTGGTTGCAGGGTCCTTTTTTTGGGTAAAAATCCGCATTTTAACGCACCTCTACTGGTCGTAGAGGCCCGGGATGATATACAATGTACCCCAGGGATGCCTAGGGTACGTTTTTCACCCGAAAACCACCCAAAATGGGGTCTAGTTGCCCCGATTTTGTCATTTTTTCATGAAAATCGGGATTTTGCCCAAAATGGGCAAAATCCCCTTTTTTCACCGATTTTTCGAAAATTCTGACCGAAAATGGGCAACTAAGTGTGAAAAACCGGTTTCATTGGGTCCACAGACATATTTTTGAGGTGGGTACACCCATTGTAGGTGCCAATAACCCTTGTTTGGGGTCGGAAAATTTTTTATTACCTACCCCCCCCCCTTGTAATTGTCCGCCCCATTTTGGCATTTTTGGCCGAGGCGGACAATTACTAGGTTAGGCGGACAATTACAAGGGATTAGCCTGTACCACTGGCTGCAGCGTGCACACAACACAACAGAGGCACATTCCATAGTGTTTGTGCGCTCTGTGTGGCCGGGGGCTCGCTACTCACCCCTACCACCCCCAGGGGGTGATAGGGGTGAGTAGCGAGGGGTGATTAAGAGTCCCTTGTCACGCAGGCCGACCACTCGCACTGCAGGCCTTAGTACCCAGTATAACCCTTGTAATTGTCCGCCCCCCGAGGAGGCCCCGAGGCGGACAATTACAAGGGGTTTGGGGGGGCGGACAATTACAAGGGGGGGGGGTAGGTACATTTTTTTCAAGTACATCCGGGCCCCTACCCCCCCCCCCCCCCCCCCCCCACCAACACACCACACCACCCCGACAGGCCGGTGGTCATCTGTGTCCACCCCCCCCGGGAGACAGACCACGCCCTCACCTCCTCTCCCCCCCCCCCCCCACCAACACACCAACACACCCACCCCAGCCTTTTGCACTCTCTCCTCGGTGTGGTAATCTCCCCGCCACCAACAGCACCATCTCTCTTGCGCTTTCTCTCGCTTGGGGAGGGGGGCGCGGGGCGAGCGTCACGGGGGAGGCACCTCCGCCCATCCACACACACAGCATACAACACACACCAGCTTAGCTGAAGGAGAACGCCACCTGAGTGTCTACACTCGTGGGCCTGCTTTGCATACCTTCTCCATTCCCTCTCCTATTCTATTTCGCCTGTCTTGCTGGTGCCTGTTAGGTGTCCCCCCCCCCCCCCCCCTTCTGAACATTGATTCCACACTTCAGCTCTTCATTGCGAGAAGGTTCTGGGAGATTTACTTTTCCATTCACTCTCGACGATCAAACCCCCCCTTCTGAACATTGATTCCGCACTTCAGCTCTTTTAGCGCTGTTAGTCCCCATTCTCCCCACCTCCTCTCCTCCTCCCACGCTGTCCCATCTGCAAGCAGGGGCAGGGCAGGACAGGGTGGCAGGGTAGGGCTGTGTGATTCGTGTTCTCGCTTTGCCCGGCCTGTGCGATGGGGCTGCTGATCTCGAAGGTGTGGTCCGGCCTGTTCGGCTCGAAGGACTATAAGATCGTGATCATCGGGCTGAACAACGCCGGGAAAACGACAATTCTCTACTCCTTGCATCTGGGGGAGGTTGTGGTGACACAGCCAACCATCGGGAGCAATGTGGAAGAGATCACACATAAAAACATAAATCTCGTCTGCTGGGACCTTGGAGGCCAGGAGTCGCTGCGGCCAGACTGGGGGCTCTATTACACAGACACACAGGCGGTGGTGATGGTGGTTGATTCGGCGGATTCAGAGCGGCTCCCTGTCGTGAAAGAGGAGCTCTTTCATATGCTTGAGCACCCGGATCTCAAGACGGCGCGTATTCTGGTCTATGCGAACAAGCAGGTATGTCAGGGAGGGAGGGAGGATGCTGTTTGCTTTGGTCTGCGCTTGTGTTGGCTGGAGCTACAGGGGAGCAGCACGCCAGCGGCACAGTGTCAATCACGAACACGTGGAGGGGGGGGGGGGGTGGAGGGGCCTTTGCTGTCCGTGCCACTGTGTGTCAAACTGTGTCACGTTGCAGCCAGTTTTGTGAGGCGGTTCACCCTTCCTCACCTCTCTGCATTTCTGAGCGAATGCCCCCGTGGGTCCTTTTATATGGCAGGTGTAGGGCGCACCGAGCACTTCTGTGCAGTGGATGTGCAGTGGAAAAAAAACGGAGGATCCGTTGGCCTTCTCATCAGGCCGATAACCGGTAGGTCGTAGTGTGTGCATGATGTGCCTTGCCCTGCTCTCGGTGTGGTATCTCGACGGCACACCCCTCCCCGAGTGGGCCCAAAAAATGCCTCTCAAAACTTCCCCCTCCTGACACCCATTGCCACCACAGGATGTCGCCGGGGCATTGAATGAGCAGCAGCTGTCAGAAAGGTTATCGCTGCACAAGATAACTGACCACGAGTGGCACGTGCAGAGCTGCTGTGCGTTGACGGGCGATGGCCTCATGGAGGGCATGGATTGGGTTGCTGACAAAATCAAGTCGGGTTGAGGGTCTGCCGGCAGACCGAGCGCCGAAACGTCCGAACTTCAGGCATCGGGATGGGTGGGGTGGGGTGGGGTGGTGGGTGGGTGGGGTGCTTCCCGGAGGGCACATCCTCCTGAGAAAATTGGGAGATCCGCACAAGGCAACATGACATAGGGCTTTCAGTGGACTGCGCCCCTGCTGGGACGCTGCAGCAACTGCCAGGCCCGATCATTGTGCGCTGAAGGTCGCGTCGCATGAGCACACCAATCGGTGCTCCCGAGGCACCTCCAAAAATTGTTCACGTGTGTGTGAATGGAAAGTTACGGACCTGCCTCTGCAACCGCCAACCTTCCAAACTCTTCACACGTCCTCTGTGTTTGATACGGACCCAAATAGACCCCCCCCTGTGCCGGTTCTGACTCTGCACCACGGTACCATTGGCGCTATCAGCGCACGAGTGCGCTAGCCTGACTGAGAGGCGTTGACAAGAGACCCGCCGGGAGCTGGAAGTGTCAGTCCAGCTCTGCACATGCTACACTATCCAGGGCAGGTGGGGGTGTGGTGTCGGCACCGGAGAACCATGGGGTGGGTGGAGTGGCGAGCAGCGGCCGCAGAGAACTGCAGATGGCGCTGTGGGGCGTGGGGAGGGGGGGGGGTTCCTTCCGGGTGCCGGGACAACACCACCACAGGGGTTCTGACAGTGAAACCCCACCTGCCCCCCTGTGGCAGTGAAGCGCACTGCTGAGGGGCGGTTTTTGTGTCTACTATCTGCGGGGGGGGAGGGGGGCAACCGTTTTGAGAATATCGTGTTTCTTCGATTGGCCATCTTGCACGCCAAGGAGACCGCCTACCCTCTATTGTTGTGTTTGTAATTGTAGTCGCAGCGCCAGCAGGATACAGGCAGATGTGTTCTGTGGAGCCCCTCGTTCGATGCGATTTGCCTCTTCTTCCCACAAGACTTGTTCACTGTGGCGTCCTGGGTGTGGGTGGGTGGTTCGAAAATAGCCCGTTTGCAGGAATCCGCGACACGCAATCCAGGGAACATGTGTATGCAGGCACATTTATCCCACAGGTCGGTACAGTGTTCGGCCCGCCTTGGATGCGTCCGTAGCGAACACTACTCGATCCACAGGAAACGTTGTTGTTTCTCGAAAGGTCGTGGTTTTTTTTTGGGCAAGAAAAAATACATAAAGCCTGTGCCCGATGTGTCCGGGCCCTGTATTTCTGGGTGAATATTTCGACCGTTGTGGGCCCTCTCCAGGGAACCCCCATCCCCCCCTCCTCCTCCCCCTTTCCCTGTTCTCTAGCACCCCACACGCAGTCGCTTTCTGACCCTTCCGGAGATTTGGAGTTCGTTTTGGTTCTGTTGATATGGCGGCTTCTTGCTTTGTACACCCCCCCCCTCCCCTTTTCGGCACACTTGATGACCGATGTGGGCGAACGTGGTCAACGCGATTACCCAGCAGCGGTGCAGGCACTGGGCCCTCTCAAAAAAATGCAAAAAAATACGGGATGTGGCGGGGTTGATGTGGCCGAATCGGCCACATCACATATGCAATAAGAAAATGGCTTGCAATGCAGAGCAAGTGTCAGTGCAGGCTGGAGGGGTGGATGGGCGGTGGAGAACGAAGAAGATAAACGCGTTATGCTGCGAGGCCCTGGATTGGACCTGTCTCTGTCCGGTGGGCACAACCCCCTGTCTGTGAGGGTAGCATCCCCCCCTGGTTTGTCGCCGGACCAGCGCAGAAGTTGCCCGGGTTGAGGGCCCCCCACCCAACTGTCTTATATCAAACCTCATTCTTTTTGGGAATGCACCTTGGGAACCCCCTCCCCCCCTCTCTCTTCCTCTCACACGCATACTGTCTCTCCCAAGTGCCTGACTCACCTGACACCGTGCCGCCGGCGTGCTACCCCCCTGAATCATCATCCAACGCAAGCGCCAGCCAAACCATTCCCTCTGTTTGCATGATTTGGCCACCCATCCTGGGCGATGCAGTATACAGACAGATAGTGCCTCACACAGGGGAGAGCTGATGCCTGCGCCTTCTCTTCCAACGCCCAGTTCAATACTTTCTGGTTTCCCTGATTCTGTTGCTGTGGGACCTCGTGCTAACACCTTTCATGTTCCAAGCTGCAGCAAAGAGGCAACACCTATCATGGAGCGGCAGGGGGTGGGGGGGGCTCCGCTGGGTCTGCGCAAAAAAGAGAAAATAAGCTGCAGGGTGCCCTGCAAAATCGCCCTGCAACCCAAAGGGAGCCTTCAAGCAGAAGTCTGCAGAAAGTCCTGGCACACAGTGCAGAAACGTGAGGCCCCCTCACAAAAGGGGGAGACAAAACTGTCACAGGTTGACACAGCGCGAATGCCCCCCAAAAGCTGCTGCAGGCAGCTGCCGTGTCTTCCAAGAGCACATCTGATTGGGAGATGTCTCGGCTGGCCAGTGGTCCCACCTGCCGTAGCAGCGTGGCAAGGGGGGGGGGGGGTTGGGTGAGCGGTTGTGTGTGAGGATGGATACGGGGTGTGGGTGGATTTAGGGATACAGTTGGGTAGGGAGGGATGGGGGTAGGGGGTGTGCGCAGCTCATGCATCATCGGGTTTGCATGCTGCGATTTGTATGTGTTGGGAAAGAACAATCGCCGATTGGAACACAGCGAAAGAACTATGCCTGGCTGCGGGGGGGGGGGGGGGGGGTAGGTGGGCGGGCAGCCTGGTGTGATGTCCCAGCTGGAGGTTGTGCGTTGCAAGGCGATGTCGAGGGGTGGGTCAGCCTTGTGTTGGTGTCCTTGCTTCAGGGCTGTGCGCTGTTCGCCATGTTCTTCACACATCGCCTGCAGGAACACTTCCGCGACACAGGAGTGCAAGAGGGGGGCCTGTCGAGAGGAGCGCCACAGAGACTCAGCACCTCCCCGCCTGCAGAAGGCCTGGGGGGCGCGTGTGCGATGTGGGCCAACAGGGGCAGCAGTGTGATGCGGGGGGCGGCGGTGGTGTGCAGCGGCGTGCTGGCCGCGCTCCTGGTGGACCAGGCGCATGCGGCGAACACCGCGACGGTGACACATACGCTGTCGCTCACGTTGCCCACGGGGACCGCGTCGGCCTCGATGACGCACTCGATTTCGCTGTCACCGTCAGCGACGGCAAGCACCGTGTCGCTGACGCTGACACAGTCGCTGACGCCCACGCCGACCAAGTCGGACACACTAACTACAACAGACACGCTGACGGCGACGGCAAGCACGGTGTCGCTGACACTGTCGAAGACGATCACGCCGTCGCCGACGTTTTCGCTGTCGCCGACAGGGACGCTGACGATGAGCACGCTCACGCTGACCCCGACCTTCACACTGACGAAGACGCCGACATTCACGCTGACGAAGACCTTCTCGAAGACGCTGACAAAGTCGGACACGCTGACGGGGACCGACACGCTGACAAAGACCTTCACGGAGTCGCTGATGGCGCACAACAACTTCACGATGCACCTGCGCCCGCGCAACATGTGGGAGGGGCAGGAGTTCCGGGTGCGGGTGCGGACGCTGCTGGAGGTGCCGGACGCGGGGAAGAACCGGATCAACCGGAACCTGAACATCTCGCGGCCGGGGCAGTTCGACATCCGGATGTACACGTTTGACTCGTCGAAGGACGCGCGGTGCAGCGAGTACGCGTCTGGGGGCACGCTGCTGGCGCAGAAGACGGAGTACGGTCTGTCGGAGTCGGACACGCTTGCGGGGGAGTACCTTGTGGCGGCTGCGTTCACGACGTTTGTGGCACCGCCCACGGGGACGACCTTTGTGGTGTGCTTCAAGGTGACGGTGGACTCGCGCCTGTACAAGGCGGGTGACGTGAACGCGATGTGGCAGCCGCTGGTGCTGCCGGACGGGAAGTACAAGCACACACCGCGCACGACGAAGATGTGGTACTACCTCCCGGACGCGACGGTGGGACAGTACGCCATCATCCAGCTGCTGTCGACGCAGAAGCAGCTGAACTTCACGTACTCCCCGTCTGCGTGCGCCACGGACCTGTTCAGCTGTGCCACGGGGGACAGCCTGAAGATCGTGCCCAAGGGGAACCCGTGCACGTACGAGTACCAGACGTTCGACCTGCCGTACCTGGGGAGCAACGTGGTGGGGGACGACGGCGAGTGGGCCGGGTCCGCAGTGCAGGGGCTGACGGAGGGGGCGACTGCGGGCGGGGTGGGTGTGTTCGGGACGCAGTACGCCAACCCGCTGGTGGAGACGTGGTCGTCGCCCGGGTCGTACATGTCGGCGAACCAGGACTCGACGAACCTGACGGTGGACCCGGCGAAGACGATCATGTCGCATGCCTACGTGTACGTGCGGCTGCCGCAGGCGGTGGGGAGCTACGACATCTGCTTCTCGTCGAAGGAGGAGCGTGCGTCGTGGGCGCAGCAGAACAGCAGCGGGGTGGAGGCGGTGCCGATGTGGCGGAAGCTGTACCGGTGCACGACGGCGTCTGCGTGCGCGTCGAACGCGGCGAACCTGTACTTCAGCACGGTGGCGGAGCCGGTCGGGTGGTCCATGGGGGATCTGTCCCCGGGGACGTGGGGTGAGATTGTGTTCGACGACAGCGGGGCGGCGCAGCTGAGCAACCTGGCGGCGGTCAGCACGGTGGCGGTGAGCACCCCGCAGGCGTCAGGGTCGGACCCGGCGGGGCTGACGACGACGGCGAGCTACTGGGCCCCGACGGGCGGCGACTACTTCCGCATCGTGTCCTCGTCCTCCTTCACGGAGGCGACGAGCAACGGGCGTGCGCACCCGTGGCCGTCGGCGGCGCAGACGGGGTCGCTCCCGTCCGTCGGGTGCTGGTCGCGTGCGCTGGACGTGTCGTCGTCGTCGAACTCGCCTGCGTACCACGGCGGGTTCGTGGACGCGGAGGACCGGTACCCGATCGGGTCGCGCGACCTGCTGGGGGACGTGCAGCTGGCGACGGCAAAACACGACTCGACGGCGGGGCAGGCGGTGGTGGTGTCGACGCTGTACGTCCCGCCGCTGTACACGCGGTGGTACGTGTGCTACCGCAGGACGTGCAACCACGCTGGGGCGTCGTGCGCGAAGAACAGCGGGATGCGCGTGCTGCCCTTCCACAAGGGCGGGCGCGGGTCGCTGCCGACGCGGTGGACGCACCTGAACGACTCGTACCTCCCCGGGGTGGCGACGGCGGCAGCGCACGAGCTTGTGCCGGCGCAGTACGACGCGGGGCGGAACCTCGGTGCCAGCACGAAGGACGGGTACCCGCCGTCGGTGACGTGGTACATGAACGACACACGGACGGGGACGTGGGGCCCGATCGTGGTGGAGAAGACGAACGCGTCGGCGGGGATGTCGCTCGACTCGCGCCCGTGGGACCTGCAGAAGCGCACGTACCTCGCCGGGGAGACGTTGGTGCAGGTGCGGGGGAGCGCGGTGCGCCTGGTGCGGTACGACAAGCCGTGCGACTACCCCACCTACAAGCCGACCTACCTGTACGGGGCGGAGAGCCTCGACGGCGGGATGGTGGAGTGCAACAACCAGGGGGCCGAGTGGCACAGCGGCATCTGCGCAGGGTCGAAGGCGGACGTGGCGGTGACGACGAACGTGGCCTTCTACCTCAGCGTCCCTGCGATCCAGAACTACATCGTGTGCTTCCGTCTGGGGAGGTTCAACTGGGCGAAGATCTCCCCGTCGGGGGCACCTGGGACGGCGTGGAACGACCCGACGAAGCCGATGCCGGACTCGGTGCTGGAGCGCGGGGCGTGGGTGTCGCCGTCGACGTACTACACGCCGACGACGAGCGCGCTGGCGACGCTGAGCGTGGTGTCGACGGAGGACCGTGCGGGACAGGAGGCGCTGTTCATCGTGTCGGACACGACGTCGTCGTTGATCGTGGCGCCGCGGCGGTACTGCGCGACCGGGTGCCCGGACTCGGGTGACGTGCTGCGGCTGGTGTCTGTGGCGGGGCAGTGCGACATCAACCCGTGGACCTGGCCGAAGGAGAAGCACATGGCGGACCCGCACCTGTCGCTGATCTGCCAGGTCGGGGGTGCGGGGACGACGGCGAAGTCCGGGCTGTACTACAACTCCGCGTCCGTGACGCCGTGCATGACGGCCGCCCCGGTGATGACGATGTGCCAGGGGTCGACGTGCAACTCGACGGAGCCGCACCTGACGGCGCTGGCGGCGAAGACGCCAGACCCGTTCGACGACGTTGTGCCGCACGACCACACCTACACGGGCGGGACCGGGACGGTGGCAGGGCTGCTGGTGCTTCCGGACTACAACGCAAACGAGGCGTCGAAGAACTTCTACAAGCTGTGCTACAAGCAGGCGGGGACGTCGAACTGGGCCGTCTTCAACGACACGTTTGAGGTCAAGGCAGCGCCGCCGCTGCAGCTGCAGACGCCTCCGCTGAAGACGGAGAAGCTTGTGGGCGGGGAGCTGAAGCGGTTCCGGGTGAAGGTGACGACCGGGACGGTGGCGTCGTCGGTGCTGTTCTACGCAAAGCTGACGCTGCACGACGCACGCGAGCAGAACAACCACTGCATCAACCAGGCGGGGAGCTCGGAGGGGGAGATCTACTCGGCGGCGACGACCTCCTTCAACATTGTGTCGGACGGGAACTCGAACCTGGTCGACTTCTACCTGACGGTCCCGCACACCCCAGGGAACTACTCGCTGTGCGTGCAGATGCGGCGCCTGGCGGAGGACGCGATGTCGTGGTGGCGCCCGGGCAGCAACAAGGCGGACTACGACTACACGGTGCTGGACAACGGGGTGCGGTGGTACGTGACCCCCGGGTTCCAGCCGACGAACCAGGGGCTGACGGTCGTGAAGTTCGTGCGGTGCGCGCCGACGGCGGGCGGCGGGTGCAGCACGTCAGCGAGCCAGGACGTGTTCGACACGTCGCCCGGGAAGGACGCGGCGAAGATTGTGGACGCGACGCACGCTTGCCACGTCGGGACGACGAACCTGTCGCAGTGGGGCACGTCGAACCACGTGTGGACGGAGCCCGGGGCGACGGCGTCGGCGGTGGGTGTGACGAACCTGGGGCCGGCGGACGGGCCGAGCGATGTGGCGGAGCTGCGGACGGTGCTGCCTGCGGTGGCAAGCGACGCGCGCACGCAGTACAAGGTGTGCGTGCGGACAGTGTTCTACCAGCAGGGCATCAGCGGGCCGACGGGGCAGGCGCGGTGGGTCGAGGTGCAGGAGGCGATCGGGATGTCGGGGCAGCACCTGGTGGTGGCGGCGACGGGGCGCCCCGGGTTCCGGACGGAGCAGGGGCTTGTGGCGTCGTGGACGCTGAACTCTGCACTGCGCCCCGCAAAGAGCCTGTACTCGTCGACGGCGAAGGCGGATGCGACAGCGCTTGCCGGGGCGTCGACGAGTTACGTGTCGAACCCGACGTCGGCGACGGGGACGTCTGTGAACACGGGGGCCGGGTTCCGCTTCAACAGCTACAGCAGCGTGGCGACGGAGCTGCGCACAGGGAACATCTTCAAGCTTGTGGCAGCGCGCACCCCGGTGGGACGTGTGCCGAAGGACCCGAGCGTGGAGGCGACGTGGGGCGACCTGTCGGGTTGGGACAGCGCCGGGGCGGTCGACTGCCTGTCGCCGGCGGCAGACTCGGCGTCGAACGTGGGGTCGTGCTCGGACGCAGACACCACGGCGGGGACGGCGTACTGCCCGTACATCCCGACGATCTCGTCGGGGACGACGCAGATCCCGGCCTACTTCCACATCCCGCTGACCCCGGGGAGCTACGTGGTGTGCTACAAGGTGGTGCACTCGAGCCTGACGACGCCGAAGCCGTGGCTGCGGCTGGCCTCCAGCTCCCAGGCGGACTACTTCCTGCACTCCCACCCGTCCTTCCTGGAGATGGACGTGGCATCGACGAAGACAAACCTGACTGTGTTCGACGTGCGGACGACGAGCTCGTGGGACGGGTCGACGGTGCAGGTACCGGTGTCGAGTTGGTGCGGGGGGTCGACGGCGGCCGGGGCGAACTGCTCGGCGCTGAACGGGGCGTCCGGGTTCACGACGGACCTGGTGACGATTGCAAATGACACGCAGGTGTGCCCCACCCCGACGCAGGTCGGGACCGGGAGCTCGACGGGGCCGCCGCACTGGTTTCAGCTGATCCGGACGACGAACGCGTCGGCGATGGTGTCGGTGACGTGGGGGACGACGACGGCATCGGCGTTTGCGCTGCCGACGGCGTCGTACCAGCCGACGTCGGGGCAGTACAAGGTGTGCGTGTACAAGGCGGGTGAGGCGCTGCCGCAGTTCATGCCGAACGCGTCTGCGGCGCGCGTGAGCAAGCAGGGGGTGGTGTACCAGCTGTACAACCGCGGGTCGAGCATGAACGGCGGCGGCAGCGGGTTCTGGCGGGACTCTGCGGGGGTGGGGACGCCCTCGCAGCTGACGGTGTCGTCGACGCTGGTGTACAACACGTCGCTGCAGTTCATGCAGTACTCGTCGTCGCTGGAGGCGCTGTACGGGGCGAGCGCGGTGGACGCGAGCCTGGTGACGGACGCGGTGACCGGGAAGGTGTCGCGGACGCCGCTGCTGCGGTCGGGGTCGACAGTGGTGTACGACGTGCAGGTGGCGACGGCGGACGGGTCGGCCGTGCCGTTCGGGTCGTACCCGGTGGAGGTGAAGCGGTGTCCACAGGCGTCGAGCTTCGCGAGCGGGCTGGAGTGCGCGGAGGCCGGGTGGGAGGGTGCCTCCACCAGCCCCGGGTCCTTCACGGTGTGGAACATCGGGGGTGCGTGCAGCCAGCAGAACGCCACGGTGTACGGGTGGGAGAGCAACGGGCTGCGGCAGTTCACGCAGGCGGGGCAGGTGCGCTTCTCGCTGCAGTACCGGTCCGCGTGCCCGGGCAACACAATGTTCGGGTGCGGTGTGCGCTTTGTGGCGACGACGCAGAGCGGGACGGCGCTGGTGTCCCCGGCACAGTGGGTGAACGTTGCGGAGCACGCCCCGAACGCGCTGATGGTGGACGGGCAGGAGGCGGCGGCGACGGCCCCTGGCGTGGCGATGTCGTCGTCGGGGTGCGTGTCGACGGGGGTGACGTCGTGCTACATCAAGGTGTGCCAGCACGGGCTGCCGTGCAAGCTGACCTTCCAGGCGCGGTACCAGGGGCCGAGCGAGTTTGCGGCGAACGGGACGATGTCGCTGCTGTACTCTGCGATCGACTACGGGGTGAACTACACGGCGCTGAGCGCCCCGCCGCAGGTGACGGTGGCGTTCGGGTCGACGGTGGGGACCCCGCCGCTGGTGTCCGCTGCGGCGTGGGGCCTCGGGGGCACGCAGACCTTCACCTTCACCCCGTCGCTGACGGGGGACCTGACGACGGGGACGGTGTACCTGAACGCGACCTACGGGATGAACTCGCAGACGGACTGGACGCGTTTCGTGGTGCGGGTGGACAGGCCGGTGCTGTCGTCGGTGGACCTGGACAGCGTGATGCCGCTCGACGTGGCACAGGGGCTGGCGGTGGACCGTGTGCCGGCACCGGCATTTGTGGCGGTGGCCGGCACGCAGCCGCTGACGGCGGTGGCCGGGTCGTACCTGGAGGCGCTGGTGCCGTACCGGCTGGCGTACACCCCGCGGGCCGGGAACGGGGTGGCGCTGCCGCGCGTGGGCGGGTCTGTGCGCGGGTGGACGGTGACCGGGGCGGTGTCGGGGTCGACGGTGAACAAGGTGCTGGCGCACTACCAGGCGGCGGAGACCTTCGTGACGCACCCGGAGCTGATGGCCGGGGCGGCGCTGAACCGCAACCTCGGGGACACCAGCGTCTACACCCTCGACTTCCGGATGTACGTGTCTGACAACGTGTGCTCGCGGTTCGTGTCTGCCGGTGGGTGCACCATCGAGTTCTCCTTCGCGCACGCGACACGGACGACGATCAAGGCGAAGCTGGTGACGCCGGTGCGCGTCCCGGCCAGCACGGTGGAGGTGACGACGACGGGGCAGGCGACGGTGCGCGAGGGGATCACGGTGACGGTGAAGCCCGGGTCGTACGTGACGTCCCCGGAGAACGCGGTGACGTTTGTGTACGACGAGTTCCACTACGGCGACGTGTTTGCGCTGGTGCACGGGCCGGCCCCGACGAACGGGGCGTCGAACCGCGACATGCTGCAGCTGAACGGGGCGATGATGCCTGCCGGGGCGGGCGGGGCGTCCGGGTGCGCATACGAGAAGACGGTGTCCGGGAAGACGGTGTGCGAGGTGGCGAAGTACACGACGCAGGCGCTGTCCGGGACGGCGTGGGGTGCGCAGTGGGTGATGCGCCCGCACATCCCGTGCAACCGGTGCGAGTTCTCGTTCCACACAACGTGGGGCGCCGGCCCCGAGTCGTACGAGCTGCAGGCCGACAGGACGCAGCGCGGAGTGGCGACGCTGACGTGGACGGAGGATGTGGTGGCGCTGCAGTGCTCGTCGGCCGCGTCTGTCGGCTATCGCATGGGGGCGATGCAGTCGGAGATGTTTGCGCTGTCGGTGACGGCGGGTGTGGACGGTGTGTCGGGGTCGAGCGCGTACTACCCGCGGTGGTGGGTGTGGACGGACACGAACTCGTCGGACCTGTCGCACACGGCGGGGTCGTCGACACCGCTTGGGGCGACGTACAAGCTGATGCAGAGCGGGATGCTGTCGAACACCACGGTGCTGCGGGCGCGGATGGGGCCCGGGGCGGTGGCGTCCTTCCCGAAGCTGTACTTCTTCGGGAACGGGACGGTGCCCGCGACGGGGGTGCTGGAGGAGTTCACCGTGAAGTTCACGTCCGTCGGGTGGCGGTACTCCAGCGGGCCGTCTGCGATGGTCGGGTCGCGTCCGACGGGGACGACGACGTACACGTGCGGGGCTGCCGTGAGCCTGGCGCAGGTGGAGGTGCCGACGCCGCAGCCGGGGACGGCGGCGCCTGCGGGCGTCGGGGAGACGACAGTCATCAAGCTGCTGTCTGTCGAGGGCGTGACGTCGCTGTGCGCCGCGGGGACGCCTGTGAACCTGTGCACCGACTACACGGCGACGGTGTCCGAATTCTCCGCGACGGGGATCAAGGTGACGGTGGAGTTCGAGAACACGACGGCAGCCGGGGTGAAGAAGGTGGACACGACGGTGCGGAACGTGACGGTGCTGACGGGCGGCGGCCCCGGGGCGACCCCGTCGCTCGGGTCGGCCCCCGGGTGGTCGTACTCGTCTGCGAACCAGAAGTGGACGAGCGCGGACGTTGTGCTGGACTCGGCGTACAACCCGAGCACCCTCCCGACGATCGGGACAAACACATACACGTTCGGGAGCCTGAAGCTGCTTGCGGAGCGCCAGCGCCCGGTGAGCACCGTCGAGGCTGTGGTGAGCAACGGCGTCGGGTCGGTGTCGCTGAAGTACGGGCAGACGGCGACCGGGACGGTTGACAAGAGCCCCGTGCGGAAGGCGGTGTTCCAGGTGTGCGCGTCTGCGTGGGACGGGTCGGCCGAGGCGACGACAACGACGCTATGCAGGACGCTGTCGCTGTGGATCACGCCGACGTCGCAGACGCGCCGCACGGTGCTGGAGCTGGCCACGGCGGGCGGGGACCTGACGTACGGGTCGCCCGGGTGCGGGGGCGGGACGGCGGCCACCTTCAAGGTGGCCCCGTACTTCACGGTGTCGTCGGTGGCGTCGACAACGCTGCGGTTCTGGGCGTACGACACGCGCATCCAGTACACTCTGTCGACGACGCAGGGGCTGCAGTACCTGGTTGCATCCGGGTCGACGACGGCGCAGCTGTCGCTGGCTATGAACAACAGCGTGCCGCTGGGGGCGGCGGTGAACCACACGACGCTGGCGAGCGGGCTGGCGACCACCTTCACCTTCTACGGGCGGGACCAGGTGACGACGAACTCGACAGTGAAGGTGGCGGCGAAGATGCTCGGGGGCACGACGGGGGCGATCTCCACCATCACGACGGCGAGCCAGTACCGGTGGGTGCGCACGGAGGCGCTGTCGCAGTGGGAGGTCGCGACCACAATCTCGCAGGACGACGAGTGCCCGACAAAGCGGCGCCTGCAGACGTCGACGAACAACTACCGGACGTACGGGACGGACCTGCCCGGGAAGGACTGGGCGTACGCCGGGGCAGGGGGCGCGGTGGCTGGGGTGCCGTTCCCGATCCAGACGATGGTGAAGACTGTGGGGGGCACGCGTGCCTACTCCTTCACGAAGGACATCCTGGTGAAGGTGTCGAAGCGCAGCTGGACCGGGTGCAACGACGGCGGGACGCTGGCGGTGCACAAGCTGGCGCCGTCCCTCGCGTCGGACACGACGAAGATGCTGGAAGGGACGCTGGCGCGCAGCTGGGTGCAGGCGGAGACTACCGGGACAGCTGTGACGACGAACGGCGGCGTCGGGGTGGCGTGGAACGTGCTGTCTGCGGAGTGCGAGTCGTGCACGCTGCAGCTGGACCTGTGCTACAGCGGGAAGACGGCGGCGACGTGCATGGACGGGCTCGGGGCTGGGTCGAGCGACCCATCGGACTCGACGCCGATCTTTGCGGACCGCACGAAGCTGACGCTGCCCTTCAAGGTGCAGCGGCAGGCGCCGGATCTGACGGAGGTGTACGAGCAGACGGTGCCGTCCATGTCGGTGATCCGTGTCGGGGACATGTTCACGGCGAAGGTGGAGAACGTGCAGCGCTTCGCCGGGAAGTGGGCGATGAACGAGGTGTCCGGAGCGTCCGCGTGGCAGCGCACGATGTGGGTGCGGTCGGTGTGGTCCCCGTCGTCGGCGGACGTGACGGTGGCGGCACAGATGCGGTACGGGAACGGCGGGTTCATGCTGGACGGGGCGTCGCGTGCCGGGGCCGGGAACGTGCCGTCCGGGTGCAGCGCCGCGGCGACGGCAGCAGAGTTCCTTGCCGCGAAGGAGAAGCCGTCGCTGTCAGGGGCGTCGAGCGGGACGCTGCGCTTCTTCTTCGTGCGCCCGTGCAGCAAGTGCACGGTGCAGATGGACTACCGGCTGAAGGCGCCTGCGGTGGACGCGCGCCTGGCGGACCGCACCGGGAGCATCACGCTGCGGGCATACTCGGGGTACACCCCGGGGTCGCCGCTGGTGTACACTGTGAAGACGTGCGCCACGACGTGGCTGCTGGGCGGGGTGCCGCACGTGGCGGTGAGGCGGCGGAAGCCGTTTGCGCTGACGGCGCTGCGCGTGGACGGGAACAACATCCCCGCGTGGGAGGGGACGGGGTCGGCCTCCTTCGCGAAGCTGGCGGGTGCCGGGAACGGGGGCGGCGTCAGGACGTACGTCACGTCGCCTGTGGCCAGCGCGGGGAGCCGCACGGTCAGCGCGGTGGACGGGAGCGCCACGGTGCGCGCCTTCTTCGTGCGTGCGTGCTACAAATGCGGGGTCAGCTTCGCAGGGAAGTCGCAGCAGCTGACGGTGCTGACGGACGCGACACAGATCATCGTGATCCCGGCGTTCCACTACGAGCGGGACATGCTGAAGACGCTTGCGGTGAAGGACGCGAAGGCGACGTGGTCGTTCGAGGTGTACGCGGCGGACGAGCTCGGTGACCGCTCGTACGCCGTGGGCGGGCCGACGGAGTTCGCGCTGCACCACTTGTACCAGACGCGCGCGGCTGGGGGGCGGACGTCGGCACTGCTGAATGTGCAGGGGTCGGTGCCGAGCGCCCCGACGGCGGTGCTGTCCGACCCCGCGTACACGCTGGGGTCGCTGACGTACGGGCAGCCGGTGCTGACGCTGTCGCAGGGGTCGCGCGTGCACAACGGTGTGCCGGTCCCGCTGGTGGAGGCTAAGTCGGGGAAGCCCGGGACGCTGACGCTGCAGCTGTCCGGCAACCAGCCGGCGGTGCGGTACTCGCTGTCCTTCTCGGTGTCGGGGGCGACGGGGGCGACGACGAGCTTCTTCGGGGAGAAGAAGGCGCCGATGGTGCACTACTCCACGTCGGCCGTGCGGATGGCGCTGGACAGCCCCACAGCGACGGGGGCGAGCTGCGCGTCGTCGGGGATGGCTGTGGGCGACGGGGCGTGCACATTCCGGGCGTACGCGATCGGGCGGGCACCCGGGGCTGCGGCGGGCGACTCGTCGTGGTTCGTGTCTGCGCTGGCGCGCGGGGCGGCGAACGCGTCGGTGACGTGCGCGTCGTCGTGCGGGACGGCGGAGGTGTCGCCGAACGCGACGTTCGTGGCAGGCGTGGCGTCGTTCCGCCTGCGCCTGCTGAGCCTTGCTGCCGGGCAGACAGCTGCGTGCGCGTGCACGGTGACGGTGTCGCCGTCGGCGTCGCTGAAGATGCAGAACGCGACGGACCAGTCCTTCACGGTGTCGTACTCGCCAACGACGCTGAGCGTGTGGCGCTGGGCCGCATCGCCGACGCTACAGGTGGCGGGGGCGGCGGGGTCCAGCCAGTACACGGCGTACAGTGTGTACAACCGGTCGGTGGCGCTGCGGGTGCGGGCGTACGACAGCACGGAGAAGTACACGGGGCTGGGCGGGCTGACGTGGACGGGCGGGGCGGTGGTGACGCTGGCCGCGACGGAGATGACCCCAGAGGGGTGCTTCCAGTGCTTCGGGGCGGCGTCTACGACGACGGGCGGGGTGAGCGCCACGACGTGCCCCGTGAACGTGCCGAGCGGGTCGACTGGCGGGGACGACGCGTGGGTGGTGGGGGTGTTCCCCAACGCAGGGAGCTGCGTGGTGAAGTCGGGGGCGTTCAGCGGGTTCCCGACGAGCGCAGGGACGACGACGACCCCGAACGCGAACCTGAAGGTGACTGTGGAGGGGGGTGCGGCGGTGCGCGTGATGGGGGCGCCGAACGAGGGGGGCCTGAAGATCGGGCGCCCGGCCTTCTCCCGCCTGTGGGGGCGCACGTGGGAGGGGAAGCCTGCTGCTGTGACTGGCATCGGGTCGAGCGTGACCTTCGGGGTGGTCGGGACGGACGGGGCTGTTGTGTCCGGGGACAACCACATGAGCGTGAGCCTGACGGGGACGCGCACCGCGAACGGGTCGACGGTGTCCTTCACCCTGACGGGGGTGGCGAAGGGGGGCCTGGTCACCTTCCAGATCCGGTCGAACCAGACGACGCGGTCGCCCGAGTGCGAGGCGCTCGGGAAGATGGGGGAGCTTGCCGTGGGTGCGGCGTGCAAGCACGACGGGTGGACCTTCAAGGCTGTGGTGGAGGCCCCGGTGTCGGTGACGGGGGCGCCGGCAGCGCTGTCCGCGTTCGGCCCCTCCTTCACGGGGATGGGCCCGCTGTACTTCGTGCGGCGGGCGGCACGCCTTGTCGCGCTCGCCAAGATCGGGGTGGAGTGCGACGACGACGCGATGGAGGCGAAGGATGCGAGCAAGAACGCGACGACGGAGGCGCCGGACGCGGACGACATGAACCCGCCGATGAAGAAGTGGACGCCGCCGCGCCCGATGTGCCGCAAGCCGCCCCCCGGGACGCCCAAGGCGCTGGCGGAGATGATCGAGGAGGCGAACGAGGGGTGGGTGCCGCTCGGTGTGGGCGGTGCGGCGTTCGGGGCGCGGCCCGGTGTTGACACGCACGCGGGGCGGCCGGGGATGGCGGGTGCGGCGCACCCTGCGTCGTGGGGGTACGGGTACAACATCACCATCAAGGTGAAGGCGGTCGGGATGGACGGGGTGCAGGTGGAGCACCCGGAGGACAAGGGGAGCGGGGCGGAGGTGCAGGTGCGCCCCATGGCCGTCCCGTGCAAGAACATCGACTACGGCAGCAACGGGATGTGGATCAAGGAGACGTGCGTCGACATCGCAGGGGCGCAGTGCAAGTGGGCGTCGAACGGGAACAAGCGCAGCATCTCCGGGCTGCCGGCGTGCTCGCCCGGGGCATCGTCCGGGTGGGCGCTGGACGCGTTCGTGTTCAAGCTGCGCAAGGGGGAGGCGAAGTTCGAGGACGTGTCGTACGGGCGGATCGGGGCGGCGCGCCCGGGGCTGGCACGCTTCATGCTGACGACGAACGCGCTCGACTACGCGTGGTCGCAGGGGGCCGTGACGACGAACGTGGCGAACACGCTCCGGAGGCGCGACGACGCCTTCCTGTACGAGGTGAACATGCAGGAGACGGTGGCGGTGCGGCCGGGCGGCAGCCACTGGTCGTGCATGGGGACGGTGTGCAAGTCGACCATGTTCAGGCCGATGCCGGAGACGCTATTTGCGGTGAGGGCGAGCGTAGTGGACGTGATGGGGGACGCGGTGCGGGCCGACTCCTCGTCGATGCTGAGCCTGCGCGGGGAGTGCCTGGACGCGACACACGCGGCGTACTTCGCCTACAAGCGGGCGGATGGGAGCCTGAGCTACATCGTGCCCCCGACCTACAGCTTCACCCGCGGGTGGACGGAGCTGGACCGCCTGTGGGTGACGGGGTCGTGCACGCAGATGCAGCTGACGGTGGTGTGCGCGAGCGGGAAGAAGGACGTGCTCGGGGCGTGCCAGGGGAAGACGGTGACGCTGCAGTTCCCCGTGGAGTTCCCGACGGACGGGTCTGTCAACACGAGCGCCCCGCCGCCGCCGGCACCGCCGATCACGGTGAGCGGGCTGTCGATGGGGACGGCGTTCGAGAGCATCGCGGCGGTGAAGTCCTTCATCGGGAAGATCTCGAAGGCATCGGCGGAGGCGAATATGCTGAAGCTGCTGAAGAAGAAGAACCCCGTCATCACGAACGCCTTCCTGAAGTGGCTGTGCGCAAAGGCGGGCGGCGGCGCCATCACCCTGCAGGACAAGGCGAACTCGTCGATCTGCACGGACATGACTGTGACGCCGGCGCCGCCGACGGCGGCACCGCCCACCCCGTCCCCGAACGGCGGCGGGAACGGGACGAACGGGACGAACGACAGGCAGGCTGCCGTCGGGTTCCGCTCCTTCTTTGCGCTGGCAGGGCTGGAGGCTGTGGCGGAGTTCGAGATTGTGACGGCGGTGTCGGTGAACGTGGCTGAGGTGTCGACCGCCGTCGCGACGGCCATCGTGGAGGACCTGGCCAGCCCGACCAGTGTGCTGAAGTCGCTGCCGCCGGGCGCGACGAGCTCGCCCTTCGCGGCTGCCACGGCGTCCGTCGCCTCGCTGGCTGTGGGCAACCCGGACACCCCGATCCCGAGCACCCCGGCCCCGGCCACACCGGTGCCGACGCAGGTGCCGTCCACGCCCACACCTCCGGGACCGACACCGGTGCCGCCCGCCACCCCACCCCCGACACCCTCGCCCCCGACCCCGGTGCCGCCGCCTCCGACACCCGCACCTGCCACCCCGATCCCGCCGGTGACATTCCCCCCTGTGCCTGGCGTGGTGCTGCCCCCGATGGCAGGCGGGCTGTCCGTGCCGAGTGTGTGGCTCAGCATCCTGGCGGCTGTAGCAGTGGCAGTGCTCGCCCTGTGAGCGCTGCAGGAGGAGGATGGCTTCGCGCCAGCATATTTGATACGGTTGTGAACTGTACGGTTGCAACAAAACAGAACAACAATCCACATGGTATTTACACCTCCCAGTTATCTCTCCCTTCACCACCCACCCACCCCACCCGGGGAATAACAAACTGCCGTGCTCCACTGCAGCTGCAGCTGGTGTGACGGCCCAACCCCTTCCCCACGAGATGCACCTTTTGCTGTGCTCCACACGTAAGAGGCAGTCGTGGGGCGGCACAGCTTCTGCCGGTGCCTTCGTCACCACCCATCCCCACCCCCCACCCACCCACCCGCTCCCTTGTGGCTTCCCTGCTGTTCTGCTCTTGAGGGTTTTCGGAAGCGCCCCTGTCCGCTAGGACACACAGCAGGCCCCGCAGCGCAAGCTGCTGGGCCCGTGCTGAGTGAGGGCGAGTCGTTGTGAGGGTTTTTAGGAGGTGCGTGCAGCCTGCAGCACACCCTCATGTGATGTGCACTGTGCACCTCACGTGGTCGTGTTCCTGTTGTGCCACATGCATGCGCCAGGCCCCTCTGTTGGGCTGTGTTACTGAGGGTCATCTCGCACAAAGCTGCACGCCGCTCTTGCCGCAAGCGTGGCGGCAGCACCGTGCGGCTGTTCGTTGTTCTGAGGGTACGTGCCTCTGGGCAGGCTGCAGCTGCATCCTGTGGCTGAGGCCTGCACCGATGGAGACACTTTGGGGTGTTGGTTGTTGAGGGTGCGCTATGTGCTAACCGGGTACAGGCATCTTGCCGCCTGCCAAGCTGCACGCAGACACGTGGGTAGCCACGTGGTGGTTCTGACGAAAGCGGCACACATGCACAGCCCTGCTGAGTGCAGGGCTGCCGTGCCTGTGCACACACGCCTGTCTAAGTATGTTGTTCCTTTGTGCTGCAGTGCGGCTGCCCTGTTGCAAAACCGGCAGCCGTCTGCTGCAGCACAGCGGGCGTGCTGTGTGGGTGCTGTGGCCTGCAGGCAGGAGGGACGTGCGATGCTGCTGTGAGGGTGACAGTCAAGCGTGCACCGCCGGGCCTGCCGCCGCCCTGCCTGCCTGCCAGGCTGGCGGTCGGCGTACAGGCCTGTGCCAGGCGGTGTGCGCCAGTGGTGTGTTGTAGGAAGGCACGCTGGACCTTGCTGTTTCTCTTCCCCTTTCCCTTGTTCTTGCTGCACTGTTCTCAGTGCAACATGCCTGGTGACGCCACCACCACCACCCCACCCCAGCACGAGTGCCTTCCGCCCCATGTGTCCTCCCTCCCAGCCCCACAGCACACGCCTCCCCTTCTCGCCCAACGGGACGACGAACACCAACCTGCCGAGACCGGTGGAGGGTGGGCCAGTTTGCTGTTGGGTGCGTTTCTCTGTTGTTCCTTTCTTCTGAGGGTGTCGCATGACTGCTTGTGGACCGCACGACCCGAGGGCACTGCCACGCGTCGGACACACATGCAGCGGCAAGGACAACACCCACCGCACCAGGGCCGCATGCAGGTGTGTCTGGTGCTGTCTGCCCGTGCTGCGGGACCCTTGCATTTTGTCGTTGATTTTGGTCAGCCACACCCACGCGTTGCGGGGCCTGTTTTCTGAACAGCGTCTCTGTGGTGCGGCACCAGAAACGAGTCAGGCAGGATGGGAAAATAACACGCCTGAGTCCAAACATGCAGAGACAAGACAGGTCCAAGCAGGGAAATATAACAGGGCTATGCAAGCCACACAGAAGCCATCGGGCAGCACCAACTCGTGCTACCCACTAAATATCAGGAACGGAAGCCGCAAGGGAGCAACCTATGAAAGCGCGTCGTCATCCCCCCCGCCCCGCTTCCAGACAGCCTCTGCCCCCACCCTCCCAATCCTCCTAACCGTGCGGCCTGTGCTGGATCCTTTGTGACTTATCATGATCGCTTGCGTGTGATTGCCCTCATTCTCTGAAGTTGTGTGGTCGTGTCACAGCAACACATCACCTTCACCCATGTCAGAAGAGCACATCAGTGCGTGAGCACCGTGGGACTGTCGTTGAGGGGAAAAGAGGGGAAGGATGGAAGTGTCAGTGCGTCATGTGGACAGCGGGCGGAGCTGTGTCGTCGGTGTTGCGGATGGCGGGACCGTGCTCAGCCTGAAGGCGGATGCGGTCAAGGAGATGTTCGCGGGTTCCATCAACGCAGACCGGGAGGCTGCAGGGCTGGCGGCACGCATCGAAGGGTGTGACGAGGACCTGGACGATGCAGAGCGCGTTGCCAACACGGGTCTCGAGGTCGGGGATCCTGTCCAGCTCGTCCGCAGGTGGCCACTTGTCAAGGCTCCTGCTGTCTACAGCAGTGGTCATGGGGAGGATTATGAGTGCATCACACTGTCGAGGTGTGGCACCCTGTGTTCAGTGGGGTACAGGTCAGGACACATCACTGTGTTTGACACCACGACTGCTGGTGTGGTGGCGGACCTCACACATGGGGACGAGACCATTTACTCCACTGCGTTCTCAGTCTGTGGGACGTGGCTGGCAACGTGCTCGTCTGACAGCACCATCTGCGTGTGGCTGACAGCAACGTGGGAACAGGTGTGGTGTCTGGAGGAGCACGACGCAGAGGTGTGGAGTGCAGGGTGGACACACTGTGGACGTCTCGTGTCGGGTGACGATGGTGGGAAGGTGTGTGTGTGGGACTTGGAGGGCACACCAAGTGCCACAGTGCTGGAGGGGCACAGCGGCACTGTTGATGGGATTGCAGTGTCAACTACGAAGATCTTCGGGTCAGATGACCACACCATCCAGGTGTATGACATCAGCACCCTCACCCACACCGACACCCTGTCTGAGCACACAAGCTCTGTGTACCACATCGCCCTGACCAATGACGAGCAGCACCTGGTGGCGTGCTCTGTTCACTACTCTCTGAAGGTGTGGTGCACAACCACCCTCACCTGCATCCGTTCTATCGTCCTGTCTGATTGCCCGTACCAGCGTGCCGTGTCACATCCAGGTGATGTTGTGGCAGTGCCCGTTCATCTGTACAACAAGTTGTACAACCTCAGCACCTTGGAGTGCTTGGGACAAGTGGAGTCAAAGGGTGACGGTGTTGCACTCAGCCCGTGTGGGAGGTGGGTCTTCACACCAAGCAACCCTTCTGTGAATGTGTGTGCTGTGTGTGATGTTCCGGGTGAGGGCAGCACTTAGGCAACCTCTTCTGCTTGTGTGCTTGCGGTGCACTGCCTTGCTCGTTGCCTCCCAGCACAGCACCTCCTGACCCTGCTGGTTGGAGGCAGCGTGCACTGCATCTGAGGTGCGACTGCTCAGGGTGACACAGTGCTTCCAGACAGCCTCTGCCCCCACCCTCCCAAGCCCTCCAACCACTCTGTCCCTGGACCGAACCCCTTGGCCGCCATATCGTTTCGTGATACTCGCCCTGTCCCGTTACACCGGAGCGAAGACGCCTTGAGAGAACGACGCTGTGGAGGGGATGTGCTGAGCGGAAAGTGCCCGCCTGTGCCTCGGTGGTCTGTGCTGGTGGCGCGATTGAGAAATCCTGACAGCAACATTCACAGGCCGAGTGTCAAAACCATGTGCAAGGGCTGGCATCCTGGCGTATTTCCTCTTGTGGAGGCAGGTTCCCCACGTGGCCTTACCACTCTATTGCTTATCCCATTCGTTGCACGGAAGGAATGGGCGACGTTTTGGCAGCTGCAGCCGTGTCAGATCAAAAGATTGTGTGTGCAGTGTTGTCACCTCTGCCATGCGGCCCATTCGCAGTGATGGTTGCTGGTGTTACTGAGCGGGATCTTCCTTGTATTCATAAGGCTGTTCTGACATAGCTCTCCCGGGGCTTCCGAAAACCACTTGGTGTTGTGCACCACTCACACGACTTGAAACAAAGGCCCCGTTTGAAACACAGCTTCGCTAGGCCTGAAGGGCTTCGGTCTTTGGTCAGACAGCTTCATCAACAACAAGATCCTCAAAGGAAGTACGGCAGCAGGGGTTGGGGGGACGGCAGCAGGCGGAGGCCAACACCCTCAGGGAGGAGATGCCACAACAACTTGCAGGAACGCTCGTCCGCGCCGACACAGTGCTTCCGCTCCCACAAGCCCCCCCCCCCCCCCCCCCAGACCCTTCCCCACGGTGGGGTACGACAACCAGAGGGTAACCCTTTAAGGGAGACAAATCGGTCGAAAATTCGAAAACGCATTTAGGTACCCTGGGTACCTAAAAATGGGTTACCCACAGGGTCCGACATCGGGTGTCGTACCCCACCGTGCCTGTGTCATCTCACACGTGGGTGTCCTTGCTTGACGACCATCCGTGTCGGGAACCCACGAACACATCACCACAGTACCTTCACTCAGGTCAGAAGAGCACATCAGTGCGTGATCACTGTGGGGTTGTTGTTGAGGGGAAGAGAGGGGAAGGATGGAAGTGTCAGTGCGTCATGTGGAGAGCGGGCGGAGCTGTGTCGTCGGTGTTGCGGATGGCGGGACCGTGCTCAGCCTGAAGGCGGATGCGGCCAAGGAGATGTTCGCGGGTTCCATCAACGCAGACCGGGAGGCTGCAGGGCTGGCGGCACGCATCGAAGGGTGTGACGAGGACCTGGACGATGCAGAGCGCGTTGCCAACACGGGTCTCGAGGTTGGGGATCCTGTCCAGCTCGTCCGCAGGTGGCCACACGTCAACGCTCCCGCTGTCTACAACAGTGCGTACGAGGATGTAGCGGGCATCACACTATCGAGGTGTGGCACCCTGTGTTCAGTGGCGTACAGGTCAGGACACATCACTGTGTTTGACACCACGACTGCTGGTGTGGTGGCGGACCTCACACATGGGGACGGGACCATTTACTACACTGCGTTCTCAGTCTGTGGGACGTGGCTGGCAACGTGCTCATCTGACGGCACCATCTGCGTGTGGCTGACAGCAACGTGGGAACAGGTGTGGTGTCTGGAGGTGCACTCCACAGAGGTGTGGAGTGCAGGGTGGACACACTGTGGACGTCTCGTGTCGGGTGACGATGGTGGGAAGGTGTGTGTGTGGGACTTGGAGGGCACACCAAGTGCCACAGTGCTGGAGGGGCACACCGATATTGTTTATGGGATTGCAGTGTCAACTACGAGGATCTTCACCGGGTCAGGCGACAACACCATTCATGTGTATGACATCAGCACCCTCACCCACACCGACACCCTGTCTGAGCACACAGGCTCTGTGTACCACATTGCCTTGACGAAGGACGAGCAGCGCCTGGTGTCGTCCTCTCATGACAAGTCACTGAAGGTGTGGTGCACAACCACCCTCACCTGCACCCGTACTATCGTCCTGTCTGATTTCCCGTACCTGATTGCCGTGTCACAGGCAGGTGATGTTGTGGCAGTGTCCTTTGAACAGCACACCAAGTTGCACAACCTCAGCACCTTGGAGTGCTTGGGACAAGTGGAGTCAAAGGGTGAAGGTGTTGCATTCAGCCCGTGTGGGAGGTGGATCTTCACATCGAGCTTCTCTTCTGTGAATGTGTGTGCTGTGTGTGACGTTCCGGGTGAGGGCAGCACTTAGGCAACCTCTTCTGCTTGTGTGCTTGCGGTGCACTGCCTTGCTCGTTGCCTCCCAGCACAGCACCTCCTGACCCTGCTGGTTGGAGGCAGCGTGCACTGCATCTGAGGTGCGACTGCTCAGGGTGACACAGTGCTTCCAGACAGCCTCTGCCCCCACCCTCCCAAGCCCCTCCAACCACACTGCCCCTTTACTGTTAAGACTGTGTCCTCTGTCATGTCACTGGTGCCTTGTCGTGCGAGTGATACCCACCAACACACCACCTTCACACAAGTCAGAATCACAGTGTGTACATACCGTGGGGTTGTCGTTGAGGGGAAGAGAGGGGAAGGATGGAAGTGTCAGTGCGTCATGTGGACAGCGGGCGGAGCTGTGTCGTCGGTGTTGCGGATGGCGGGACCGTGCTCAGCCTGAAGGCGGATGCGGTCAAGGAGATGTTCGCGGGTTCCATCAACGCAGACCGGGAGGCTGCAGGGCTGGCGGCACGCATCGAAGGGTGTGACGAGGACCTGGACGATGCAGAGCGCGTTGCCAACACGGGTCTCGAGGTTGGGGATCCTGTCCAGCTCGTCCGCAGGTGGCCACACGTCAACGCTCCCGCTGTCTACAACTCTGATCATCAGGACGACATCCATTGCATCACACTATCGAGGTGTGGCACCCTGTGTTCAGTGGCGTACAGTAAAGGACACATCACTGTGTTTGACACCACGACTGCTGGTGTGGTGGCGGACCTCACACATAGAGGCGGGACCATTTACTCCACTGCGTTCTCAGTCTGTGGGACGTGGCTGGCAACGTGTTCGTCTGACAGCACCATCTGCGTGTGGCTGACAGCAACGTGGGAACAGGTGTGGTGTCTGGAGGAGCACGACGCAGAGGTGTGGAATGCAGGGTGGACATACTGTGGACGTCTCGTGTCAGGTAAACAAGGTGGGAAGGTGTGTGTGTGGGACTTGGAGGGCACACCAAGTGCCACAGTGCTGGAGGGGCACACCGGCCATGTTTATGGGATTGCAGTGTCAACTACGAGGATCTTCACCGGGTCAGGCGACAAGACCATCCGTGTGTATGACATCAGCACCCTCACCCACACCGACACCCTGTCTGAGCACACAGGCTCTGTGTACCACATTGCCTTGACGAAGGACGAGCAGCGCCTGGTGTCGTCCTCTCATGACAAGTCACTGAAGGTGTGGTGCACAACCACCCTCACCTGCACCCGTACTATCGTCCTGTCTGATTTCCCGTACCTGATTGCCGTGTCACAGGCAGGTGATGTTGTGGCAGTGTCCTTTGAACAGCACACCAAGTTGCACAACCTCAGCACCTTGGAGTGCTTGGGACAAGTGGAGTCAAAGGGTGAAGGTGTTGCATTCAGCCCGTGTGGGAGGTGGGTCTTCACGTCAAGCAACAACTCTTCTGTGAGCGTGCGTGCTGTGTGTGACGTTCCGCGTAGAGGCAGCACTTAGGCAACCTCTTCTGCTTGTGTGCTTGCGGTGCACTGCCTTGCTCGTTGCCTCCCAGCACAGCACCTCCTGACCCTGCTGGTTGGAGGCAGCGTGCACTGCATCTGAGGTGCGACTGCTCAGGATGACACAGTGCTTCCAGACAGCCTCTGCCCCCATCCTCACAAGCCCCTCAACCACACCCCTCGACCTGCACTGTGTCACATGTCTCTGTGCTTCCTTGTCGTCCATCCTCCAAAGTAACGGCAGTGTCCCCACCACCACAGCACTTTCTCCCTTTCAGAGGAGCACATTAGTGTGTGGGGACCGTCGGATTGTCGTTGAGGGGAAGAGAGGGGAAGGATGGAAGTGTCGGCAGGAAGGGTCTTGGGTTCTGGGAGGGTGTGCCTGCGTGCGTCCTGTCGATCTGTGTCTGCTTGGGAGCGCAGCAGCCTCTCCGGTTGCTTCTGTGGGGAACGTGTCTCATTCCGCCCTGATGTGCCAACAATTCTCACACAGATGCCCTCCATCCACATCCCCCACAGACAGACAGCGACAGTCCAGCATATCAGTGTATGCTTGTACCCAAAATAACACCATGGCAGCCAGTCGGGCGGCGGCGTCGGCGGGGGCCTGGATTCGGCATTTTTTGTGTGGAAAGTCTGCCGCCAAGCTCTTGCGACCAAGCCAATTCCCACCCCACCCCACCCACCACCCACAAAGCCAACAACTTCTCGACTTCGCCACCCAACACCCACCCCACACCCCCCCCCCCCCCCCCCAGGCCCCCGGATGTCCTTGAGAAAAACTGTAATTTTTTACACAAACAATTTTGCTTGTGACAGTAAACAATAGGCTGTTGGCAGCGTGCAGTGCAACATACATAATTCCATGAACAGATATATTGCATAGTGCGCACAAACAATATTCCGGTCTGGAGGTCAACAGTGCAAAACCACCCCCAGACCCACCCCAGATATGAATTTCCGGAGGTTTTTACCCACTTTTGGGCCCACCAACCCTCATTTTTGGCCATTTTTTCGCTTTTCTGGGGTGAATCCTGTGCAGGGTGGTTGCAGGGCCATTTTGGGGCAAAAATGTGCCTTGTAACGCACTTCTACTGGTCCTAGAGTCCCTGGATGGTACACAATGTACCCCAGGGATGCCTAGGGTACGTTTTGCACCCGAAAACCACCCACAATGGGGTCTAGTTGCCCTAATTTTGACTTTTTTCCCTAAAATTGGGACTTTTACCCCACACGGGCGAATCCCCCATTTTTCACAGTTTTTTCAAAAATTTAGACCGATTTTAGGCAATTCGGTGTCGAAAACCTGTTCCAACAGGCCCGTACACCCCTTTTAGGGCATACCCAGTGGTTTCTGGGTGGTTATAGGGTTGTAGGGTGCCTACAACACGGTTGCAGGGTGTGTGCAGGGTCCTACAACATCGTTGCAGGGTCCTTTTTTTTGGGTAAAATTACGCATTTTCACGTGCTTCTACTGGTCCTTGAGGCCCTGGATGGTATACAATGTACCCCAGGGATGTCTAGGGTACGTTTTTCACCCGAAAAACACCCAAAATGGGGTCTAGTTGCCCTAATTTTGACTTTTTTTCATGAAAATTGGGACTTTTACCCCACACGGGCGAATCCCCCGTTCTTCACAGTTTTTTCAAAATATCAGACCGAATTTGGGCAATTCGGTGTCGAAAACCTGTTCCAACAGGCCCGTACACCCCTTTTAGGGCAGACCCAGTGGTTTCTGGGTGGTTATAGGGTTGTAGGGTGCCTCCAACGTGGTTGCAGGGTGTGTGCAGGGTGGTTGCAGGGTCCTTTTTTTGGGTAAAAAAACGCATTTTCACGTGCTTCTACTGGTCCTTGAGGCCCTGGATCACGGTTTGCCCCCCGGGCGGGATGGACTCGCAGCCCGCGTGTCCAAGACCTTCTACAACGGTCTGCAGAGCCGGTGGCGCGAATCCTCGGAAACGGGCCGGGGGTTCTACCTCTCTGTGCGCCAGCTGACTCCGGAGGGGTACGAGACCCTGGAGATGCTGGATGACCTGCTGCCACGCGAAGACCTCGGCAAGCACATCGGCTTCGACGTCACCGCGCCCATGTACCAGGCGTACACTTCGGCAGTGTCGGAGCACGAGGTCGGCTCAGAGAGGGTATTCTGGAAACGCCAGCTTACCAACGAGACGCTCAAGCCTCTTGCTGAGCGTGTGTTGTTTCTCCTCACCTTGCCCCCTTCCTGCACAGCACCTGACAGCGCACTCTCTGTCATGATGCAAGCCATCCCCGTGTGCCGGAGTGCTATGTCCCGCGACTCCCACGCAAAGCTCTCGCTCTTGGCCATCAATCAAGATGTGCGAGGTGCGTACGGCAAGGAGTGTGGCTTCCGGCGGACATTCCCGTCACTCCGTGTGAATGACGCTGAGAGTGACGATGAGGAGTGATTTGTCCGGCACAGTGTGTGCGTCCGTGTGTGTGTATATCGTATTCCTTGCTGTCTGTGTCTGACGTCTTGTTCTGCAGCTGTGAGACGTCGTATGATGCTGATTGCCCTCCGATGCCATCAGCTGCTTTGGAGTCACGAGGGTATTGTGGCTCCCTTCGGAGGTTGTTGTTGCAGTGCATGTACTGCTTTTGTGTTTGTAGTTTGCCGGATCAGAAAGTCAGGAGAAGCGAATCGCGCGGCGCCCCAGCCCCAGACCCCAGCCCCTGCCACTTGCCACTTGTGTGCTGCCTTCGTGTGTGCGCCTGTGCCTCCCTGTTCTGCATTTGGTTGCCCTCGCGGGTATCACGATACAGAGCAGTCCACCCCCTCCCCCCCCCAAAAATCGTTCGCATCATCTTGGCGCCCATTCCTTCCACTTTCTGTGGATGTGTTTGGTATTTCCGAACGGAATTTTCCAGCGTCAAGACTGATACCTCGCCGTTTTCGAGTCAGTCACTTCCACCGCCGCTGCGATTTGCGTACCGGTAGTTGTGCAGAAATGCTAACATTTAATTTGCTCTGTGGAACCTGGACTGCACCTTCTGGGATGTGAGTCTGTAGATAGTTGGACAGTTGCAGTACCCATCTGTTAGAAAGCTGAAAGGAACCTTGTCGGGCGATCAAGGACGACTGAGGGTTCAGTTTGAGTTTAATGTGGTCCAAGGGTACAACAGACATCACTGCTTGCAGATCCCTCTTGCTTGTCCCTCTGGTAACTTCCAACGGCTCAAACTCCTCGACTTCCTTGGGTGGGCATTTGCCATACCTGACGTAAAACAGTGATGCTTCGTGCTAGTGGTGAACCTGACGTTAGTAAAGGAAGGGTGCTGCGGCTGTCCACGAGGGGCTCTGATGCCTCCTCACGGTGCCTGGTTGGTCGGTTCAGGTGAAACAGAGCAAATTTAGTGTTAGGGGGATGCCTCTGGTCAAGGCCTTTTCACAAAAATTGACCCACGGCGCCGAGTTGGGCCGTTGGTTCCTGGTTGTAGCTCGGTCTACGCCAGGTTCCACACCCCGTCATCGCAAAACGTACGCATACACAGAGGCAAAACACAACAGCCTCTGTGGTACGGGAGCATGGCGGGAGGAAATTTTGCCTTTTGGTCAAATAGGCACCCTTTTGTAATCACTTGACCCGCAGGGTGGCTGAGTCTTATCAGACAGGCCGACCTACATGTTGATCAGTGGAACCACACAACCTGTTCAACCTGCCCCCGGGGTGGCTGAGTCCACCCCTGCCGTAGCGTAAGATAAGCCTACGTCGACCCTCGTCGTCCTCTTCGTCGTCCTAGGACTGTGGAGTTCAGCAACCAGGAGGATGCGGAACTGCTGTGAGCTGCACACTCTCTTGACACACCTGCACGTATCTGCGTTACACTCGTGGTAACCCCGAACCCTGTATTTATACAGGAGACTTCCATCTGGGACAGTTTCTGTTCCAGATGAGCTTTGACAGTGGTAGCCATCTTTGCTATGGAGCCATCGTCATTGCTATCGTCGTCACTCGGACCCATGAGCAGTGGATACAATTGGTGTGGAAGGAGAGGGTGCGGTTCTGGATCAGCAGGTCTGAATCTGAAACTGGGGACTGAAAGCCATAGGTCTGAGATGACCTCGGTCCAAGCGACCTGAGACTGAGAACCCCCGGGATTCCCGGCCGGACCCCGGCCGGACCCGGCCGGGATTTCCCCGGGATCCCGGCCGGGATTTCAAAATCCCGGTCCCGGGCCCGGAATTTCCGGGCCCGGCCGGGGTTTCCCGGGATCCTGCCGGGGGGCAAACCGTGCTGGATGGTATACAATGTGCCCCAGGGATGTCTAGGGTACGTTTTTCACCCGAAAACCACCTAAAATGGGGTCTAGTTGCCCCGATTTTGACATTTTTTCATGAAAATCGGGATTTTGCCCAAAATGGGCAAAACCCCCTTTTTTTCACCGAATATTCAAAAATTCGGACCGAGAAAGGGCAACTAAGTGTGAAAAACCGGTTTCATTGGGTCCCCAGACATATTTTTGAGGCGGGTACACCCATTCCAGGTGCCAATAGCCCGTGTTTGGGGTTGGAAAAAATTTTATTACAAAATTTTCCCGTACATCCGGGGGCCTACCCCCCCCCCCACCATCCAGGTCTTACACCCTGCACTACACCGCCGCCGCCCCCTGACTGATCGCACCCACCCTCAGCACGTCAAGGGATGCGGGCCACATTTCTCATCATGCTTGCCACCACAGCAGGGCTCATCTTCCGATCGTTAACACTGTCAGAGAGGGCCCACCCAGACGGCAGCGGCAGCCCGACGCTGGTCCGGACCACCGGGGGCATAGACGCGCCTCACGCTGCCCACCACCACCCTCTCTACTCCGCAGCTCCACCCCTAACCCCTGATGCAACACCTGCACGCCTTGCCGCGAAGGGGGAGGGAACCCCCGACAGATTCCTCCTCAACAGCGCGCCAACCAACAACACCCCCCCCGACACGTCCAATGCCTCTCCTTCCAACGGTCCCCGCCAGCCGCCCCACCTGCCGCTTGAGGTGACGGGGTCTCCGCCGGACATATCAGAGATGAGGGGCAGTGGTTTTTGGGACTCGCCGACGGTGCCCGCTGTCACCCTGCCGGAGGAGGATAACGTGACAAGTGTGGCGGGCGCCGAAGGCGCCAACAGTTCCGGAGATGGGGCGGCGTCGGGGGCCCTCGAGGCTGCAGGGGGTGAGGTTGGGGGGCCGGCGAACCTCACCGACACCCTCTCCGGGGGCAGCGAGATTGAGAGGCTGGAGAGCTTCTACTGGCGGGTCGGCAAGGTGTGCCTCGAGGGGGGCACCGGGGAGATCTTCCTGATCCGCCCGCCGAACCACAACAGGAGGTGGGGCCTGCACAAGTTTAACTACCACACGACTGGCCCGGATGGGGGCACCTTCGTGAGAGTGCCGTGGATGGATCTCGAAACCGCGCCGAAGCCTGTGGCATATGAGGAGAAGAAGGTGCTGTGGATCGCGGGAACCATCGGCATGATGGAGCACTTCAGCCACTGGGCGCGGGAGTGGGCCGTGCCCTACTTCGTGGGGGTGCACTTCATGGCGAACCTTACCCTCGACGACGTCATCCTCCACGTCGTCAACGGGAAGCCCGCGGAGTTCCGCAAGAGCGAATATGTAGCGCAGCTCACGCGCGTCACAAACTCCCTGTGGCAGATCCCCGACAGGCACAGGCCGGAGGTCACCACATGCTACAAACAGGCCTACCTGGGTTGGCCATCGGACCTTGCGCCTGGCCCCCAGTCCAGGCGGTTCCTGTCGAAGGAGGAGGGGTGGCGTGGGTACCACATCCTGCGTCAGCGCCTCTGGGCTTATGCTGCATCGGAGCTGAATGTGCCTTACGCCTCGCTGGCCACCCCTGAGAGGAGGTTGCCGAAGGTGGGGCTCACGATCCGCGCGTCGCCTTCGGGGTTTGGGAGGAACATCACCAACACGGCGGCAGTGATGGAGGCCATCAGGACGCAGTTCGACGGTGTTGTCGAGGCGGAGGTTATCGTGTGGGAGCGGCGGCCCCTCTTCAAGCAGATGCAGCTGGCGACAACGGTGGACATCCTGATGGGGATCCACGGGAATAACCTCGGCTGGATGCAGGTGATGCGCCCCCAGAGCGTGGTGGTGATGCTGCAGCCCTTTGGGATAACCCCTGCGCTGAAGGGGGTAAACCTGGCAGCGCTTCCGGAGTACCGTTCCTATTTCTGGGACTATATGGGGCTGCGGTGCAACCACACATTCATGGTGTGGACCAGCTCCAACGTGACGGAGTCTCCGAAGTCGCCGAAGTCGGAGTACAAAGGGAAGGTTTTCTCCCACCGCTGCCGGGCGAAGAGCAGTCGGACCTGGATGTGCCGCCACCTCAACGTCGACCCCTCCGTGTATGTCAACCTCGTCAACACGTCGCTGTCTCACCTCGGTGCCTTCACCGGTGTGGGCTACGAAGGCGAATACGATTGGGAGAAGGAACAGCGAAGGCAGACGGGCGGTGCCCTGCTGCATTAGCGCAGGCGCCAGCCAGGCCTGTGTAAATCCGAAGACGGGCAGCCGCTCCAGCCGGCGGGGAGGTAGGGAAGCAGAGAGATGGCCCGCTGCCCCCTCTCGACCCTCTCCCCCCCTGCGTTGTCTGGATATTAATCATCAGAAGCAGATCAGGGCAGGGCAGGGCAAGGGTGTGCCCTTGGGTGTGTCCTCCACTGCTGCAGCGAGGTTCACGCCTGCGTGGGCCTTGTTGTTGCTGCAGGGGTTGCCAATCCCTTCCTCTGATCCCTGCGATGGTGGCAATGCAGGGATCGGTGTGTCAGATGCACCGTGCGTGCGGGTGAACACGGCACGCAGCCCCTCCTGCCTCCGCCGAGCCGAATCATGCATCGGGGGGGGCAGCCCTCTTACAAAACATGCGGCAGAGCGATGGGCCCCGACTGTCGAGCCACACCCCCGCGACCTTTAGGGGGTGGCTAAGGGCTGGCCCACCAGGCTTGGTTGATGATGCACTGGCGTGAGTGAAGCGCCTTGTCGAGATAGGGACCATCTCTGGGCCTGGGCCTCAGTCTCCTGTCAAAACGTCAGGGCAGGGTGGGCGTTTCAGGAGATCTTATGTTGGGGTGCGTTTGCTTCGGTGATGTGCCCCGGTTCCCGTCATGTCACGCACAGAACGTAACACCCTGGGCCTTGGGTTGGGCATGTCGGTTTGTCTGTTTGGGCTGCCTATGATGTCGTCTGTATCCCCACACCGCCCTGCTGCAAATCAAAATCTGATCCCTTCCCCCCCCCTCTCTAAACCCCTCCGTCTGCTGTGGTATTTGCATGCACTTACACCGCCCCCGCGCCCCCCCTCATCCCCCCCCCCCCCCCCCATCCCCTCGCCCCCTGCCGCACCTGTATTTTTTTTCTTGAAACAAAGAAATCGGCAGAGAGAGGGCCACCTTCCCCCCTCTCCCCCTCTCCCCCCTCTCCCCCCCCCTGCCACACGTGTTCCCCATAAAAAAAAAGGCATCCCCATCGACAATCCAACAGCATATCCCCTTCTCCTCCCCCCATATCCCCACCCTGCTTCTCCCCCGCCTTTGCCGTTTCCTTCTCAAGCTGCACTCACTGGAGATGCGCGCATGGGACCAGCTGTTTTATTTGGCCCGAAGAAGTGTGCTTCTCTGAAGATTTGCCTTACACATGCTCACACCTCAGGCCTGTGCCTCGGGGGGGAGGGGGGGGGGGGGGAAGGGGGGAGGTCACAGAAAAGTGATGCGTGCGGTTCAGCACTCTCTGACATCTGCCTGTATTTTATTGGTTTGCCGCGGTGCGGTGACGCTTCAGCATACAAACAAGATCCCTGAGCCACGCATACTCATGTCACAACATGTGTGTTCGGGGGAGAGCGGTGTCTGTTGTGTTGTCTGACGCAAACATCACTTTCTGATTAGTCTGAATCCGGAGGGGGGTGGTGCTGTGTGTGTGCTCCTTGCAGCAATGGGGAGGGGCGGTGGAGAATCTCTAAGAAATACAGCTCAAGCGGGCTGTCTCGCAGAATAGGTGAATAGGCGGGGCAACCTGACACAGTTTGGGCCGGTGCCTGAGGTTCTGGAGAAACAGAACCGCGGGCTGTAGCTCCTCCAAAGCTCAGGGCAGGGGGGGGTGGGGTGGGGCTGATGGCATCGTTGCCGAGATTTGTTTTTAAAAAAATAGTTCGGTTCAAACAAAAATAAGCAAACTTCTCAAGCCTTCCTCCCCAGCCCCAATACCCCGAGGCCTTCGATGTGCACCTTGCCAGGCATTCGCAGAACGGTCGGAATGGGGTGGGTCTTGTGGGGCGAGGGTGTTGGGCTGCCAGTCAGCGACACATCCGCACGCCGAAGCCGAAGTGAAGGGTTTTCTCGCAACGCTCGGACGCGCACCCCTGCCTCCCCCTCCCCCAATCACTTTTGCATAATAACACAATCTACCTTTTACCCGGGCCCACCCCCCCCCCCCCCCCCACCCCCCCACCCCCCTTCCACCTCTGCTGCTGACCACCGGCGCCACAGCGCAGCTCTGGCAGGCTGGGGGGGGGGGGGGAGCACCACAAAACCACAAAACCACACCCCCCACTTGCAGGCGCTGTGGGCGAACCACCCATCCAGCCCCACCCCCACCTCCATCCCCCCGTCAGCCTCGACATGCGGGCACTCCTTTCGTGCACTCTGCTCATCATTCCTTCCGTGCTGCTTTTGCAGATTCTCTCCGGCAAGACCAGCCCAAAGCCGCCCCCGAGGTCCGGATGCCCTGCCGGCAGCAGCTGCCACCCTGCCGCCCCACCCGCCGCCACCGCAGCAGCAGATGACACACCAAGCAGGGAACCCTGGCCCACCCCCCGCCTTGCGGCGGTGGGCACCGCCGCCGTGCTGACCTCCCCATCTTCCTCCTCCTCCTGGAAGCGAGGCCTGACCGACACCCCTACACCCACAACCCCTTCTGCTGGGGGTACGCCCCGCAGCCCGCCCCCAGGAGCCAGCAGCACGCCCCCCCCCGCCCCGGAAGGGTCTGCCGCAGAGGGCGAGGGAGCGGAGGCGGGAGGCGTGCCCCCCTCCCCCTCTTCGGGAGATGCGTTTTCGGCGGGCAACGCGACAGACGCCTCCGGCGAACACGCCAACGCCTCGGAGGCTGGGGTGGGCGTGTGGGGCACGGCGGGGGACAACTCTTCGGCGGAGGGGTCTGCGGAGGAGGCGGGGGAGTTGCCGGAGGCGGACTACGACATGTCGTTTTCAGCAGCGGTGGGGGAGTTGGGGCGTGCCCGCCCTGCAGAGCTGGCACCCGCCAGCGAGGGGAAGGCGGGGTATCGCCTGTCGGAGGTGGTGGAGCTGGAGAAGTTCTTCTACAAAGCAACGGGCGTCTGCCAGAAGGGGGGGTCGGGGGACCTGTTTCTGGTTCGGAAGAACAAACAGTCGAGGGAGCTCACGGAGCGTGAGTTCACGGTGCACACGACAGGCCCGCAGGAGGGGATGCAGTTCAGCATCCCGTGGGTCAGCAGGTCGAGGGTGCCCCGCAACGTCCACTGGGAGACGGAGAAGGTGCTGTGGGTCTCAAAGGTGGTCGGGATTCTCGAGCACTACGGGCACTGGGCGCGGGAGTGGGGTGCGCCCTTCTTCGTGGGGGTGCACTTCATGGCGAACCTTACCCTCGACGACGTGCTGCTGCACGTCGTGCAGGAGACCCCCGCAGAGAAGCTCAGCGGGTGGGCGGCAAACCTCAGCCGGGTGTCCAACAACAACTGGGTCATCCCGACGCAGCTCAGGCCGAACGTCACGACGTGCTACAGCCTGGCCTACATCGGGTGGCCGATCGAGATGGGGTGCCACCACCGCCCGTGCAGCAATGCATCGGAGACATATTTCTACAACGAGGGGTGGCGAGCATACCACATGTTGCGGCTCCGCCTGTGGAAGTATATGGCTGGCGAGCTTAGCGTGCCATATGCCTCGCTGGCAACGCCGAGTGGCAAGGCGGTGCGTCTGGCCATCACAATCCGTGCGTCGACGTCGGGGTTTGGAAGGAACATCACCAACACTGCGGAGATCGTGAGGGCGGTGTCGCGGAGCAAGGTGCTGCAGGGGCGGGTGCAGACGGAGGTGCATGCGTGGGAGAGGTATCCACTGCTGCAGCAGATGCGTATTGCGACGGAGGTGGACATCCTGATGGGGATTCACGGGAACAACCTGGTGTGGATGCAGGTGATGCGGCCCCAGCGTGTGGTGGTGATGCTGCAGCCCTTTGGGATAGCACCCAAGATGCGGGGCGTCAACCTTGCAGCTGCGGATGAATACCGCCACAATTTCTGGGAGTATATGGGGCTGCGGTGCAACCACACATTCCTTGTGTGGACCAGCTCTAACGTGAACAACTCGCCGAAGGCGCCCAAATCGGAGTACCAAGGGAAGGTTTTCTCCCACCGCTGCAAGTCGAAGAGCAGCCGGACCTGGATGTGCCGCCACCTCGCAATGCCTCCGTCGCGGGCGGTGAAGCTTGTCAACGAGTCGCTGGGGCACCTCGGGGCCTTCACAGGCAGGCCCTACATCGGTGACTTCCCTTGGGAGGAGGTAGAGCGCCGGCGAACCGGAGGTGTCCTGTTGGACTGAGATCGGCTGCTGGGGGGGGGTGGTGGCCAAGGGTGCCAGGTAACTCGGGTTCCCCCATTTCCGGCGGCGCAAGGAATCCTATCGGAGGGGGTAGGGCGCTCGGAATGTTTTTTTTACCACTTCTTCCTTCCGACGAACGCATGGCCCACGAACATAGACCGTCAACACTTTTCCTCGGGAAATCCCTGGGGCGAAGATCGAAGTCGGCGGATTTGAGTTACCGGCAACCCCTGGTGGAGGCCTCCTGTGCGGCGAGAGAGAACAAGATTCTTGTCGCGAGTGAAAAGTATAGTTGGCATGGGCCGACTGGGGGGAGGACCTTTCCTGTGTGCCCTTCGCTGAGGCCTTGCGGCCCGCACTCGCCACCTTATCTGAGTCGGGGAGTGGTGTGCACAGGAGGTCAGCATTCCTGCAAAACCCCACAGCGAAGCGTAATGAAAGAAAACCGCCAAGTAACGAAGGGACACCTTCCCTGAAGTATTTAGAATTTGCACCCATAACCGCCCACAGGACCCTCGCCGCAAGGTTCGACAATGTGTGTGGGTGCCAGTGGATATCACATCAAGAGCAAATGCTCGGTGTGTGTCTACACTACTATAAAAAGATTCACGTGCCTGCAACCCCCCCGTCACTCCCAGCTCGCATTGCGTTGTCTGTTTCTTTAACCTGTCGCCCCTTGCCTTTCTTCCAGGACCACCACGGCCTGCCGGGCGGTTGTGCTTCTGAGCATCGCCCCGACCCTTGTTCTTCTTGAAATAAGCGGGTGTCAACAGGGGGAGGTGGGGCGCTGCACTATCGGTTGCAAGCGGTGAACCTCACGATGCGGGAGTCGGGTCTCGACTGCATCCTAAGTAGTCGGGCTGGCGAGCCGAGTCAGCCCGACTATTTGTTTGAGTCGGCCAGCAGTAGTAAAAAGAACCACCGAATCATCGGGTGTCGGTTTTGGCGGTTCGACCAACTCGTCGAAACCGACACGCCAGGCAGCGCCGTGCAGAGCCGATACCCCCCTCCCCCCCTCCGCTGCTGGCAAGCCCATCGCCACACGAAGCCAATGTGCTGCCTGAGTCGGTTGTTGTGTGGTCAGCGGCAGTGGTGACGACCACCGGGCCCTGCGCCACGCGTGCACAAACACTGAACCCAAGCAGTGCCTGCCACGATTCCCACAGCGTCTCTGGAAAAACCTCACGCTGGTTAGCAACCTGGGGTGCCACGTTTAAGTGTGGGGGACCCAGTGGCTCAAGGTGAGTTTCCGGAAGTCCCACGCGGAGCGAGGGCAATTGGCTAGTCTTTACCCTTTGGGACGACACAGTGGGTAGTGCACTCCTACGTTTTTTCCATCAACACCACCCCCACCCCCACAACACCTGCAGGGCGTGATACACTACACAACTGAGAACCGCACGCTCAGATCACCCAGGCCTGGCCGGGACCATGACGTTTGATGCTCAGGATGACCTGGGCGAGTCCGGGGCCGGAGGCGAGGGGCTTGCCAGCAGCGGGGCTGCCCTGTTCAAGCCTGGGCAGCACGGGGATGTGGAGATGGCAGACATGGGGGAGGCGGACGCTGCTGCCGGGCCGCCGCCCGCAGCAGCACACCACCACCAGCAGGATGTCGCCGATGCGATCCAGTTGCGCCGCTACGAGATGCGGCTCCGCTACTTCAGGCACCTCGGGCTTGCAATCAAGAAGAACTTCCTGCTGAAGTCGCGCAAGCCCTGCGGCTGCGTCTGCGAGGTGCTGCTGCCGCCCTTCTTCATGATGCTCCTTATCCTGGGCTACCAGCTGGCGAGCATCGACACCATCTCCGCAGCGGAATACATGCAGAACGACGTCTTCAACACAACAGACCTGATCCGCGAGACGGTGTGTGTTGACGTCAACGAGAGTGTCTACGCGGTGCTGCCGAACCCTGTGCGGTTCCAGCGGTGCACCGGGGGCGTGTTCGACATACCCCCCTTCATGCGCAGGCGGCAGGACCTGCTGGACGACATCGGCAACTTCCAGCGCGAGGTGCAGAACCTACAGCCCCCTTTGGACTTCACCCTCCTGCTGGACATCCTCGCGAGGAACCGCCTGACTCCAGACGAGGTTGGGACTCTGATCGACTACAATCCGGACCTGCTGCGGCAAGTCGCGAAGGTGACGGACGGGGGTGAGTTTGCGGTGGTGCTTGCGGATGCGGATGTCTACCTGTCGCAGCGCAACGGGGATGGCCCTGTTGAGAAGGTCGGGCGTCTCGCGGCTGTGCCAAGCGGGTCGCGCATCAACGCGGTTTACGATGCCTTCGGCAGGGTGGCCTCCACACGGAGCCCAACCGATATCATGCATTTTGACGCGTACTTTGCGATGCAGAAGGCGGTGTACACCTTTGGCGACAGCGATCAGGATAGGGGCCGTTCCGCCTTCCTGTCGCTGTTCCACGCAGGCGAGATGGAGTTTGCGTATAACAAGGGGAACCCGAAGGTGGAGTGCGACAACCTGATGGACATGGTGAGGTTCTTCGGGAACAGCACCCTGATGTTCAACACCGTCTACAACAGGACGAAGCTGCGCCAGGGGAACGAGCACTCCACCTGCCCCGGCGTGTGGCAGAGCGAGGGCGCAGCTGAGGACTACATCACAACGGTCGGGGCGGACAACACCTGGGCCCTCCTCGTCATCAACGAATACGACGCACCCCGCAGGGTGCTGGACTACACCATCCGGATGAACTTCACCGCCACCCCACAGACAAAGAACTCTGTCGACCCCTACAGCCAGGGTTTGGGGTCACACCCCCACCTGCAGTACGTGTTGTCGGGGTTTGTGTCGCTGCAGTCGCTGGTATTTTCATCGCAGTTCTCAGAGACATACTTGTCCGGCTCCGGGGCCGGCCCCACCGTCCCACCCGTCACCCTCACGACGGAGTCATCGGGCTTCGTCCAGAGCCCCATGGCCACCGCGCAATACCGCGAGTCGGAGTTCTTCCAGCGTGCAGGCGAAGCCCTGCCACTCTACCTCTGCTTCGCCTTCATCTACCCCGTGTCGCGCCTGGTGTCGGCGATGGTAACGGAGAAGGAGAAGCGGCAGCGCGAGGGGATGCTCATCATGGGGCTCAACAGGTCCTCCTTCTACTCCTCCTGGTTCTGGACGTACGTCGTGCTGACCTTCTGCTCCGCGGGGCTGATCGTGCTGATCACATTCGGGAACCTCTTCCAGAACAGCGACCCCTTCCTCATCCTGTTGCACTTCTGGCTCTATGGCATCTCCCTCACCGCGTGGAGCATCATGGTGTCGGTGCTCTTCTCCAAGGCACGCATCGCGGCGACCGTCGCGCCGTTCCTCCTCATCGCCTTCTCCATCCCGAGCAGGATGGTGGGCGACAGGATCTCGCTGTCGGAGCAGAGGGCCATCTCCCTTCTCTGCCCATCCGCCTTCGGCTACGCCTCCGAGGTGCTGACCGGGTATGAGGGTGCCGGCATCGGGGCAAACTTTGACAACTTCAACACGACGGAGTACAGCATCCTGGACGGGTGGATGTTCCTGCTGCTCGACACGGTGCTCTACCTTGCTATCGCGTGGTATCTCGACCACGTCTTCCCCTCGGAGTGGGGTGTCAAGCTGCACCCCCTCTTCTTCGTCTTCCCCAGCTTCTGGCTGGGCAGGCCGGATGTCAAGGCGGCAGACGGGAACCCGGATCCCAGGACGCCCATCACGGAGCAGTATGATGCTGACATCACGTCGGCTATGAAGGAGAGGGAGCGGATCCGCATCACGGGGCTGACCAAGACGTTTCCGAACAAGCCTATCCCTGCTGTCAACCAGCTGGGGCACGGCATGCCGGAGGGGACCATCTCGTTCTATGAGGGGCAGATCCAGTGTGTGCTGGGGCACAACGGGGCTGGGAAGACGACGCTGATCAACATGATGACGGGGATGCTCGCGCCCGATGCGGGCGACTGCACCATCTATGGCAACTCGATCCTCAACAACATGGACTCCATCCGGAAGGACGTGGGGCTCTGCCCGCAGCACAACATCCTTTGGGACGACCTGACCCCCCGCGAGCACCTCGACTTCTTCGGCAGGCTGAAGGGCGTCCCCGGCGATGTCCTGTCGGGTCTGGCGGACCAGATGCTGGATCTCGTCAACCTCGGGACGAAGAAGGATGCCTATGCCAAGACTCTCTCCGGTGGGCAGAAGCGGAAGCTCTCTGTCGCCATCGCGCTCATCGGAGGGTCGCGACTGGTGTTCCTCGACGAGCCTACGGCGGGGATGGACGTGGAGTCGCGCAGGGCGATGTGGCATCTCCTGCGCAGGCCTGAGATCCTGCAGGACAGGATCATCGTCCTCACGACGCACTACATGGATGAGGCGGACCTGCTGGGGGACAACGTCATCATCATGGATCAGGGGAACCTGCATGCGCGCGGGTCGCCCTTCTTCTTGAAGCAGAAGCTCGGTGTTGGGTACAACCTGTCCATCGTGATGCGCGCCGGCTGCAACGTGGGTGATCTGGAGGCGCGTGTGAAGTCCCACGTCCCGTCTGCGACGTTCCTTTCGTGCAACGGAAACGAGCTGCGTCTGCAGCTGCCGCTGTTCCTCCCCATCACCGACGAGGTCGTGCAGCAGACCCCCTCCAGCGGCGACGCTGCTGTCGATGCATTCAGGCGCGAGCTGCTGGAGACACCTGTGGAGCAGCGCCTCGAGATGATCACATCCAAGCTGGGGCATGTGCTGGCTGCACCCAACCTGAAGCACGCCGCATCCGACATGGTAAAGTCTGCCCGTGCGCAGGGCGTCTTCCCCAACCTCTTCGAAGATCTGGAGGACAGCAAGGAGCAGCTGGGCGTGGAGTCGTTCGGCGTGGGTGTGACCACGCTGGAGGAGGTGTTTATGAAGATTGCGCTGACCTCCGACCACTATGCGGGCACTGCGGGGCACACGGGGGAGAAGAAGGATGTGGTGGGTGCGACAAACACCGATTTCAAGCTCTACAGCATCACGGACAAAGACTCGGAGCCGCCGATCAGCGGGCGCAGCCTGGTTGTGGCGCAGTTTGCGGCGCTGTTTATGAAGCGATTCCGCTTTGCCCGCAGGGACAAACGGACGATGTTCTTCATGCTGATCCTGCCTGTGCTGTGCGTCGTGCTGGCCGTGGGGCTCGGCAAGATCCCCCTCCCTGGGCAGCCGAAGACAGGCATCGACATCTCGCAGTTCTCCTCCTCCCCCCTGCAGGTGCCCGTCTCCAACTCGGAGGAGGCGAGCAGGGCGGGCGCCACATACAGGGACTCCATCAACGACGTGTTTGCGTCTTGCGACCCGTCGCTGCCCCAGCAGGCTTTGGAGAGGTGCTACCTGAAGCCGCCTCTGTTCGACATGATGAACGTCACCGCCCTCAACAGCAGCGTGGGTGAGGGGCAGGAGCTCAGCCTCTGGCTGCAGGACAACTACTTCGCGCATGGGGGGCAGGACAGGCCGCTGGCCTATGCGGTGTACGACGGCAGCCACGAGAGGGACAACACCAGCACCGTGCTGCTGCACAACGCGACGTGGCTGCACGGCCTGCCGACGTCGGTTGCGACGCTGCACAACTCGATCCTGCGGAGGGTGTACGGCGGGTCTGCGACGGTGCGGGTTGCGAACCACCCCCTGCCGCTGTCGGACTACTTCCAGCAGTTCATCAAAAGCATCCAGGTCCTCCTCACGGGCATTGTGATCCTGCTGCCGTTCACCATCCTCCCATCCAACTACGTCGCCTTCGTGGTGAAGGAGCGTGAGTGCAAGGTATGCAGTAGGGGGTTCTGTCTTTCTGAGGTTGTTTGAGCCCAGTGGCACGTCTGTGCTGCCACAGCCACATGCACAGATCAGGCTTTTTGGTTAGTGCAGGTCGCATTGAGCGAGTCTGATGGTATTTTGCACTGCACACACACACGCACACCCTGTCCACAAAAACAGGCTAAGACGCTGCAGCTCGTGTCGGGTGTGAAGGTCTACGTGTACTGGTTTGCCAACTTCTGCTTCGACCTCGCTGCCTACCATCTCACTGTGTATGCACCTTGCTGCGGCCAGTGATCTCTGTGCCTGCCACATTACACCTGCCAATAAATATGGCGGGGTCGGCGCACATTACCTCCACCAAACCCTGCAGAAGAAACAGGGGCTGGTGTTTGTTCGCCAAAATCCAAAAGCCATAATCATGCCTGGGTCTGCAGGTTGTGTGCACCATCTTCGCCCCCCCCCTCTCTCTCACTCTCTCTCTGCATACCCCCTCCCCTGACAGATTCCTTGTGATGATGATCTTCTTCGCCGACAGCCGCAATGAATACATCGGAGACGGCGACAAGTTCTTCGGGTGCTTCCTGCTGTTCCTGCTTTACGGGATCTCATCCATCGTCTGCAGCTACGCTGTGTCATTCGCCTTCAACGTGCACACCCAGGCGCAGACAGCGGTCAGCGTTGGCAACTTCATCACCGGGTTCGCCCTCGTCATGGCCGCCTACATCATGGACGAGGTGGAGTCCACACAGGACGTCAACCGGGTGCTGAAATACATTTTCCGCTGCATCCCCTCCTTCTGCCTGGGGGAGGGGATCATCAAGCTGGCACAACACTCCTCCCCGGTGGTGGAGTTTGCGCTTCGCCCCGACGACTCGGTGCTGGAGTGGGAGGTGCTGGGGGTGGACCTCTTCTACATGAGCATCAGCATCCCCCTCTACGTCGCCATCGTCATGTTCGCAGAGTACTACCGCGAGATCAAGGCCCGCCTCTCCGCCCGCCTGGACCGCCACGGCGCCACAGTCACCGACAGGTCTGTCGCCTCAGCCGACGCCTCCTCCACGCCCTCGAGGTCACGCGCTCTCCTCCCCACGCGCGGAGGCTTCCCCGAGGACCCCATGGTGGCGAAGGAGAGGGACGACGTGCTGGCATCCGACAGCAACGACAGGAAGGACGACCTGGTCTCCGTGAGGCACCTCACGAAGGTGTGGCCCCTGCCGGGGATCAACAACCACAAGACCGCCGTTAACGACGTGACCTTTGGAGTGAAGCGGGGCGAGCTGTTCGCCTTCCTCGGCACCAACGGGGCGGGGAAGACCACCACGCTGTCCTGCCTTTCGGGGGAGATCGCGCCCACCTCAGGGAGTGCCACTATCGCCGGGTTTGACATCGAGACGGAGACGCGCAACGCGAGGCGGCACCTCGGGTTCTGCCCGCAGTTCGACGCGCTGCTGGAGCACCTCACCGTTGACGAACACCTTCATCTCTACTCCAGCCTCCGTGGCGTCCCGGGCGAGCGTGCCAAGGAGTCTGTCGAGACACTGCTCAACGCGCTGGGCCTGCAGCAGTTCCGCACCAAGGAGGCAAAGCAGCTGTCCGGAGGCAACAAGCGGAAGCTGTCTGTCGCCATCGCGCTTATCGGGGGCCCTCCCGTGATCTTCCTCGACGAGCCGTCCGCCGGGATGGACCCTGTGGCTCGGAGGGGGTTGTGGAGCGCGCTGGAGGATGCATGCAAGAACCGCTGCGTGGTGCTCACGACCCACCATCTGGAGGAGGTCGAGGGGCTGTCGCATCTGAAGCACCGCGTCACCATCATGGTGGACAGCAAGCTGCAGTGCATGGGGTCCCTGCAGCAGGTGAAGTCGAATTTCGGGGATGCGTATGAGCTGGAGGTGAAGGCGTGCGGGCTGCCCAGCGTGGAGGGGATCCGCAAATTTGTCGCGCGGGCCTATCCGGCGTCGCGGCTGGAGGAGGTGGCGGGCGTGAGGCTCACCTTCAAAATCCCGATGCCGCTGCGGCTGTCGGAGGTGTTCCGCTGCATCGAGTCGAGCCGCGTGGAGCTGGGGATCACCGACTACAGCATCAGCGCCACGTCCCTGGAGCAGGTCTTCGTGCGCGTGTCTGAGAGGGCGCAGCGGGCAGAGGAGGGTAGCGACAGCGACGACGGGACACAGGGCCCAACCCCGTCGCCCCGACCCCTGACGGTCAACGGGGTTGACGGTGGCCAGGAGGAGGAGGTGTACCCTGTGGTCGACCCCGCTGACGTCGTGGTGGTCGGGGCAGAGGGCGTGGAGCCTCTCCAGGTGTCCTCAGGCAGTGTGCCGGCCGAGCAGGGTGGGCAGGTCGTGGTGCTGGATTGAGGGGGGGGGGGTAAAAGAGCTGTCTTTCACAATAGCAAGTGGTGGTGGTGGTGGTGGTGGTGGGGGGCACAGTTTCTGCGGGGGGGGTGGGGGGGTTTTCTTTTTATTTCCACTTTCCACCGGGTGTTATTTCTCTCCACTTTGTGTGTGTCATTCTATTTTGGATTGTTCGAGGGGGGGGGGGGGGGTGTCCAACGGGGGGCGGGGGGGCGGGGGAAACCTTTTTTTGTCACTTCGCGATCCAGCTGGGGGGGCTCTGATAATTTTTAATCGCAATGGCGGAGGCCCACGGCATCGTCATTTGTGGGGTTTCATGAGTATGGCTCACTGGGCGTGGTGGTGCAGGTTAGCATTTGAGAGCTTGCAACTCGATGCATCTTCGACGCTGCAGTAAATAGAGCCAGGTGATGCGTGCTGTGTGGCTTCTTCATTGGCCCTTTTTTGAAAAATGTACTGTTGTAGTAAGTGGGTTGTTATATTGTAATATTCGGGACCACTCCCGGAAAGTGGAATTTCATTTATTTTATTACAAAAATTACATTACAACGATTTTTTTGTTAGAAATGAGGGGACTCCTGCGGTCCGAATTTCTTTTATTTATTTACAAAACTAACAGTTTTTTGTCAGTTTTTCTCACATCACCAAGGGGGGATGGGCCACACACATGCACGTTCACCCTCACACTGACCGGGGGAGCGAGCCACGGCGTCGAGGACACACGCTGCCAGAATCGGCTGTTCTCTCTTATTAGAGAGTGCATATTATGCCTCCCGAGGCAGTGCCAGGGCAGTGTACCCCTGACGCACCTGACACCTCTCAGAGCCCCCGTCAGGGGTACCCCTGGAGAGCCCTCCATCACCGTCGACCCCCTCCGGGGGCCTCCCAGGTGCTTGTTCATTTGCAGGGAGGCCAGATCACTGGGTGTGACCCCCATAACTGGTTCCCAGACCTCCAAAAACCATTTTTGGATCGGTGTGGGGTGGTTTTGGGGGCCTCGGGTCACTTTTTGGAGTATTCTGTGACCGACGACACGAAAAGGGGGGATTTTGGACCCCCTACACCACTACCTCCCCGGCCCCACACCACCCGCACCCGCCCAGGATTTTAATTTATTTTCTAACAGCGTTATTAATTTTTGTTAGATTTGGTGACCCGCCGGACCGCCATGGGAATTAATTTATTTAGTGAAATTACAAACCCATTTACTACTACAGTAATCAACCTGGTGACGGCTGAGCTTTCCTCCAGGTGTTCGCCCATAACATGTCTTTTCTTTGCGATAAACAACTGTTTAACAGGACCCGCAATACACCCCTCTCCCCCTCCCCATCCGCTGCCCCGGGCACCGCTTTCAGAGCACTCAACATAGGCAGTCACTGGACCCTTCAAAAAAGCGCTTTCTCGTGGGCGCCCGTCGCGGGTATTCCCAATGCAATGCAAGGCAGGGTGATGGGGGGGTGGGGCACTTCCAGCGGCAGGTGCAGCCTGCCGCGGCTGCCACAGCTCTGCGCTTGGTTCCCTGTGTTCTATTTTTTTTGTCCCGTTTCCCTCTCGTGTCACAGTGCGGGGGAGGGTGGGCGGGGCAAGCAGGCCGGAAGCCTGGGCTAACTCATTCTGTGGCCCCTGCCGCTGTGCCTGCACCGGAGTGTGCGCTGTGGCGTGGGGGTTCATGCGGTCAATTTCTATGTTAGTTTCTTGGTAGTATTAGGATCCCTCCCTCATTGTTTTCTCTCAAAAAGATAAGGCTGTTGTTTGTGCGCCAAACCCGAGAATCCTGATTTGTGGTGGCGTGCAGTGCCCTGATGTGACCCGCACGGCACGGGCGGGCGTTGCTCCGAAGTATAAATAGTAATACACTTTTGGCTCTTGGAATCTCATGACAACCCCCATCAGCCGCCCAGTCAGCAATCGTTGTGCGGGCGGTGCTTCGGATGCACCAGAAGGTCTTTGATTCCGAGTCAATTTGAGCCAAGTTGATTCAGCCGAGGTGGGCCGTGTCAAACTGTGTTACGCGGGCTGTGCGCTATGTCATGTCGTCCCAGGAAATGGAAGACGGAGTAGACAGGCCCGGTTGATCATGCGGCACTGCGCAGTGCCGCTGTTGCAGAGCCACTCCTCACCTCATCACAGGTCGAGGTGTGTGCGTTTCACCACAACCTCTCTCCCTCGTATGTCTCCGCCCCCCTCCCTCTCAGCCTTGTACATGCCCGGTGTGGTGACTACAAAAAGGACAAAAATTGTTGCGAGAAAAAAGGGGGTGCCAGGGAGACTTGATTTTGCCTTTACTCTCGACAGTCAAAACCCCCCCTTCTCCCTCTCCTCTCCCTCGCTGCCTCTCCCTCGCCTCCCCTTGTTGAGTGACATGTGTCGAATTTTGTTCCCATTTCCTTAGCAAGCCGCCGGATTGTGTGACTGTGTGCCGGGCATGTGCCACTGTGACGCAGAGCAAAAAGGGTGGCTGTGCCATGAGTCGGACACTGGATTTTTGCCGGCCCCCGCTCACACCGCTTCATCAGACCGGGAGAGGCGGTGTGTACAAAGAGTGGGCCGGGCCTTCCAACAAGACAACTTTTGGGCAGCCATGGTTTTTTATATTTTTGGTTTGTTCTCACATTTTCCTCCCGTTGATAAACCAGCGGGAGGGCCTGTGGGACGAAAACTATCCAAATCAAATAGACGGGGCGGAAGGTGCTGAAAGCTTGCGATGGGGAGGGTGGGCGGGGGTGGGGTGTGTGTGAGGGTCAGAACAATCAACCAGCTCTTGCCACTACACCCCCCTTCACCATCCCTCGGCACAGCCGTGGGCACCGCCTTCGGCAAGGGCCCTAGCAGGCCCGCAGGAACAGTTGCCGCGTTGCACCTTTTAAGGGTGCAGCCTGTACGGACCAGCCGTGCGACCCTCCTTACAGCACAGTTGAGGTGGTCACACTTGTCCAGTCTGGAACACGCTGACATAACAGATGCATGCAGCGTGTAAGAGGGGGTCTGGCGGAGGTTTTGTCTTCGCAACGCAGCACCGCCAGCCGCATTTTTTTTTGCCGCATTCATTTCACCCTTCTTGGTAGTGAGGAATCAAATCCCACCCCCACCCCTCCCCTCCACATCCCCTCCCCCATGTCACTATTGTTTACCGGAGCTGTGCGGCGTGATTCGCCCCTCCTGGTCCTGCCACCCCCACCCGCTCTGTCACGATTCGCTGTCACGTCGCCCCACAGGTGCCGTGTGGTTGCGATCCCGACAAAGTATGGCCGAACTCATAGCAATGTTGGGCACAATCTCTTGTGAGCGGGGCTCTTTCTTCCCGACGTACATCCTCGAAGTTACTCTGGGGCCAGTGACGACGACCAGATGAGATGTAGTAATAGGATCAGATTTTTTACTGTAACAGGTCTCCTGTCAGTGTCAAAAAGATAGTAGGCAGCGCTTGGGCAACAAATACAACCTCTTCATCAGGCTGCGGAGTTGCTTTTGTTTTGCCCGGATTTGGCGCACAGACGACCTTTTTTTGTTTGTGTCCAGTTTCTCATAACAATCATTGGTGGGGTAATGTCCTACCTCATCCCCGAAACAAAAATACTGGATTCCACCTGAGTTATTGCCCACCAACGTTGATTGGGTGATTTCATTTTGAAAAAAAAGAATACCCGGTGCCGACCAACACGGGATACTAGGGACAGAAATGGATGTGTGGGATCCTGTGAAGACTTCACATGCCCAGCAGGGTATGTCCTGCGTTTTGGGGTGTCGGCTTGGGTAGGTGCAGCCAGTATTTATTGTGTTGAAGGGGGCTTCGCTCAGAACGACAAACTGACACAGTTTTTTTTCGACACAAAATCCCCGAAGAACCAATGTCGCCGTTGACCCCCCTTTCTTTACGCTCTCAATACACAGTCTTCGCCTGGGTGTCGCCGGAGCCTGGGCGCCTCCTGCGCCAAGCAATGGCATATGGCGAGCAGAATTCTCAAAAAATCCGCCGACGAAAACGGACTCCCCCCCCGTATATTCACCCATTTTGGTGTCACTGGTGGTTGAGTGAGCTCCCTTCTGTACGTGCCTTCACCCGACAGACTCCGGTTGGGCGGCGCGCACGGCGTGCCCACTCAACGAGGTCACACACGCCAATGCCATTTTTTCAGCGACAGTACAACAGATTCTGGCCACCTACGTTCTTCCTATTCCCGTAAATCCCCTCTCCTCCCCTTGTGTTCTTCACCGTGCCCTAGCTACGGATGTGCCCTGCGCACCGTATCATGGCCTTTGCTAACTTCGCCCCCTTGCCCTCAACAACCCGATATATTCTTTGCTTTTTACGAGCACACCTCCTTCCTGCCCCATGGGATCTGGCGCTTTTCTCTTCTCTTTCTGAGGGAGGTTCTTCGCGATTGGCAAGTTTTTGGCGAATATTCTGGTGGTTTTCATGTCTAACGGAGGAGGAAAAACGCACCGTTTTCGGTACCGGAGCGAAGACCCCTTGAGAGAACGACGCTGTGGAGGGGATGTGCTGAGCGGAAAGTGCCCGCCTGTGCCTCGGTGGTCTGTGCTAGTGGCGCGATTGAGAAATCCTGATAGTCAACATTCACAGGCCGAGTGTCAAAACCATGTGCAGGGGCTGGCATCCTGGCGTATTTCCTCTTGTGGAGGCAGGTTCCCCACGTGGCCTTACCACTCTATTGCTTATCCCATTCGTTGCACGGAAGGAATGGGCGAGGTTTTGGCAGCTGCAGCCGTGTCAGATCAAAAGATTGTGTGTGCAGTGTTGTCACCTCTGCCATGCGGCCCATTCGCAGTGATGGTTGCTGGTGTTACTGAGCGGGATCTTCCTTGTATTCATAAGGCTGTTCTGACATAGCTCTCCCGGGGCTTCCGAAAACCACTTGGTGTTGTGCACCACTCACACGACTTGAAACAAAGGCCCCGTTTGAAACACAGCTTCGCTAGGCCTGAAGGGCTTCGGTCTTTGGTCAGACAGCTTCATCAACAACAAGATCCTCAACGGAAGTACGGCAGCAGGGGTTGGGGGGACGGCAGCAGGCGGAGGCCAACACCCTCAGGGAGGAGATGCCACAACAACTTGCAGGAACACTCGTCCGCGCCGACACAGTGCTTCCGCTCCCACAAGCCCCCCCCCCCCCCCCCCCCCCAGGCATACAGTGCATCCGAATCGGATCCGATACATTATCGGACGATTATCGGATCCGATAATCATCCGATAATTTTTTTACCTACCCCCCCCCTTGTAATTGTCCGCCCCCCCAAACCCCTTGTAATCGTCCGCCTCGGGGCCTCCTCGGGGGGCGGACAATTACAAGGGTTATACTGGGTACTAAGGCCAGCAGTGCGAGTGGTTGGCCTGCGTGACAAGGGTCTCTTAATCACCCCTCGCTACTCACCCTCATCACCCCCTGGGGGTGGTAGGGGTGAGTAGCGAGAGCCCTGGCCACACAGAGCGCACAGACACTATGGAATGTGCCTCTGTTGTGTTGTGTGCACGCTGCAGCCAGTGGTACAGGCTAATCCCTTGTAATTGTCCGCCTGACCTTGTAATTGTCCGTTTCGGCCAAAAATGCCAAAATAGGGCGGACAATTACAAGGGGGTGGGTAGGTACACAAACAATCTTGCTTGTGACAGTAAACAATAGGCTGTTGGCAGCGTGCAGTGCAACATACATAATTCCATGAACAGATATATTGCATAGTGCGCACAAACAAAAATGTCCGATAGGGCCAAGTTCGACCTGGAGCTGGTTGACTGGAGCCGCATCCCCTCGGTGGAGTACCCAGCTGACGCCGCCCCGGCCTCCACCTCGACGGACTGCGTCCTCGTCCCCTCGTGCGAGACCCTCCACGATGGGGGCACGCATTGCAACCGGTGTGGATGTCGTGGTTCGGTAGAGTGTCTGGAGAAGAGGATTCCCGACCGCGATGATCGCGTTCGCCTGCTGCCACGGGAGGGGACGAGGTGGGTCTGTCCGCCCTGCGCCTGGGAGGTGCACCAGAAGGAGCCCCTTGTCCGGAGCGGCGACTTGGAAGCACCTCCGGGCGCGGATGAAGAGGACCTGAGGGAGGCCGTTGTGGACACGGTACCCCCTGCCGGGGACGAGGCCGACGCTGCTTCCCTCCGCAAACAGGTGGCGGAACAGGCGAAGAAGATCGCCTTCCTGGAGGCCCAGAAGGAGGCGGAGGAGGTCCCGTACGACCTCGAGCTTCGTCGGGTGGCCCGTTGGGAGAAGCACTTGTGCTCCCGGATCGGCGTGGACCGCATATTGGATAAGGTCCACGCCCGATACGGCCCCTTCCCCGCCAGCCCTGAGGACACCGGCAAGGGGTACCAACACGAGCAGCGGACGCTGTTCACCGTGCTGAAGAAGGCTCGCGACCCGCGGACGGGACATTGGGCCTCCTCGCTGCTTCCCCTCCTACACGTCACCATGGTGCGTCTTGAGGCCCTGAAATACCAGAGTGCCGAGGGGGTCGCCTTCTCCGTCGGGGTAGCCATGGGCGCGGCCTACGAGGCCCACGCCCTCACCGTTGAATGGTCCGCCTACACCGACGGAGAACTGCGCACCGCCGCCAATGTAGCCAAGAGGGGTGAGGCGGTGAAGGAGGCGCAGAAGAAGGTCTCGGGGGGCGCCGTCCACGCGGGTACCTTCGGCGCCACGCGAGGAAGGGGGGGCTACTCCGGGGGGAGGAAAGATATGAAGAGGTCTCAGCCGTCCCAAGGGGGGGGTAGGGACCACAAGTACGCAAAAAAGGACTGACTACCCCTGCGTATCCCCTCTCCTCTCCCTCCTTCTCCTCCGCCCTCGACCCTTCCTCTTCGGGATACGCACGCAGCAGCTCCTCTTCCGACTTCGAATCATCCCAGCCTCCGCATTTGGGAGGAGCAGCTGTCCCAGGGTTCCATCAGACAGCCAGAGGAGATCACGCCGGCGCAGCTGGTGACCCTCAAGCGCGCCACCTGGCGCACTCAAGCACAGTGCTACAGGGGTTCTGCATCTTTCCTCTCTGTGATCCGCCGCGCCGAGGCCTTCCGTCACAAGGTGCAGGTGATGGACCCGAGCCTCTCGAGGGAGGAGTGCTTCCATCTGTGGGTCCAACTGCTGCTGCGCCGGCAACAGATTCAGCCCCAGTCTGCCCTGCAGTACCTCACGTACTACACGCAGTCGCTGAGGTCGGCCCACGACGCCATGAGGCGGGCCATCAGCGGGCAGCTCCAGGTCTTCGAGAGGCACGAGCGCAAGATGGAGAGAGTGCCTGCCCTCGAGACGGTGCTGGAGGCCTTGTCCAAGGCGTCTGGCACTCTCAGAGCTGCGCTGGCACTGCAGATGGCGACCGGGTCCCGCTGGGTCGACCTCGAGAGGCTCAGGGGGGCTCACATTCAACTACACCGGGCCGACTCCCCTCCCGACTTCTTCATGGTCACCTTCGTGAGGGGGAAGACGGACAGCAGGGGCTCGGGTCAGTCACTTCTCCTACCCAAAGAGGGTCGTCTATCCCTCATCTTCCTCGAGTGGTTCGAGAGTCAACGTCTTGCGGAGCAAGCTCCGGTCTTTGGCAACCTCACCTACACTGCATACAACGAGTACCTGAAAGAGAATCTCTGTGTTACCACACAGTTGATCAGGCATTCCAGCCTCAATGCAGTCGCGGAGTCGCGAGGCGAGGAGGCGGCACAGGCACTGGCCCGACACAGGAGTGTGCAGGTCACCCGGGGGTACCTTCGGCGGGGCCTGTGGGAGCCCGTCAAGGACACTGCCTTGTCGACGCCCCTCCTGCAGTAATACAAGAGGAGCGTCGAGAGCCGCAACTATCTTCGAGCGGGAAGAATACACAAGACAAACGTCGCGAGCCGTCACTGTCTGAGCATGAAAACACTGGTTTTACACAGGATGGGCGTCGCGAGCCGCATACATCCACAGCCAGAGCAATTACACAAGACAAACGTCGCGAGCCGTCACTGTCTAACCACTCAACTATCGGTCTTACACAGGATGGGCGTCGCGAGCCGCTTACATCCACAACCGACACAATTACACAAGACAAACGTCGCGAGCCGTCACTGTCAAAACATACAAGCACCGGCTTTACACAGGATGGGCGTCGCGAGCCGCTTACATCCACAGCCGACACCATTACACAAGACAAACGTCGCGAGCCGTCACTGTCAAACCGTGCAACCACCGGCTTTACACAGGATGGGCGTCGCGAGCCGCTTACATCCACAGCCAAAATAATTACACATGACAAACGTCGAGAGCCGTCACTGTCCACCCTCCAAGCATCCGAGCTGGCGTCATCTACACAAAACAAGCGTCGAGAGCCGCACATGTCAAAAACAACTACGATCTCGAGCAAGAGCCCGTTACAACATCTCTGGGAGGTCTTACAACACTATGACTACGACTGGTCCTGGTGGGACATCGATGGATCCACGAGGATACCCAGAGCAAGTTATGAGGGTAAAATCGCGGGGGCACCATCACTCCCCTTAAACAGCGAACTCCTTCTGAAGGACTTTCCCCACCTGCAGGAGAATTTTATATGGATTTCTCATGCCTTTATCTCCAAGCACGCCAGGTGGGAGGGTACGGCCGGCGCCGGACCTAGAAACGCAAAGTTGGGCGCATGCACTGAACAGCTGCTCAGTGGCTCATTTGCAGAGAAGGCTCCGAGGTCGCGCAAGGGATGCTGTTTGCACTCGGCTTTTTGTGTACCGAAAAGGAAACCAGGCGAACTACGTTTCATTCTGGCATGCCAACGTCTGAATCAGGCCATGGCTCACATCAAGCTACCGCCCTGCCAGTTCCCCTCTTATACAATGATCGTAGACACGGTATTAAGCGGCGCCTTTTTTTGCGAGTTCGATTTCAAGAGCTGGTTTTTTCAGTTCAATATCGAGCCTGCAGCCCGACCATTCTTCGCCTTCCGGTGCAACAACGCAATCTTGTGGATGACACGTCTAGCCATGGGATACAGAGCTTCACCACAGCTGGGTCAAGCTGTTACGAGATGTCTGGGAGCAGAGGCTGTTGCCAACACGCAGGCTGAACACATCTCTTGGCTGGATAACACCGTCTTCGTCGCTGATTCCGCGGAGATTCTCAATCGGGTGAAATCTAACTTCGAAGCGATATGTGCACGATACGGGGTTATCATTGGGGATACCTCGCCGATCAGCCGACAGGGTACAATGCTCGGTCTACACTTCGACTGCATACACAAGAGATGGAAGATGGATCCCGCCTGGGTCGAGAAACTAAAGGGATCTCTTCAGATAAGTATGCTCGAAGCCGCAATGCCACTTCGATTCTGGTGGAGAATGTGCGGACTCATTCTCTGGCGGGTGTATGCTCTTCAGCTCCACTTGTACGAGCAGGCCAGCTTGCTCAGCTGGATGTCAGAAGTCAGCAAGGACGGCGTCCTTAGTTACGAAAGCTGGTCGAGAGAAGTCACCCTTCCATTGAACGTACGAGCCTCGATGCAAGACTCGCTGGGACAACTTCTGCAGAACCCCTGGCGTATATGGAGTCCTCCACCCACAGATAGGGGCACGGCACATACAGATGCCAGCCTCACGGGATGGTGCTTCATCGTGAACAGAGATGGAAAGACGATCACACGATGGGGGCTCTTCACCGAAAACTGGCTACATGAAGACATCGCCGTCTTAGAGATGTACGCGTTCTACCGCATGGTGATACACATTTGCGAAGACATGCACATGCAAGGTGTACGATGGAGGGTCGGTGTCGATAACACAGCGGTGATCGGAGCATGGCGCAAGGGTTTCTCACACGCCAAACACATCCTGAACCTGTTGATGAAAGCCCGCCGTATTGCCGATACCGCATCATGTCGTTTTGAGATGGGCTACGTGAAGTCAGAGGAGAACCCTGCTGATGACTACACCCGGCTACGGGACACATCTCATCCATACTACACCACATGAACGATCACCCCCCTTACGATAGCGAGTTCCCCGAGGTTACCGTCATCATGCGAGATTATCAGGGGAGGTCGGGGGGGGGGGGGGTGTAGCGTACTAGGGACCGGTAGTGCGCACAAACTAACAGCCAAGCCTATTGTTTACACAAACAATCTTGCTTGTGACAGTAAACAATAGGCTGTTGGCAGCGTGCAGTGCAACATACATAATTCCATGAACAGATATATTGCATAGTGCGCACAAACAAAAATGTCCGATAGGGCCAAGTTCGACCTGGAGCTGGTTGACTGGAGCCGCATCCCCTCGGTGGAGTACCCAGCTGACGCCGCCCCGGCCTCCACCTCGACGGACTGCGTCCTCGTCCCCTCGTGCGAGACCCTCCACGATGGGGGCACGCATTGCAACCGGTGTGGATGTCGTGGTTCGGTAGAGTGTCTGGAGAAGAGGATTCCCGTTTTTCAACCAGAAAATGTTACCAATATTCTGCCTGTTCAGGGTCAGTGCTGGCGCGGGGTGGTCGATTCAACCGGAAAAAGTTTTGGGGGCCACCATTCGACCATTCGACCGGCCCCATTCGACCGGGGCAAAAAAAATTCTGGGGGGGGCACCAAAATCCCGGGGTGGCCCATACTCGACCTCAGGAAGCTGGACACAGTCCAGAAACTGTACCCCACAAGGAACAGGTGTTCACTACCGTGGCCTCCGGCGGCTGGGGGGGCTCCGCCCCCCAGACCCCCCATGCACACCTCGAAGGGTGCACCACGAGCCAAGCATCCAAGCATGGGAACTAGGCTGGAAACTGATTCAGTCATTGAAATAGATGGGGACAGGCAGCCACGGCGCAAGTGCAGGTGCAGCTGTGCTGCATTCTTGAGGGCTCACGCTACGTCAAAAACCACGCCCTCATCCAAACGTGCAAGGCTGAGCCAAGGCGTCAACCCCTTCGGCCTCGTCAGCGCCCCAGGAACACAGGCCCCGTCATTGGTTTTCGACGACGTGAGGCAGAAATGACGACAAAAAGGGAAAAGAGTGTGTTCTGGTGCCCACAACGCACACGAACACTGAATATCGGATGATTATCGGATGTCCGATAATGACCGATAATGTCCGATAATCATCCGACAATCGTCCGATAATGTCCGATAATGCCCGATAATGTCCGATTCGGATCCGAGAATTTGGGATTTTCCCCGAAAATCCGATAATGCCCGATAACCGATTCGGATGCACTGTATGCCTAGGGGTGGGTCACTGGGGGAAACATTGGCCAATTTTTGAGATGTGCGTTTTTGACCCTAAAAAGGTGATTCTGGTGGCAGAAAGTGCCCAATATGCTCCGGAAACTCAATTCCGCCCACTCCCAGGGGGTGGTATGCCCCCGACGATGCCGTTTTTAGCAATCAAAATTTTTGGGACAGAACTTGTACCTGGGCTGCACTCCACAGGACACATCAAGCAGAGCAAACTCACCTCAACCTGCCAGATGCACAGAAGAACTGTTGTCTTTGATTGTTCTGAAACATAACAGCTTCTCGGTGCCCTCCAGAGGCCAGAAGGCAAGCCAATGCGAGGTGATTGCACCAGGAAAAGTTGTGGGAGAAGTATGGTACAGTTCGTGTCCCGTTTGACGCTGTTCTTCGGGAGCTTACGGCGGCTGGGTCTGTGGCACGGTGCATCCGTTGCCAGGGAGTGCGTCCTTGGGTGTGGTGCCTCACCTGTGAGCATGTGGTACAGGGACGCCATACGAGAGTCTCTCAGATGCCTCCTCTGATGGGAGGCAGCTGACTGGAACAGGCACCTGGTACAGCAGGCACGGGTACAAGAAGTGGCCCAGAAATAGCGCTCAGCAGAAGCGCAAGATTTGCCCGTCTCAGCTTCCAGCCCCAACTTCTGCTCAATGGTATTGTCGGGAAGTCCTCAGGCATGTCTGCACTGTCAAATTTGAGGCTGATTGGGAGCCACAAATGACTGGATTGAGGGGGTAGACGGAATTCACAGTTGAGATACGGGCCAGTCTCTCAAAGGAAGAGGAAACCAGATCTGATTGCTCTCGCGGACGAGCAAGACGTTATGCAGGACGCAGTTCATGGACCAGAACTACGGACAGACCTCCTGAGGGCCATCCGGCGCCGCTGGCAGTCACTGAGGGTGAGACAAAGGGCACCAGCGGAAATAAGCAGCCTGCACAAATAGCCTCAGGTACAAGTTCTGTCCCAAAAAATTTGGTTGCTAAAAACGGCATCGTCGGGGGCATACCACCCCCTGGGAGTGGGCGGAATTGAGTTTCCGGAGCATATTGGGCACTTTCTGCCACCAGAATCACCTTTTGAGGGTCAAAAACTCGTTTCTCAAAATTTGGCCAATGTACACGCTTTTTTAGGTGCAGTGACCCACCCCTACCCCCCCCCCCCCCCCCAGCCCCTTGCCCAGTGTGTCATCTCACACGTGGGTGTCCTTGCTTGACGACCATCCGTGTCGGGAACCCACGAACACATCACCACAGTACCTTCACTCAGGTCAGAAGAGCACATCAGTGCGTGATCACTGTGGGGTTGTTGTTGAGGGGAAGAGAGGGGAGGGATGGAAGTGTCAGTGCGTCATGTGGAGAGCGGGCGGAGCTGTGTCGTCGGTGTTGCGGATGGCGGGACCGTGCTCAGCCTGAAGGCGGATGCGGTCAAGGAGATGTTCGCGGGTTCCATCAACGCAGACCGGGAGGCTGCAGGGCTGGCGGCACGCATCGAAGGGTGTGACGAGGACCTGGACGATGCAGAGCGCGTTGCCAACACGGGTCTCGAGGTTGGGGATCCTGTCCAGCTCGTCCGCAGGTGGCCACACGTCAACGCTCCCGCTGTCTACAACAGTGAGTACGAGGATGTAGCGGTCATCACACTGTCGAGGTGTGGCACCCTGTGTTCAGTGGGGTACAGGTCAGGACACATCACTGTGTTTGACACCACGACTGCTGATGAGGTGGCGGACCTCACACATGGGGACGGGACCATTCACTACACTGCGTTCTCAGTCTGTGGGACGTGGCTGGCAACGTGCTCGTCTGACAGAACCATCTGCGTGTGGCTGACAGCAACGTGGGAACAGGTGTGGTGTCTGGAGGAGCACACCAGAGGGGTGTGGAGTGCAGGGTGGACACACTCTGGATGTCTCGCGTCGGGTGACGATAGTGGGAAGGTGTGTGTGTGGGACTTGGAGGGCACACCAAGTGCCACAGTGCTGGAGGGGCACAGCGGTTCTGTTTATGGGATTGCAGTGTCAACTACGAGGCTCTTCACCGGGTCAGGCGACAACACCATTCATGTGTATGACATTGGCACCCTCACCCACACCGACACCCTGTCTGAGCACACAGGCTCTGTGTACGACATCGCCCTGACGAAGGACGAGCAGCGCCTGGTGTCGTCCTCTCATGACAAGTCTCTGAAGGTGTGGTGCACAACCACCCTCACCTGCATCCTGACTATCGACCTGTCTGGTTTCTCGTACCAGCTTGCCGTGTCACAGCCAGGTGATGTTGTGGCAATGTCCTTTGATGACCAGACCAAGTTGTACAACCTCAGCACCTTGGAGTGCTTGGGACAAGTGGAGTCAAGGGGTGCAGGTGCTGCACTCAGCCCGTGTGGGAGGTGGGTCTTCACATCAAACTCCTCTTCTGTGAATGTGTGTGCTGTGTGTGACGTTCCGGGTGAGGGCAGCACTTAGGCAACCTGTTCTGCTTGTGTGCTTGCGGTGCACTGCCTTGCTCGTTGCCTCCGAGCACAGTACCTCCTGACCCTGCTGGTTGGAGGCAGCGTGCACTGCATCTGAGGTGCGACTGCTCAGGATGACACAGTGCTTCCACACAGCCTCTGCCCCCACCCTCCCAAGCCCCTCCAATCACACTGCCCCTTTACTGTTCAGACTGTGTCCTCTGTCATGTCACTGGTGCCTTGTCGTGCGAGTGATACCCACCAACACACCACCTTCACACATGTCAGAATCACAGTGTGTACATACCGTGGGGTTGTCGTTGAGGGGAAGAGAGGGGAAGGATGGAAGTGTCAGTGCGTCATGTGGAGAGCGGGCGGAGCTGTGTCGTCGGTGTTGCGGATGGCGGGACCGTGCTCAGCCTGAAGGCGGATGCGGTCAAGGAGATGTTCGCGGGTTCCATCAACGCAGACCGGGAGGCTGCAGGGCTGGCGGCACGCATCGAAGGGTGTGACGAGGACCTGGACGATGCAGAGCGCGTTGCCAACACGGGTCTCGAGGTCGGGGATCCTGTCCAGCTCGTCCGCAGGTGGCCACACGTCAACGCTCCCGCTGTCTACAACAGTGCGTACGAGGATGTAGCGGGCATCACACTGTCGAGGTGTGGCACCCTGTGTTCAGTAGGGTACAGCCAAGGACACATCACTGTGTTTGACACCACGACTGCCGAGGAGGTGGCAGACCTCACACATGGGGACCGGGCCATTTACTACACTGCATTCTCAGTCTGTGGGACGTGGCTGGCAACGTGCTCGTCTGACAGCACCATCTGCGTGTGGCTGACAGCAACGTGGGAACCGGTGTGGTGTCTGGAGGATCACACTACAGAGGTGTTGAGTGCAGGGTGGACACACTGTGGACGTCTCGTGTCGGGTGACTATTATGGGATGGTGTGTGTGTGGGACTTGGAGGGCACACCAAGTGCCACAGTGCTGGAGGGGCACACCGGCCGTGTTAATGGAATTGCAGTGTCAACTACGAGGATCTTCACCGGGTCATCCGACAAGACCATCTGGGTGTATGACATCAGCACCCTCACCCACACCGACACCCTGTCTGAGCACACACGTCGTGTGTACCACATCGCCTTGACCAAGGACGAGCAGCACCTGCTGTCCTGCTCTGGTGACAAGTCTCTGAAGGTGTGGTGCACAACCACCCTCACCTGCATCCGTTCTGTCACCCTGTGTGATAGCCCGTACCTGCTTGCCGTGTCACAGCCAGGTGATGTTGTGGCAGTGTCCTTTAACGATCATACCAAGTTGTTCGGCCTCAGCACCTTGGAGTGCTTGGGACAAGTGGAGTCAGAGGGTGACGCTGTTGCACTCAGCACGTGTGGGAGGTGGGTCTTCACATCAGGCAACTCTTCTGTGAATGTGTGTGCTGTGTGTGACGTTCCGCGTGAGGGCAGCACTTAGGCAACCTCTTCTGCTTGTGTGCTTGCGGTGCACTGCCTTGCTCGTTGCCTCCCAGCACAGCACCTCCTGACCCTGCTGGTTGGAGGCAGCGTGCACTGCATCTGAGGTGCGACTGCTCAGGATGACACAGTGCTTCCACACAGCCTCTGCCCACACCCTCCCAAGCCCCTCCAGCCACACTGCCCCTTTACTGTTTAGACTGTGTCCTCTGTCATGTCACTGGTGCCTTGTCGTGCGAGTGATACCCACCAACACACCACCTTCACACATGTCAGAATCACAGTGTGTACATACCGTGGGGTTGTCGTTGAGGGGAAGAGAGGGGAAGGATGGAAGTGTCAGTGCGTCATGTGGAGAGCGGGCGGAGCTGTGTCGTCGGTGTTGCGGATGGCGGGACCGTGCTCAGCCTGAAGGCGGATGCGGTCAAGGAGATGTTCGCGGGTTCCATCAACGCAGACCGGGAGGCTGCAGGGCTGGCGGCACGCATCGAAGGGTGTGACGAGGACCTGGACGATGCAGAGCGCGTTGCCAACACGGGTCTCGAGGTTGGGGATCCTGTCCAGCTCGTCCGGAGGTGGCCACACGTCAAGGCTCCCGCTGTCTACAGCAGTGGTCATGGGGAGGATCACGAGTTCATCACACTGTCGAGGTGTGGCACCCTGTGTTCAGTGGGGTACGAGTCAGGACACATCACTGTGTTTGACACCACGACTGCTGATGAGGTGGCGGACCTCACACATGGGGACCAGGGCATTTACTCCACAGCGTTCTCAGTCTGTGGGGCGTGGCTGGCAACGTGCTCAGATGACAGCACCATCTGCGTGTGGCTGACAGCAACGTGGGAACAGGTGTGGTGTCTGGAGGAGCACGACGCAGAGGTGTGGAGTGCAGGGTGGACACACTGTGGAAGTCTCGTGTCGGGTGACGAAGATGGGATGGTGTGTGTGTGGGACTTGGAGGGCACACCAAGTGCCACAGTGCTGGAGGGGCACACCGGCCATGTTTATGGGATTGCAGTGTCAACTACGAGGATCTTCACCGGGTCAGACGACAAGACCATCCATGTGTATGACATCAGCACCCTCACCCACACCGACACCCTGTCTGAGCACACAGGCTCTGTGTACCACATCACCCTGACGAAGGACGAGCAGCACCTGGTGTCGTGCTCTGTTGACTACTCTCTGAAGGTGTGGTGCACAACCACCCTCACCTGCATCCGTTCTATCGACCTGTGTGATTGCCCGTACCAGCTTGCCGTGTCACAGCCAGGTGATGTTGTGGCAGTGCGCTTTCATCTGTATACCAAGTTGTACAGCCTCAGCACCTTGGAGTGCTTGGGACAAGTAGAGTCAAAGGGTGACGGTGTTGCACTCAGCCCGTGTGGGAGGTGGGTCTTCACACCAAGCAACAACTCTTTTGTGGGTGTGCGTGCTGTGTGTGACGTTCCGGGTGAGGGCAGCACTTAGGCAACCTGTTCTGCTTGTGTGCTTGCGGTGCACTGCCTTGCTCGTTGCCTCCCAGCACAGCACCTCCTGACCCTGCTGGTTTGAGGCAGCGTGCACTGCATCTGAGGTGCGACTGCTCAGGATGACACAGTGCTTCCAGACAGCCTCTGCCCCCACCCTCCCAAGCTCTCCAACCACTCTGTCCCTGGACCGAACCCCTTGGCCGCCACATCGTTTCGTGATACTCGCCCTGTCCCGTCACACGTGATGTATGACAGTCCTGTGCATTTAAGATACCGTTATGAAAAACAGGGCTTATCCCCGGTTTTTGAGATTTTGCCCCGAATAACCGGGGGTCCCGATTTTTTTTATCACCGGGATTTTTCTGAGATTCTGTCCGGGTACTATTCCAGGGTACTTTTTGGCCAGAGGAGGCCGGGGCCAAGAGTGCCCTGCCCCAGGCGTTAGCCCGATGGACCTGTTGAGCACAAGGTGCACGTTGCCTACATGCGGCGTGCGACTATGCAGCGGAATCAGCTGTTCACTACCGTGGCCTCCGGCGGCTGGGGGGCTCCGCCCCCCAGACCCCCATGTGGCCTGTGCCTGTCCAGAACCAGGTCTGCAAGCAGGGCAACCTGCGATGCTTTCCACCCCACCACACTCTCAAGAACGCCTTCCTCAACTGGCTCCTTCGCGTTGACGACAAGAAGGAGCGCCCCCCCCTCGGACCTGACAGCGGGCAGAAGTAAGCCCCCCCCCCCCCCCCCGCAGAGGAGCCACCCTGCCCATCCCAGTTGAGTGGCGTGGGGTGGGGTGTTGTGGGAAGGGAAAGCCCTTCCATTTGGGGAAATGGCCGAAATTTTACCCCCGATTACCTACCACCCCCCGTGTATATGTCACCCCCCCCAGGTGCAAAAATCGGGAGGGGGGTGACATAAACACACCTTTTTAGGGTGGTTGCCTTTGAGGCCCTGTACGCACACGCGCACACACCTCAGCCCTCTCACAGGCCAATCTGGAGTGCCAAGAGACGCTCGGGGGGCGTCTCTTGGCACTCCAGGTTGGCCTGTCGGGAGGACAGGGAACTGGATGTCATCCCCGGTGGAAGGGGAGGAGGAGACAGGACATGGTGTCCCGTTATTGCGAGACAAACACTTCAAGCTCACATGTCAGGCACAAGAAGCGTGTCCGTCCGGACAACCTACATGAATGGCACGGACAGCGCATCACCGAGAAAAACCGAGGAGGAGCACCGCGTACTCTCACTTTGGATGGGTCGTCGTTGGGCAATATGTTGAAATGCTTGCGCTGCAGGTGAAGTGCTGGGTCACCCATCCGACACGTGAAGCAACCTGCAACACAGCGTTGGCGAGCAGGTGGCACCGAAGTTGAAGAGACCCCGCATTGTCCGTGTTGAAGAGCCTGCGTTGGGTCTTTCTGGAGCGCAAGACACGTACTGTCTGTCCTTCTCGTTCCCGTTTCCTCCGGAAGCAGGTGATACGTGCGGTTCCAAAGCGCACCCGCTGCATCCCCTCTCCCTCCATCTTTCGTTCGGCGGCTATTCCGCGCTCTCTTCAACGCGTCGTCGCGAAGATTGCGTCTCAGTATCAGCAGGCAATCCCCGGCTTCCAGTGTGTGTGTGTGTGTGTCACCCCTCCTTTCCAGCGCAATGTGGAGGAGAGCGATGTGTGGTGTCACGTAGAGCAGGAGTAGGAGAGCGGGATCGGTTCTCACTGAGTGGACTCGAGGGGACACTGCTGCGATGCCAGCATGCTAACCCAAGATGCAATACGAACACCTAGGGATATCCCATCCGTCCCATGGGATGTCGCATGGGAGGACATGATGTACCCTGGGAGAACCTACGTGACCCAATCGGGTCTCCCATGGACAAGGTCGGTACCGTACGTTCTCCCAGGGGGGAACACGTGCCCTCCCCTGTGGGATAGTGACCATCACCCGTGTGGGAGACCCCATTGGGATATCCCACATGGGAGGTCCCAGTCCTGGCCACCGTGATGAGGCCAGGAGCTATCTTGTGTTCATATGTGCTCCACACCCACATCAAAGCAGCAGGCTAGGGTGGTGGAAGCGTCAACGCATCATCAAGGAATCACGGTTGCTACACTTTTTGTACCAGACACACATGGTGCAGAGGAAATTCACTTTCTGTACTTCAGGCAGGTCAGCCGAGGCACCGCACACCTGGGTGGGGGTTGAGAGCGAGAGACAAGTGTTCTCAGAATGGTGGGCGCGTGCAATGCAGTCACGTGACAGATTCCTGAAGTGTGTCCGTAGCATGTGCCGTTTTTCACCACACGACACCCTGCCATCTGATGCCCCCCACACAGCACCTCCCACCCACCCCCTCTCCTCTTCATCACTGCCAAAGCCAGCATTTCACATTACACAATACACACTACACAGCGGGACATGGAGGTGATTGCCATGTCAACCGACACGGGGGCGCGCTGTGCCGTCTGCATCGATGAAGACGACACGGTCGCTGCCCTGAAGCGTAAGGCCTTGGCAGGGCTCGGCGGGTCTGCCGAACTCCCGGAGTTTCTGGAGCTGCGCGTCGCGGGCGCCCTGCTGGACGACGACTCGACAGAGCTGCGCGGCGTGGCACTCAGCCGGGGGGATGTGGTGCAGCTGTCCGCCAACACAAACCTCGACGTCAGAGCCCCACACACATACGCCGGACACACGCGCGAGGTGGCAGCACTCGCCGTATCACCCTGCGGCAAACGCGTCTTCAGCGCAGGCAGCGACAACACCGTCATGATGTGGAGCACCCAGACAGGCCTCTGCCGCGCCACCCTCCGCGGCCACACCGCTGCAATCTACTGCCTCGCCGTCGCACCTGGGAGCGACCGGCTGTACAGCTGCGGGGCTGACCAGACCATCCGCGTGTGGTGCCTCACGGGAGTCTGCCACGAGACGACGCTGCGCGCCCACATGGGTACGGTCTCCTCTCTCGCACTGTCGCCCTGCGGCGCCAAGCTCTACAGCGCAGGCTGGGACAAGACGATCCGCGTGTGGAACACCGTCTACATGCAGTGCGAGGGGGTCGTGGGGGTGCACACCGCATGGGTCGGCGGCATTGCTGTCTGCCCCCTGCGGGGGCGCATGCTGTACAGCTGCAGCTGGGATAAGTGCATCAAGTTCTTCGCAACGCGGCAGCGGAGGTGTGATGTGCAGAAGAGCACACGCAGCCAGGTCTACACCGTGGCGCTGTCGCCGGATGGGGTCTACCTCTACTGCTCGGAGGAGGGCGGTGTGGTGCGCAAGTGGAACACCCGCACAGGCGCTGACGATGGGATCTTCAAAGTGCGGGGCGCGAAGGCAGGCAGCGGAGCCCGGTTCCTCTCACTTGCCGTGTCCCCTACAGGCCACAGGCTCTACGGCTGTCTCGGCGCAGTGGTGTATGTTTACGACACCGCATCCCGCCGCTGCGAGGCAGAGCTGTCGTTGCCGGGGGGTTCCGATTACGACCGCATTGCGCTCTCGCCGTGTGGCGAGTATGTCTTTGCCTACGGCGGGCATGCGGCGTTCCGAATCGAGCGGCTTTCGACAGCTCGGCGTGTGCAGCACCGTGGGGGAGCTGCCTCCCGAGATGACACAGCCTGCGCTGTGTGTTAACGTGGGGTTGTGGCGGAAGCGGCCAAGTAGAGCACTCTCCGCATTTCCATGGCAGGGTGATTTTCTCGAAAATAGGCGTGCCGTGGTGGGAGGGGGGAGAGGGTGGGTGGGAAATGGGTTTTTTGTGTCAAACGCACCGTGCTCACGGAAGGCGTTCAGAACTAAAAATGTTGCAGTGGGGGCCCTCGCTACCAGTCACTGCTCGTCACTGCTCGTCAGCCAGTGAGGGGAAGTGAGCCGTGGCTCACTTTTTCTCACTCAGTCACACTTGGTAGCGAAGGCCCCCAGTGGGAGCAATGTTTTGTTCACCTACACTACACGCCCCAACGTACAGGTGACCAGAAGGTTGCACAAACAAAAATATGGCCGGTTGCAACACCGACAATGTGGTCTGGGACGACATCCCTCTACAGCTTTACCCTACAGGGAAGGAACCGCAGAAGCCAGTTGCCGCGTGCTGTTTCCCGGAGTACGAACGCACCGTGCTCATGGAAAGCGTTCAGAAAAAAAGGGGTTGCGGTGGGGGGGGGGGGCAATGTTTTTGTTCGCCACACACTCCACGCAAACAGCTAGCGCGACTGGAGTGCATCCTGACAGTGCTGGCAGTGCAAGCAACGCCCGTGTACTCACCAGTGTTGCTGGAAAGTTGAACATTGGCACCACTTCTCCATAGTGTAGACTGTGGGGGGTGGTGGCACTGTCATGGCGGCGGCAATGCTAGAGTTGCGGGTAGGGGGGCTGGGGGGTTTGTCTCGATCTGCCTTTGTGTTGTCTGATGTCGCTGCCATGCCCTGGGCTACTTTGCACCGAAATCGTCCCGTGGTGTGACAAATGTCCAGAGCTTCCCAAGAATTGCAACCATCCGAAGGCAATTGTTGGGTGAGCCAGTTGGCATCGAATATTGTCCTCGAAAGAAGAAACGAACTTGCTATACACTACATTGCTGATGTCACTCCAGACATGGACGTGATATCTTTCTTACCGCCCTTCAGCGTCACAAGACGAGACAGTGAGGGAAGTGCTGTGGACGACAACAAAGAACCACAGGATCGGGCTTTGAGTCCCTTGCATTTTGCCCTGCTTTAAGCGCACAAATACCAGTCCTTGTTTCAGGAAAATCAGATTGTATAGTTCGTGTGTACTTGTGCGTGCTTCGCGCGAACATCCATAATTATCCTGACTCAAGCTGCACTCACATTGCTGCATTTCTGAGTGAACATCGAACGTGAATCCCCACACTCAAGGCTGGCCCAGGGACTGTCCAACAAGGCCAGGCAGGAGGGGTGTGTGTGGAGTGTGTGTACCCTGGGTCTCCGGCACAGTTTTCTGCCGGCTGTTTGCAACCCGCAGGCCCCCCCCCCTCCAACACACCCGCCACACCACAGGTGCAGCAAGGACAGCAATGGCTGTGCCTCCGATGCTGCCCCCGATGATGCCTGGTACGGGGATGGGGATGGATCTGCCGCCGCCTCTGGTGGATGGGCCGACGGAGCTGTTCATGAGGAGGGAGCCCTTCCCAGATGAGCTGCAGGACACACACGTAGCGCTGATTGCGGTGCCGCTGGCGGTGACGGGTGTGGCAGTGCTTGTGGCGGCGGTTGTGACGTGGCGGCGGTCGCTGTGGCTGACGGCGGTGCTGCTGCTGGGCGTGTGGCTGGGGCTGGTGTCGTGGGGTGTGACGTACGTCGCGTCGCGCGATGCCATCCTGGAGCGTGCGGAGGAGAGCATCGCAATGTCTGCAGGGCGTGTGCGCACCAACGTGCTGTACGAGCTGTCGCTCCCGATGGACCTGGCGCAGCACCTGCAGGACAACGTGCAGCACGGGCTGCTGGACGTGTCGTGGGGGTGGCCCAGGCCGCACCTGTACTTCGACCTGCTGGCCAAGACCTTCCTCAGGCACAGCGGCGGGCTGTTCTTCGGGGTGCTGTGCGTGGAGCACGAGACGGGGGCGTGTCAACGGGATTGAGCTGATTCCCGGGAACAACGACGTGCACTACCACATGGTGCAGGGCCCGCTCGGCGAGCACCTGCCGCCGTGGGCGCGGTGCGAGGTGAAGGACTGGCGGGAGGACTGCGCTTCGGTGGCGACGCCTGCGGCCTGTGGGACGGAGAATTCCGACGCGGCCACGCACTGCCCGCTGTCGTGCGGCTTCAACGAGACAGACCCGCGCACGTGTGCCACGCGCGCAGCCTTCTTCACCAGCATGACTGCCGAGGCGAGGGCGAATGACTCGGCGGCGGTGCGCGACGGGATGTACGCGAACCCTTCGCCTGAGAAGTTCGACGTGTTCAAAACCGCCGAGTACGACCCGCGCCAGGAACCGTGGTACGGTGCGCACAGAAAGCCAATCGTGTCGCAGCCGTTGAAAGCGAGCTTCGGGGTTGGCGTGGTGGTCAGCTCGGGCCTCTTCGCACCGGACGGCCGGTTTGTCGGTTCCAGCCTCGTGTCGGTGCCGCTGCACGGCTTCAGCATGATGCTGCGTGACCTGAAGCCCTCCACGAACGGGCTGTCCTTCATCATGACGAGCCAGCTCGACCTCCTCTCGAGCAGCCTCATCCCACCCGAGCTTGCTGCGGACGCTGGGATCCCGGACGTCTTCTCGAATGTGGTCAGCATATCGACGTACCGCCCGGCGTCGCGCATCCGCACTTCCATGTCTGTGATGCTGGCCAGGTGGGGCACTGCCGACGCAGCGATGCAGGGCGACTCGATGTACCAGGACAGCAACAATGTGGTGATGTCCTTCCCGATCGACGTGCCTGGGCTTCCCGTCCTCCTCATCACGACGGTGCCTCTGTCGGACGTGCTGCAGAAGGCGGACGACGCGTCTGTGGTGTCGCTGGCGACGGTGCTCGCGGTGAGCGTGGGTCTGTCGCTGTTTGCTGCGGTGGGTGTGAAGCTGGCGATGCGGCCCCTGCACAAGCTGCAGGAGGACATGGCAGAAGTGGCGTGCATGCGCCTGGACGGGTGCAGCGACACGGCAGGCAGCCATCTGACCGAGATCCACAGCATGCAGGTGTCGTTTGTGGTGATGGTGCGCAACCTGATCGAGTTCAGGCAGTACCTGCCGCAGAGCGTGCTGATCGTGGATACCGAGCCTGAGACGGCACAGGAAGAGTCGCAGTCGACTGCCAACTCGGATAGCAGCAGGTCGGCCTCTCAGTTGGAGAGGAAAAGCGAGTCATCGGCGACGGTGCATCGCCATGCGCCTCATATGGTGAAGGACGTCACGGCAGTCGGGGTGAAGGAGCGCAACGTGACGCTGATGGTGACAAACCTTTGCGGGTTCCACGCTGCGGCAAAGGAGAAGGCAGATGGGATTGTGCAGGTGCACACGGGGTACATCGAGCAGATCGTGTTCGCTGTCGGGAAGCACCTCGGTATCGTGGACGAGTTCATCGGGGACAAGGTGCATGCCTCCTTCAACACCCTGCGTGCCAGCACCGTGCACCGCATGAATGCCGTGCAGTGCATGGACCACGTCACAGGCATGTCTTTCGACAGCCTGCCCCCCTCGCTCAGCGTCAACGTTGCGGCGGTGTCCGGCAAGGCGCTGTGCGGCAACATCGGATGCCAGGGGCTGAAGAAGTACTCCGTCGTGGGTGCGTGTGCGGCGCTGGTGTGGACGTACGAACGCTGGGGCAGGGCGTGGGGCGTGAAGCAGGCCATCGACCAAGCGGTCTCGCGGGATGTGACCACCAGGGGGGATAAAATCCAACTTGCTGCCTTCACGTGGCGCCCCCTGTGATTACCCTCCTCCGAGGGGAAACTAAAGCAAGCTCTGGTAACTCTTTTTCCGCTGTGTGCCCTGTTTCATATATGCGGAGGGGCCCTTTCTGCACGGCTTTGGTTTTATTGATGTTGTGGTGTGCGTGGTTTATTTTCCCTTTTTTTGTTGTTTTCGCAGCATTTTATGCTGTCGGGTGAGCTTCCGCCCCATGGGAGGCGCTCCTTCCGGCTTGCGCTGCCCACCCATCCCACCCCCGTCCCCTTCCCACATTCTTTCTTTTCTTTTAGGGGAGACGTCCTCGCAGTGGCTGTTTGGCCTGACGCGATTCCCCGCCTCAAAGCAGACCCACCTGGCAGCTACTCAAGGCACATGAGGAGTGAGAGGCGTCAACGGGCGCAACGCCCCTCCCTGCGGTCCGGCTTCCGCCACGTGGCTGACTCAAAGCAGCGAAGTGACCAACGGGAGCGACATGAAAAAAAAAAAATGTGAAGTCGCAGTTCGAGTTGCGCAAAGTGGTGAAGGTGCAGCTGTCGGCGGAACACGTCGGGGCCCTGTTCGCAGTGGTGAAGCCGAAGGAGGTGTCGAACGAGGAGTGGATGTACCAGCTGGAGAGCGCAGAGCAGGACCTGTACGCCGCATACAACCTTGCTGTCGACTCGCTGTGCCAGGAGGACCTCGACACAGCCACACAGCGTGTGAAGGAGGTGACAAACAGCAACCTCGACGCACCTTCGCTTTCAGGCCGTCTCGATCTATTCATTCAGGGACACGCCCCATTGAAGCCTGTTCCTGTTGGCTACGTGCCTCCTTTGACAGCAACCTTCACCAACAGTGACTACGCCCACCTCCAGTCGTGACCGCTTGAATTGCCCGCCGTGCCTCTCCCTCCGGGGCAATGAGGTTGAGGGGTCATTTCTGGGGCTTGTTTGTTTTCCGGCAGTGGCCTGGACATGCGGGTCCCAGGTAAGCGACCAACAAGGGAACAAGGTTTCTCCTCTTCACGTTTCGAGTGTATGACGCAAACAGACAACATCTTCATGCCACTTCACAGGGCATCAACACAACCTTGAAACACAAGTGTGTGTTCGACAGAAGGAGTCCGCAACTGTCCTCCCACTGTTCCCGGACAGGGTGTCCACACTGAAGTGGATGGAGTCCGATTTCCTCTTGTTCACCGGAGCAGCACCGGAGCAGGACTCATGCACTGTGTCAAATAAAATTGCGTGACAGCGCTTTGGCAGGTTCTCATGGAGCCCACGAATATTCGGGGTCCCTGTACCACTGAGGGGCAGTTGGGGAAACTGACCTCTCGCAGAGCAAACCAACAGCAAATGCAACTCACAGAAGCAACGACAGAGGTCGCAATGTATATCCAGGGGGGAACCGATCGGCGGATCACGAGCCTCCCTTCGAAGCCTGCAATCGCCCGACCTTGCGAAATCCACATGAGATTAGTGTTTGCTGCATGTTTGCTGGATGCTCTCAATATTTTTGTTGCCACTGCCTCCCTACGTTATGGCATTCGCCCTTCCCTCATGACGCGATGATGTTCATTTGGTGCCCCAGGACGCAGTCTTTTCGAGACTTGTTCTTTGACGGGTGCGGTTCAAACCTTTATAGACGTTAGTCCTTTTGTTTCTTTTAGGGTGTTCTCGCAATCGACGAATGCCCACTGTTTCTTCTCTCCTCCGATTTGCAGATGCAAAGTTTCGACGGGTGGATGTTTGCTTTAACCTGTCCCAGGTCACGGTAAAAACGACTGTTGGCAGTGCACGTATGGACATGCATACACGCACAGGCGCACAAACAAAATTTGATCATGCCCTTCTTGTGCTCCTCACTCACGACACCAGCCTTCAGTAGGTGTTGCGAGCAGGCCTGTGCCTAAATATGGCCAAAAATCGTCAAAAACGAGAGTTTACACCCAACTTTTTTCCCACTTTTTTCCTTCGGCGCTGGTCCCTTTTTTGAGCCCAGAACATGGTATTTCAGCGCGAAAACACGTTCTTTTGCTGCATTTGCACACAACCAATTCACAGCTGGGCTGGGGGTCTCTTTTTTTTGTGTTTTGTTTTACAGGATCTCGCCTGACATGGAAGCCTCCCGCGAGGGTGCTGGAACCGATATGCCACAGCCCCGTACGCGCAAGGACTTGGCTCCAAGACCAGGCACAAGCCACAGGGGGTCTGGGGGGTGGAGCCCCCCAGCCGCCGGAGGCCACGGTAGCGAACGTCCGTTGGCCTGGCTCCATAGTCGCATACGCTCAAGTACAACACAACTGACAGATAGCACATGTCGCATGGGGGGTCTGGGGGGCGGAGCCCCCCAGCCGCCGGAGGCCACGGTAGTGAACATCTGTTGGTTTGAGCTCGAGAGCAAGCCTCCGGGCGATGCCATCCCGTGGGAGGTCGCCCGTGGCCTCGTCTTCGTCGTCGCTTCCGAGTTCTTGCACAGCCTTCGATTATTCACGGAGGCTGTACAATAACTCGGAAGTGCCCAAACAGCCACCCGCGGCCACGAGCACCGTGGTCGCGAGCAGCCAGGCATGTCCCCCCCCAAAAAACCCCACCAAAAATATGGGAAGAAAAAAGTGGGAACTTTTTATCCCTGAGGCCGACCCTTACATCTACATCCGACTTAGGCACAGGCCTGGTTGCGAGTCGCAGAACGAAAAAAAAGGATTGCCGGTTTTTGTTTGTGCAACCTTCTGGTCACCGCACGTTGGGGCGTGGAGTGTAGTGCCTCCTTTGACAGCAACCTTCACGAACAGTGACTACGCCCACCTCCAGTCGTGATCGTGACGTGGGTGACGCCATGTGATGCTGTCGATTTGGAGTCATCTCTTGTTCCCCAACACCCCATTCTTTGTAGTGTGTTTGCCAAAAGCCACCCGCCTGTCTCCACTCCATCGTGGGTGTGTGTGTGTGGGGTGCCTAATCACCACACCTTTCAAGAGTTATCTGAAGACCCCGGTTTCAGTGGGGCAGCAAGGCCGCGGCGCCGCAAGCCCCGACTTCCGCCATGCAACCCATATCACTACACCCTCCCTGTGAAGTTGAAGCTCTCACGGAACCACTCAGAAACGAGTGCGAGGGGTCTCCGCTGTTCAGCAACCCTGCTGTGCATAGATCGAGGACGTGAACTAAAAATGCCCCCTTCTGCACCGCTTAGCGAGAGACCCCGAAGCAGTTCTTTGGTTTTTTGTTTTGTGTGCGATCGATCTGGGCACTCTTTCGCTGGTGCGGAGTGTAGCTGACCGAACCACTTCCTCCGGCTGCTAGCCGTCGCGGTCTGCCCAAGATAAAGTCTCTGGCCCCGCTCGAAATCACCTCTCTTCGGAGCCGACGCACGGTTGCCGTGGGCCATCGTGTCACTTTGCTTTCCCCAGAGGCGATGACCCCCACCAGTAAGTCCAAAGCTCTGCCAAGGATAACACATCGGTCGGGTCTGCTGAGTCACTCTGGGGATCAACAGTGGAGCAATGGTGTCTCTGCGACGTGCTGCTGAATGTCCCTCCCACCCTGCATGCGCTTATTGTCATGTGTGTGCGTGTGTTCCTTCCGGCCTGGGTGCCACCCCAGTGCGTCGCGCGTGATGTTTTTTTTTGTGCACCAGGCACCGTCCTTTTTCAGGGAGCGTGCTTTGGTTTGCTATAGGGGGGCTAAGACTGAGTGGTTTGAAGCAGTTACGAGACAGGTGCACCTTATTTGGAGCATGGCCGCCCTGAAGCGAGACAATTCACAAATGGCCCACATCGTGTATTGTCAATATTTGAAGTGAGTAAGAACTAACACAGAATCACGTGGTCTCAATCGACAAGTTTCCGGCAACGTTTGGCGATTGTCTCCTATACTCTACGGAGAGAGGATGCAATGCACCAAAACGTACCGTTTGCGACACCGTAGCGAAGGCCCTCACGACCTTGATTGTTTTGTCAGAATGCGAAAAGCTCGGGCGAGAAGTGCGCTGGGCCTAAACAGGGGCTGTGGCAGCAGTGTAGGCGTGTTTCTCTGCGTCATTTCCTACTCTGCCTTTTCAGTACATCCGCCTTCCTTCTGCAGGCTGCCCCGGTTCCACACAACGTTTTTCCCCTTTGACATGTTTCCTCGCCGTCCTGTATTTCTCTCCTGTTCCTGTGTGTGAATCTGGCAGCCGAACCTGCGCCACCCTATCCCCCTCACGCTGTAACCGATGCTTTGTACATTTCCTCATTCCCCACAGAGTGGGGCTCCCGAGCTGGGATTCTAGTTACGGTGTTCGTGTGAGGGCTGAAAACGTACAGCAAAAGACACAGCGATACCCCTGCAAAGGCCAAGGTACGTAGTCCTACAGAGTTCCTCGATAGCTTTCAGGGTCCCGCGAACGCAAGCGTGGCAGCTTCCTGAAGTGTACCAGCAGTATATTCTGATAGCTCGGTGTTTTCCATGAGGCGTCAGACACATAAACCAAAACCCAGTAGTGAGTGAGGCTGGCTGAACGAACCGCAGGGGCCACATCACATCGCCGCTCGTGGGAACAGAATTTGCTTGTCCCCGAAACACGGGCGGTGGAGGGGGGTTGGCCACGCTGGGGAGCACCAGGGGCACCAGCTTTTGCTGGGAAACCCCTGCCTGGCGATTCCGAGACAGCAAAAAATTGATCAAAATGGTGAAGTGGAAGACCCGAGGTGCCCGTTGCCAATTGCAGGTCATATGATCACCTACCGAAATGCAAGAAGGGTGGGGTGTGAGGGAGATGATGGGAATTGGCCCTCGAATTCCTCCTCGTCAGTCTCAAGTACCCATATTTTGTGCAGGGCTCGGACACTACTGTTTCTGGGCGCTGGCTGGGCGCCGTCGACACTCTCATGCGGAGGTGGCGTTGCCTGTCTTCGAACTGTCCTTCGGTGCGTCGTTCTTGGCAAGGCACCGAGGGAGATACCGTAACCGAGGTAATTTAAGGAACGATAAATGTCCCTTAATTTTGGCCGTTCCTTAAAATTATCGTTCCGTAATTTATCGTACAAGGGATATAAATTTGCGTGTTGCAGCCCTGGGCAAAGATGGGGAGGGGTGGGCATCCTGCGTACTCTTGAGGGTCTCTCTCGTATCCGTGCCCAGGCAGGGAACCTGGGGGCGGGGGGGCTCAAACCCCACTCTCTCACCTCTCGGCTGCTCTCTAGGGCAAACAAACCGCGCACTGGCCGGGGTTGAGCTGCTGGTGGATATCACTTGGTTGTTGTCGTCTTAGGGGGGGAGAGCGCGCGGTTCACTTCGGCTGCAACTGCCAGGGTCACTTTTGGAGTTGCCTGTATCTCGCTTCGTGGGGTCAACCACTGTCGGAGACTTACCTGCTGCAGTGGCTTACTGTTTGTGGCGGGCATCGTACGTCTCCTCCCGCTCAGAGCCCGTCCCGACCCCCCAAAACATGCAGTGGCAGGGGAGTGAAAGTGCAAATCAATGAACGATAAAACTAAGGGACGATAAATGTTCCTTAATTTTGGCCGTCCCTTCAAGTTATCGTTCCCTAATTTATCGTACAAGGGATATAGTCGTTCCATAAATTACCTCGGTTACGGTACACATAACAAACGGCACCAAAAGGCAGTCGAACACGTGCCATTTCCACAACCCGGCCCCATATGTGCCCAAGGAATAGTATCCCACCCTTGGTGTACAAAGGGCAATCGCTCATCAGTCCACTCGTCGGATAACTAGTCTCGTCGCCGAGTGCGCCGTCTGACCCCCGCAAGGGGCAGTGGGCCCCCTCGGACCCGCTGTACCTGCCCCCCTGGAAAGGTGGAGCTTAGACCACCGTGCACAGACTGGTCGAACGCCAGACAGCCTCTGCCCCCACCCTCCCAAGTCCCCCCAACCACACTGCCCCTTTACATGTTTAGACGGTGTCCTCTGTCACGTCACTGGGTGCCATATTGCGCGAGTGGGACCCAGCAACACATCACTTTCACCCACGTCACAGGATCACGTGTGTGAGGACCGTGGGGTTGTCGTTGAGGGGAAGAGAGGGGAAGGATGGAAGTGTCAGTGCGTCATGTGGAGAGCGGGCGGAGCTGTGTCGTCGGTGTTGCGGATGGCGGGACCGTGCTCAGCCTGAAGGCGGATGCGGTCAAGGAGATGTTCGCGGGTTCCATCAACGCAGGCCGGGAGGCTGCAGGGCTGGCGGCACGCATCGAAGGGTGTGACGAGGACCTGGACGATGCAGAGCGCGTTGCCAACACGGGTCTCGAGGTTGGGGATCCTGTCCAGCTCGTCCGGAGGTGGCCACACGTCAACGCTCCTGCTGTCTACAACTCTGGGCAAGGCGGGAAGGTGGTCAACATAACACTGTCGAGGTGTGGCACCCTGTGTTCAGTGGGGTACGGCAAAGGACGCATCACTGTGTTCGATACCACGACTGCTGATGAGGTGGCGGACCTCACACATGGAGACGACAGCATTCACTACACTGCATTCTCAGTCTGTGGGACGTGGCTGGCAACGTGCTCAGGGGACAGCACCATCGGCGTGTGGCTGACAGCAACGTGGGAACAGGTGTGGTGTCTGGAGGAGCACGACACCAACCTGTGGAGTGCAGAGTGGACACACTGGACGTCTCGTGTCGGGTGACGAAGAGGGGAAGGTGTGTGTGTGGGACTTGGAGGGCACACCAAGTGCCACAGTGCTGGAGGGGCACGGCGCGGCTGTTTATGGGATTGCAGTGTCAACTACGAGGATCTTCAGCGGGTCAGGCGACATGACCATCCATGTGTATGACATCAGCACCCTCACCCACACCGACACCCTGTCTGAGCACACAGACTCTGTGTACCACATCACCCTGACGAACGACGAGCAGCACCTGGTGTCGTGCTCTGTTGACTACTCTCTGAAGGTGTGGTGCACAACCACCCTCACCTGCATCCGTTCTATCGACCTGTCTGATGGCCCGTACCAGCTTGCCGTGTCACAGCCAGGTGATGTTGTGGCAGTGCGCTTTCATCTGTATACCAAGTTGTACAGCCTCAGCACCTTCGAGTGCTTGGGACAAGTAGAGTCAAAGGGTGACGGTGTTGCACTCAGCCCGTGTGGGAGGTGGGTCTTTACGTCAAGCAACAACTCTTTTGTGGGTGTGCGTGCTGTGTGTGACGTTCCGGGTGAGGGCAGCACTTAGGCAACCTCTTCTGCTTGTGTGCTTGCGGTGCACTGCCTTGCTCGTTGCCTCCCAGCACAGCACCTCCTGACCCTGCTGGTTTGAGGCAGCGTGCACTGCATCTGAGGTGCGACTGCTCAGGATGACACAGTGCTTCCAGACAGCCTCTGCCCCCACCCTCCCAAGCTCTCCAACCACTCTGTCCCTGGACCGAACCCCTTGGCCGCCACATCGTTTCGTGATACTCGCCCTGTCCCGTCACACGTGATGTATGACAGTCCTGTGCATTTAAGATACCGTTATGAAAAACAGGGCTTATCCCCGGTTTTTGAGATTTTGCCCCGAATAACCGGGGGTCCCGTTTTTTTTATCACCGGGATTTTTCTGAGATTCTGTCCGGGTACTCAGCGATCTCGCGCCTGGCCAGGCAGGTAGGGCAGCTGCCCAACCTATTTGATTTCTGTCCGAATCCTTGGCAGGGCAGGCCTGACCAGCCTGCCCTACCAAGAATATTATTTCTGATCTGCCCCCGCCCCCCTGGGCCCCACTGGGGCCCAGGTAGCAAGGCTATTCCGGATTATCGACCCACCGAATTTGGTCGGTGCTTGACATGTCATGGACGATATGTCAGCCTGAGAACATATGTTCACTACCGTGGCCTCCGGCGGCTGGGGGGCTCCGCCCCCCAGACCCCCTGAAGGCGGTCTGCTGGCTCCTGGATGTCATAAACCGCCTGTGGTACGATAGACACGGATGGTCCACCAGCCGAGCGCCTGTGGTACGAGAAGCACAGATGATCCACTAGCCGAGCGCTCACGTTCGCGCGCGAAGCGCGCGAATTTTTTTTTGCCCCCTTTACCAGGTAGGGCAGCTGCCCTACCTATTAAAGTTTTGGGCACGAGCCCAGCGAGATCACTGCGGGTACTATTCCAGGGTACTTTTTGGCCAGAGGAGGCCGGGGCCAAGAGTGCCCTGCCCCAGGCGTTAGCCCGATGGACCTGTTGAGCACAAGGTGCACGTTGCCTACATGCGGCGTGCGACTATGCAGCGGAATCAGCTGTTCACTACCGTGGCCTCCGGCGGCTGGGGGGCTCCGCCCCCCAGACCCCCATGTGGCCTGTGCCTGTCCAGAACCAAGTCTGCAAGCAGGGCAACCTGCGATGCTTTCCACCCCACCACACTCTCAAGAACGCCTTCCTCAACTGGCTCCTTCGCGTTGACGACAAGAAGGAGCGCCCCCCCCTCGGACCTGGCAGCGGGCACACGGTGGGCTAATGAAAAAGTGATCACTATTTTGTGCACTATAAATTGCCACTATATGCATGGTTATCAACAGATCTTACCCCCTTTTCTTCCCGAAACCCGTCGAGCATGTCTTCGTCGTCGTAATTTTTTTCTGTTACTGGGGGGGGGCAAATAATCGTGCACTCCACTATTAATTGGCGAACGGGCGGGTATAATTGAGGGGCCCAAAAAAAGGCAAAAAGTTGACGGGGGGGAATAATCGTGGGGTGCACGATTATTCACTTTTGCAAGTTTTCTGGTCAGTTCTGGGGACAAACATCGCAAAAACCTCGTCCGTTTGCATATTTGGAATCTGTGCGGATCGTGGTGGGGTCATTTTGGCCATGGGGTGTCTGTCTTCACCCCTTACTGGCAGTGACCGTCTGGGCTCATTTTCGTGTTGAAACTGGGGGCTCAAGGCCGGACATGTGGACGAATATGAGCCAAAATGGTGACGACCAGTCACGGGTGAAGACAGACACCCCATGGTCGAAATGACCCCACCACGATCCGCACGGGCTCCCAACATTCAAAAGAACGAGTTTTTTGAAAATTCTGCGGGAAAAATTGCTCATTTTTCTTCCAGAACTCATGGTTTCACAGAATTCTGACAGAAAAATGCCCAGAATTTCCAGATTTTTAAATTCTGCAGAATCTGAGAAATTCTGTAGAATTCTGCAGATTCTGAGAATTCTGACAGAATTCTGCAGAATTCTGTCAGATTCTGGGGAATTCTGAGAATTCTGGGAGAATTCTGAGAATTCTGCCAGTGGGGCTTGTGGCCAACTAGCAGCAGCCTGGTATGACAGGGTAGTCATACACAGGCTATGTACAGGGTCGGCCTCGTCCTGGACCAGTCGTAGGCTTATGCTACTGTTGGTTCTCAGGACTGGCCACCACTGCGCGGGTCAAATTTTTGGAAAGGGGGCCTTGACCAAAGGCAAACAGTTTTTGAGTTCTTGCACCACTTCATCTCGGGACTACTCTGATTGGATTCCTCGGATTCGTCGACACACTGTTTCAGAACTGTGCACTTCTCCATCCACACCGGCATCGGGTCACCCGCTGAATGCCGTGAGGGCCGAAGCCCAGGGTCAGATTTCGGTACAAGGCGATTAACAGGTCGTTGAGAGGTTCGCAAGTTTAAATGTACCTACAAAAGCTTCATGTACCCATGATAGGGATTTAGTCATTGCTATAGGTGAAGATCAGAGCCCAGGCGGGATGTAAGACAGGGTGTCGCAGATGCAACAATATCTCCAGAGCCACTTTGTATGCCTTTGTTCGGGATGCCCCTTCACCTGTCGCGCTTAGGTTCCGTCCAAGTTCGCCGATTCCAGTGCTTCAAGAGAGCACACAGTTCCTTCCCAGTAGTCTTCATCCTCGGTTCCGAATCATCGCAGTCCCTCGAATCCATGGTGCAGAACTAAATTCTCGAAAGGTGGTCAATGTTTTGAAAGGGGCCCGTGACCAGCGGAAATTGGAATTTTTGACCCAAACCTGCAAGTGTACTGTTGTTTAACGTTGTCCAAAGCCCCTTGCGGTGTGACAGTACATTCGTTATGTGAATATCTGTCACATGGCTATGGCAACACAGACACAGGCAAGCTGGGGAGGCGTCGCGTCCGTCGAAAAAATCATTTCTGCACAACTACCGGCATCGCAGCTACGGTAGAAGTGACTGACCCTGTTCTTGTAATCTTGACGCTGGAAAATTCCATTCGGAAATACCAAACACATCCACTGAAAGTGGATGGAATGGGCGTCAAGACCGTGATTTTTGGGGGAGTGGACTGCCCTGTATCGTGAACCCGCTGAGGGTACAAAATACAGAACAGGGAGGCACAGGTGCAGCACAACACAGGCAGGCAGGCAGGAAACAATGGGTGCAGGTCAGACAAAATGTTCGGTGTCAATCGGCTTGGTTTGATTTGTAGGGATGATGCGGAACACACAACCCGCACCCAACCTCCAGATTCAGCCACTGTACCCATTTTCACCAGTTATATCCGCTCACTCAGAGCAAAACCAAAAAATACTACGAGAAACACTTGGCCTCGATGCTGTGAGTGTTGCATTGGACGTTTCAAAGACAAGTCGTTGTGTGTGCGCCAAACCCGGATGAACAAACCTCACGTGGTTTGGCTGATGAAGGTTGGTGTGAATGTGCGCACAGTCATAACAACAAGGCAAGGTAGATTGTGTTTGTCACCCAAAGCGCTGCCAACTATCTTTTTCACTGTGGGGGTCTTCGCTACGGGATGGTCGTCAGTGCACCTTGGTGTATTTGCTGTTGAAATAGTGAAAACTGACGAAGATTGACGAAGAATAACGACCAGCGAAGACCCCCTGTGACAACCTTCTTGTTGTGTGTGGTTTTGTCCCCCAAAAAGAGAACTCGTCCAGCCAGTGGGTCGTAACAAGCGACACTCACACCTTCCCATTTTGTAAGTTCGGCGTAGCCAACTCAGGAAACTTTTCACTGTGCGGATCCTTGCGAACACTTCTCACGCCCGGCAGGCTGGTGGGGTGTTCTGCGTTCGAAGAAGTTCGACTGTCGTTGCACCGTCACACCCCACTCACCCATCCCACCCCGCCACCAGAGATCACACTCCAGAAGATGGGTTGTTCATTTGCGGTGGTTTAAAGATCAACCTCACAGGGGTGAACAACAGGGTGAACAAGGCACGGGTTTTAGTCTGATGACACACTGCAACCTCAAGGTGACTGGCGACACCTCTCCCACAGTCTGCGGCACGCTGCCGTGGCAACAAGGCTTCCTGACATGGGAGATCGCTGCGTGGATCAACGTGGCACCACCCGTGTGCTCGGCAGGTTGTTTCGGCACCTGTTTTCTCCGTGTTATGCTTTTCGTGAGCGTGTCAGGGATGTTGGCACACGCTGGGGAGGGTTCACATGATGACATAACGTACATCAGAAGCACACACCCACGTGGCGCTGTCCTTGGCAGGACTTTGAAGTGCCGCCTTGATATCCTTGTTGGATAGAACCCTCATATCACACCCTCACTCAGCTGACGAAAACCTAGGAAAAAACGAGTGTAGGATAGCGGGCCCGGTTACTCACGGTATGGACCCTCGGGGCCAGGCTGCGATACCAGCACGCGAACCCAAATTGCACTGCGAAAACCTGAGATTTCTGGCTGATTTGGCCATGTACCCAGGTCCTCAGCAGGAGCTAGATATTCGCGGGCCCATTTTAGGGCAACGAATGGGCTCAAAATTCATAAATTCCTTTGAAAACGGGCCCAAATGTCCAAAATAGCCCCCCCCCCAAAAAAAATTCGAAAAGGTCCCCCCCGCAGAATTTCTCAGAATTTTCCAGATTTCTCAGATTTTCCAGAATTTTCCGGATTTTCTCAGATTTTTCAGATTTTGGCATTCTGGCCCAGATTTTTTGCAGAAATATTTCGATGAGCCATTTTAGGGCTCAAAATGGGCTCAAAATTCAAAAATTCCTTTGAAAATGGGTCCAAATGTCCAAAATAGGCCCACCCCAAAAAAAAATTCGAAAAGGTCCCCCCCACAGATTTTCCAGATTTCTGACAGAATTTCTCAGATTTTTCCAGATTTCTCAGATTTTCCAGAATTCTGAGAATTCTGGAAAAATCTGGAAAAATCTGTCCAGAATCTGGCCAGATTTTCTCAGATTTTGAAAATTCTGAAAAATCTGAAATCCCCAGAATCTGCCAGAATCTGTGAAATTCTGGCAGAATTCTGTCAAACCATGCAGAACTGACCGAAAATAGCCAAAAGTGAATAATCGTGCACCCCACGATTATTCAGCGGAAAAAACTTTATAAATGCCTGTTTCAAAAAGGCACGATTATTTGACTATGCACGATTAATTGCCCCCCCCCAGTAAGATCTTAGTGAAAAAAAGCACAAAAATTAAGATCTTAGGAGGGTGTATGATTTTCCGGATTTTCCTGTTTTTTCCCGATTTTCCGAAAAATTTGCCACTGGTTGACACAAGGGCGAATTTCGAGAAAAATCCGAAAATCAGGAAAAATCAGGTTTTTTTCGGATTTCCGGGATGGTCACCATACACCCTCCGGAAAAAAATCCGAAATTTTTGGGTCGAAAAAAAAATTTTTTTTCTGACCCGAAAATCTGTGTCTGCGGACTGCCACACTGTGAAAAATCGGAAAATTTCCGAAAAAAGTCGAAAATTTTGGCCTTTCCTGGCCTATGTGGTCCCAAAGGGCCCGGGTTGCCCGGATTTTCACCCAAAAACACCCCAAAAAATTTTCCGCCATATCACCGGCCGCCTTCGGCGGCGTCGTCGTTTCACTCTGTACTAAGGACGTCGGTAAAGCCGAGCCCTTTGTACAACCGTTTCACTTCGACTTCTTTTCGGCTGTCTGTTTGTTTGCGTTTCCAGTCCCGTGCCTGTCTGTCGTCCGGACGCCCTGTTTTTATGGTTTTCTCCTGTTGCTCCGTCACGGCGCCTCATGTTCTGGGGTTGCACGTGTTCTTCTCGCTGTTGCGGCGCTGCCTGAAAGAACCCCCGTCCGCCCCTCTCGGCTCCATCTCCGAGTGCCTACCTCGTTCTGTCCGCTTTCCCTAGGAGGTACAGAGAGACCCCCTCTCCCCGCCGAGCATCTCAGAAGATGCCGTGTCCCGCATCCAAATGTAGTTGCAGGTGCCCTCGGTTGCGGTGTTGTAGCGCAGTCCGCGCCGGTCGGAGGCCACACGCCACTCTGGAGTGCCTCCCACCGTCTGAGACCCCGGGCCCCCCATGGGCTGGGGGGGCCTTCCATCGGCATGGCAATGCCTACCAGGTGTCGGACGCGATTCCGACTGTAAAGTGTCACAGTCTGTGGCTCGTCGATGCCAAGATCCTCGTTACGGTCCGATGAAACTGGGTGTTATTCGGAGCCCTACAACTGCAACACGGGAGGCTTGACAACCGGCTCCTGATGCAGGGAACGTATGCTGCAATTTTATCTGCGTTCATGCAGGCGTTGCCCCGCCTGCAAGGTGACCGTCTTTTGCTGTCCTCAGGTGTACCGTACCCTGAATGGGAACGGGAAGAACGTTCCTCTCGGGGATGCTACGTTGTCGAAAACTTTGCGATACACGGCCAGCTTCCTCGTGGCCTCATGTTCTTCTGTCCCTTCTGTTGTGATGCGTCTCATGGATGTGCCCTGCAGGGCTTCCACACAGTGTCGAGGAGTGATCCTCGCACGGAAAAACAATTGGCTTGGTCTTCCCGCTTTCGGGCTCCCGTCTCCGAGAGCCCAGCACAGTTTTGAGTCGGACCTGGGATAGCGGTTCGAACGGGAATTTCGGGCCGAACCCTGAAATTCTCCAACACCCCATATCGCACCTGAGACGCGGCTTCCTTATCTGAGGGGCCGCGTCCAAATACACGGACTTTGCTAAACTGGACCCAACTCCCCACACTCTTTTTTTGGCCATTTTTCCAAAAAATCCCCCCATTTTTTACAAAATTTTACAGAATTTACAGTTCGTTATACATCCTCCTTAGGTAAGATCTTAGTTTTTTTGCAAATATCCTTTCGTATTCTGGGTGCCTTGCCGAGCTCCACCTGTGAGCAGGTGTCGAACTCGTCGATCACATCTATCAGAGGTGCAGAAAGGTCGTAGGCCTTCACCTTCGCCTGCTCCGGAATGTTGGCGGCAGCCCCCTTCTCAGCGATCCGTGCCGATGCCGCACGCCTCTCAACTGTGGAGGGAAGGGGCTGCCGTCCCTGCGTCTGTGGCACTGTGTCACTCCCAGGCCCCTGCTGTCGATTGCGGATCCGGAACTTCGCCACAGCCTCCGCCACCTCCCCCTTTGACCGCTTCAGCTTTCTGCCCTCTTCTTGCACTTCCCCATTCGCAAGCCTCGTGTAGATGCCCAGCTCCACAGCCTCGTCGACAAGCGCCGGCTTCCGGATGATGATTGTGGCGAGGCATGTTGGGGTGGGGTTTGCGGCAAGCAGCTCATCGGCGACAGCAAGACACACTCAGGAACAGGCACAGATTGCGATCAGGAGGGATTTGTGGGGGAGAAGGTAAGCTATGAAATGCAGTCACAACACCGTTCAGCCGCAACCGCTCTCAGTCAGTATATGTTTGCTGACGCCGTGCATTGTGTCGTACGCTGCCGGCAGGAAAAATCGTCCTGGGCCTCGTCAGGGAGTGTATCTCCAGTCAGTCAACAAGGAATATGGGGGAAAAACTAAGATCTTAGCTAAGATCTTAGTAAAAAATACCAAGATCTTAGGAAAATTGAAAATTTTACAAAGATCTTTAAAAAAGCCGTTTTCCAGCCAACATCTTCGTAAAGATCTGTTGAAAACCATGTATATGGGTGAAAATTTTAATACCCCCCCCCTCTAAATCCCGCGATGAATTTTGGATTTTTTGGGAATGAAGGAAGACCCATGGCCTCACCTCCACACCTGAACCATACCCAGATATGCCTTTCCGCACCCATCCTGCACCCAGAACTGGCACAGGGGGGTGAAAAACGCCGCCAGGTGCCTTTTCAGATGTCATCGAGCAGGGGTGGCCCCTACTGCAGTAAAGCCCCCCTTTTCTGGGTTTCTCCGGCTTTGCACCATTTCACCTCAAAAATAATGGGCCGAAACAGATTCCAGTGGATCCGCAGGGCTTCTGTGGGTCCATTTCTACTATTTGAGGTCACAAATGCGGTCCCAGAGAGGGAACACCTGCAAAATCACATATTTTTCACCTATTTCTGCAGGAACACTGTTGGCTTCGATTCCAGTATTCATCACAGAGGATGAAAGACGGGGGATATCGAGCCCCGCCCCGTTGGATTGATTCTGTGGCCTCATTGTGGTCCCAGACCCTTTCCTTGCCCAAAGCCCTCTCATGATCACTGAGAAACCAGGTCGACAATGAGAGGAGCTGCACACAGAGGCACGTGGTGAGGTTACGTTCAGAGAGCCGCCAGAGGTTTCCGGGGTTCTGTGGAATTTTCTGATGACCTTTGCAGGAGCGAGGAAGCTATATGGGGTGGCCTGCTGATACATGCTCTCAGCAAAGAGCAATGTACTTTTTTTTGCTGTTGTGCCAGGCCGAGGCCTTCGCGCGTCACCTTACCTCAACCCGGGGTACCCACTCGACTGCTCGGTGGCGGCTGCAAGAGTCTTCTGCTCAACACCTTCACATCCGCTTCCGCGGACTACCTCCGCGTGTCGCCCTTTCGGACCGTGTAAGTGTCTTACACACAGAAGCCGAGGAAGGGGCGGTTGTGGTGGGAATAGAGTCTCCTTGGCCTCAGACTTGCAACCGGTTCCAAGACCCTGACTCGAGCCTAATGAGTTACCACCAGAGAGAGGTTGTAGTGGGTGATCAAACCACAATGACCACCACATGGAGTCTTGCATCTGACGAGCTTGCCTCAAAGGGGACGTTGTGGCGGTGTGTGCGGAACACCTCACCAACGCAGCCAATCGCAAGCGCAGCAACTGCAGAGAATCCGGTCAGCTGCAAGGGTGATAATGTAGAGAAGAACACAGCCCAAAAAACCGTCAAAATGACCCAAAAAAACCTAGAAAATGGTGACTATGCACCCCTGACCCCATTCCACACCCCTCTGACCCCCCTGAATACCCTCTGGCGGGGCTACTGCACTTGAGACACCACCATTCTGGCCCACAGGCCGAAAAATTCATCGCGGGATTTAGGGGGGGGGGGTATTAAAATTTTGACCATCATGCACGGCGCTGAAGTAAATTACATTACAAGTGGTTTTACATGTAAAATTACAAGTGAAAAATGGTTACAAGTGCCACTTGTAAAATTACAAGTACCACTTGTAAAATTACAAGTGCCACTTGTAACTTTTACAAGTGGTACTTGTAATTTTACATGTAAATGACATGTGCCACTTGTCATCTCCGCGGTTTCCTTCATACTCTACACTGTGAGGGAAGGTTTTTTGGCAAGCGGAGTGGCAAGGAGGGGGGAGAAATGACCAGCAAACGGTGGGAGTGCAATGCAACAGCTGTCGAGATCGGATCGAGTGGACTGATTGTATTTTGTGCCGACGACGAGTCTCATTTTTTCAGACTGCAGGGTGTTCGTCCGACATGTGCCTATCCCTCAGTTCTTGTGAAGCAAACTCCTGCAGACACACAGGGCAGGTCGTGATGTCCAGCTCATCCTGGTGGACGTAGAGGGCGTGTTGGCTAAGTCCACTTCTGAACACCGTTTTCTCACACAAGGGGCAAGACACTCGACATTCACACTGCGCCCTCGGCCGGTGTTGCCCGTCGTAGTGGGCGTAGAGCCCGTAAACCCGCGCGAAGCTCTTGTCAGGGCAAACAACGCAGCTATACTCTTCTGTGGCGGATGTCTCGTCGCCATCATCATCATCATCACCAGCCTCGCCGCTATTGCCGTCACTCGCAAGGTTGCCGCCATCACCAGCCTCCTCCCCGTCGGTGGTTCCTTGTGCAGGGGGCGTCACCTCCGTCACCTCCCAGGGTTCTTCGTCACAGATGCAAACCAGGAAAACATCGCCGTTGTTGCCGGGTTCTGCCTGAAATGTTTGTCCGTGACCATCTCTGCGGCGCACATGTGACCCGAGGCCAAGTTTGTCCAAGCGGACCACCAATTGACGAGCAGCTAATGATACTTGAGCCACGTATCATTGTGAGTGATCACACACCTGCACAGGCGCATGGAATCGTAAGATAATATTTGGGGCCGCTCGCCGATGGTAGGAGTCAGTGGAGGCTCTTTGCGCACGGTATTTTCATCCGTCAAGTGTTTCTGTTTCAGTTCATAGATCTGCAGATCACGCTCCATCGTCTGCGGGGATCCCCCACGTGTCCACCTCTTGCGCTCACCGTTGCCCTGTTCGAAGAGCTCGTCGGAGACGGTGACCCTGTGCGCATCCTGCTCATCAAACCAGTGTTCGAGAGAATGAGCATATGCCGAGCGAGTGATCCCGGGATTTGCCCACTCCAACAAGACAATCAGCACATGATAGCTGATCACAGCGAATAGAAACTCTTTGCGGCAGGAACCTGTTGAGAAGTATCGCACTGGTATGTCTTGGTCGCGGAAGAAGATCAGCGATTGCATTGCGCAGCACAATGTCCGCTGATTCCCCACGGTGATGGCCTTCAAAGCAGCGAGTATCTCTCTTGCGTGCTTCCCAGTGAAATTTTTGCTATAACCTGCTCAGGTCACGGTAAAAAAGACTGTTGGCAGCGCACGTATGGACACCCATACACGTACAGGTGCGCACAAACAAATTTTCCAAGGATGGTTTCCTCCACCACTTTTGATTCCGGCAGCGTACGTAGAATGAGGCGCATGACACCTTTCGTGTCGTGAAGGGGGGGCGTCACGGTGTAGACAGGATTCGAGAATTTTGAAGCGATGCTACAAGTGGATCCTGCGGCATCCATCTCTTGGATACTACAGCGGTGGCAGTCATGCAGGTACTCCAAACGCTCGTCGATTCCTGTAAGGCAGAAGGCAGAACGATGCCCTGTCCCACCTACACCTTTGAAGAGTGACCACAACTCTAAGTGGTCACCCCCAAGCCGGAACTGGGTGATGGAAAAGGAGCAAGGCCCCTTCGTGAAGGTCCCCTTCTGAACTGCCACAATCTGCCCCAAGGCATGGAGCATCCACCATTCGTAGAACAGGGGCTTGTGGCGGTCACACACTGTCAGAAAGCGGGACGCGGTGATCCCGTCCGTCAATGCGATTGCCAGTCGCTGCCTGCTCTTTCCTTGAAGGCTACCGGGTGTGTAGCCATCACCCGTGACCATGACTGTTGGTGGGGGGCGACCCGAGCGGATGGGAAAGCCCTCAGCAGAAACTCGAGGCACCCCCGCATGTTCCCCAGCAGAGAGGGCGTCATCAGCCGGAGGGGAGCTTCATGCTTTACGAGGAGGGGGTATGAAAGCCCCATCGAGATCCCTGTCTCTCTGCGAACGAGTGAGCCCAGCCGTTCACATTCGCGCAGAGACATGCCCAACTCTGCCCTGTGTTGTCGAATGATTTCACCGATTTCTGCTTGAATCCACAAAATGCGGAGGCGGCACAACGAGCGAGCCGCTGTATTCACCTGGCTCACACTGGTCCGAAGGACGGTCCCTGTAGAAGGTGTAGTCGACCTGCACCCCTTCCAGCGTCGCCGTCACCAGCTTGGTGAAGCCATTCTCGACGATGACGCTATAGTAGCGCCCGGTCTCCTGGTCGTGCACGCCCACAACGATGTGCTGCAGCGCCGCCACCGCCGCCACTGCCTTATGCTTCGGACGCGTCTCGGATGTGGAGGCTTGTGCCGATGCCTTGTACATCTTGACCATATCCATGCTGTCCAGGTCCTCCACCACCAGCTTGAGGCGCGCGAAACCCTCCGACTTCTTCTGCGTTGGCGTGGGGAAGGGCTTCAGCGCGATGCCGTGGATGGCCATCTCACGGTTTCCTTCGATCCGAACCGTGTACAGGTCGCCGGAAACATTCTTCAGCGACTTGTAGGAAGCCAGTGCATCGTATTTGTGTTTCAGCACCTTTGTTATCACTCCAGTCTTGGGGGGGATGGTGGTCACCAGCACCTTCTGCAGCATCTCCTTCAACACCGTGTGTTTTAACACCTCCCCCGTCTTCCTGGTGGTGTACAGGGCCACAAAGTCCTCCACAAGCTGCTGCAGCTGGCTTTCATGCCGCTCATCCTCCTTCCCCAGATCACCGCTCTTCGTCCGCTTGCTGTTGCGCGTCGGTGTTGTGGTTGCCGTTCTCTTGCTCATGTTGGAGGTGCAAAGGTTCTTTTGTAAGTGAGGGTGTGTGTGTGCAGCAGGGCATGTGCTGGTCTGGGGTCGCGGGGGATAAACAAATGGAACAACACAGCTCGCCAGTGTTAAGGAAAGCTCGTAAATAACAAGTGGCACATGTCATTTACCGTCACTCAAGTAATGTTGGTGGGGTAATAACCCACCAACTTCTTCCAGAACCCCCAAATCCACCAAATTAGTACCCCACCAACATATTTACCCCACCAACAAATCTACCCCACCAATTTATTACCCCAATGCGCATCGCTGACTACCGTTTTCGTGGCGAACGCCTAAGGGGCCCGGCTGATGGCTACGTTTTCCAGAAAATGCATACGGCGTACGCGTGGGCGTGCGGCGCCTGCAAACGGCAGTCTATGTAGTACAAGAGACGGCCATGTCCGCACACCAAATCGGTCGTCAACCTCAGCAGCCTTCGAGCCTTCGAGTAGGTAATCGTACCTTTTGCACTTGTGCGCGAAGGAACCGTCTGTGAAAGGGGTGGCCTACTGTGTGCTGAGAGACCTGGAATACCAGCCGTACGCAATTTCTGCGTACGCGTACGCAGCGCGGTTTCAGAAAGTGCGGACGGCGTACGCACATGCGTACGCGCAGTCGGGGTGGGTGGGCAGGGGGCTCCAAATCCCAGGTGCCAGAAAAAATCGCCAAGTACAACGCGCCCTGGGGTAATAATGTTGGTGGGGTAATAACCCACCAACTTTTTTCAGAGCCTCAAATCCACCAAATTAGTACCCCACCAACATATTTACCCCACCAATATTTTACCCCACCAACATAACTTGAGTGACGGTACATGTAATTTTACAAGTGGCACATGTAATTTTACATGTACCACTTGTAAAATTTACAAGTGGCACATGTAATTTTACAAGTGCCACTTGTAAATTTACATGTAAAAATTTTTACATGTAAACCACTTGTAAAACCACTTGTAACAGTGGTTACTTCAGCGCCGTGTGGGAGATCGCTGCGTGGATCAACGTGGCACCACCCGTGTGCTCGGCAGGTTGTTTCGGCACCTGTTTTCTCCGTGTCATGCTTTTCGTGAGCGTGTCAGGGATGTTGGCACACGCTGGGGAGGGTTCACATGATGACATAACATATATCAGAAGCACACACCCACGTGGCGCTGTCCTTGGCAGGACTTTGAAAGTGCCGCCTTGATATCCTTGTTGGATAGAACCCTCATATCACACCCTCAATCAGCTGACGAAAAGTTGTGAGGACTTGTGAAAAGTTGAGCAAGACTCGTGCTGTCCGTCCTTCTCGTTCTCGTTTCCTCCGGAAGCAGGTGTTGCGTGCGGTTCCGAAGCGCACCCGCTGCATCCCCTCTCCCACCATCTTTCGTTCGGCGGCTATTCCGCGCTCTTTTCAACGCGTCGTCGCGAAGATTGCGCCTCAGTATCAGCAGGCGCAATCTCCGGCTTCCAGTGTGTGTGTGTGTCCCCCCTCCTTTACAGCGCAACGAGGAGGAGAGCGAAACCGTGTGGTGTCACGTAGAGCAAGAGTAGGATAGCGGGCCCGGTTCCTCACGGTATGGTCCTTCGGGGCCAGGCTGCGATGCCAGCACGCTAACCCAAATTGCAATACGAGGACTTGTGAAAAGTTGTGCAAAACTTGTCCCCTCACCTCCACTTCCGCGGACTAGCTCGACGAGTAGCTCTTACGCACACGAGGCGAGGGATAAGGTGGGAAGAAAGTCTTGCTGGCCTAAGGCTGATCCCCTTAGGTTCCATTGATCCTGGCTCACACCTGATGAGGCGCACCAGGGGAGGTTGTAGTGTGTTAGCGCCGAAACACAGCAAGCACCGGAAGACCGACGCGTGGCGTGCATGGTCTTTTGTTTTGTCTCTCTCTTTCTCTTGATTTGTTCTGGGATACCGGTGTTCATGCTAGGCTCCATGAGTCCGACTTGATCGCCACAAGCAAACAGTTCTGGAGCCTTTGCTGCCGCCAGGTCACGCACGTCTCTGCCCGCCTGCTAACTACGATATGCTACAGGACCTCTCGTGGGTTCATCGTAGTGGCAGCCTATTCCTTTGTCTCAGGGCCTGGAGATGATGTCGGTTTGAAGCAGTGGGCTGGACGCAGCACGTCGTGGCACCACCACTCCCACCACCCCTTGCATACACTTTAGGAATTCTCAAGAATTCACGGCTGTTCCCACACCCCCCAGTGGCTGGCTTAACGCCGGGGTACTGTCAGCAGGGCTGGCCGGGGGGGGATGACCATGCAGCACACTGAGCGGGCGCAAGCCTCCTGATTGATTGACACACACACACACACACACAGATAGCCCCCGAGCACCTAGGGCGGCTTGACCAGTTAATGTCACTGTCGCAGCAAGGGGGCAAGACTTGGGCAGCAGACTCCCGAGTGCACAAGCATGATGACGGACCCGGGTGAGTGGCGCCACCCCCCTTTTGCCAGCAAGAGCGGTGTCACATGGTAAGATCCACTCCGGTGGGCGCACCGTGCTAGGGCAGCACACCTGAGTGTAAACCCACGCACGATGACGGTGCAGGCGAGTGACGACGCCTCCCGAAAGCAGTAGCGCGTCGTAGAGTCACACCTCCCTCGCGGGCTCCGCGCGCTTCGTGGAAATGATGACCCCATGATGATACAGCACGCACCAACCCGGAGACACCTTGCTCCCCCCACCGCATGCTGCACTGGTTTGCCGATCGTTGGCTCTTCAGTGACAGCTCAGGTCGGAACGCAACGGATCCCCCTCCAGGGGGCGTAGATTGTGGCTAATCCTTGAAAGTGCAGCAGTTGAAACACACACACAGAGCCACACCACCCTGCAGGGCGCTGCTAACTTTTCACAGGCGTGGTTATGGAGGTGTTCCTGACGGATGCGCCGACAGGCGTGACGCACGCTGTCGACATCGGGATGGACGAGAAGCCCGACAGGCTGAAGCTCGAAGCACGCGAGGCGTTCCGCTACCCTGATGGTGTGGAGGAAGAGGACGTGCATCTGTCGGTGGGGGGCAAAGCGGTGTGTGACGACGAGCCTCTGAGCCATGCAGGTGTCGAAGCCGGAGGCGTGGTTCACGTCACCCTCTGTCCCGACCGTCACCTCGATGCGGTGCACAAGGGGCAGAAGCAACTGTGGCAGGTCCCGCTGTGGGTGACGACACGCGATGAGGTCCTTCAAGCCGTTCGGGAGTTGGCGGACGAGGATGCAGTTCAACTTTGGGGCTCATTCCAGTACGCAGACGACAGCCTGAAGGGTGATCGTGAGTTCGTTCTTGCTGCAGTTCAACAATGTGGGCACTCACTCCGTGACGCAGACGACAGCCTGAAGGGTGATCGTGAGTTCGTTCTTGCTGCAGTTCAACAATGTGGGCACTCACTCCGTGACGCAGACGACAGCCTGAAGGGTGATCGTGAGTTCGTTCTTGCTGCAGTTCAACAATGTGGGCACTCACTCGATTACGCAGACGACAGCCTGAAGCGTGATCGTGAGATCGTTCTTGCTGCAGTTCAACAACGTGGGCCCTCACTCCAGTACGCAGACGACAGCCTGAAGGGTGATCATGAGATCGTTCTTGCTGCAGTTCAACAAAGTGAGCACTCACTCGAGTACGCAGACGACAGCCTGAAGGGTGATCGTGAGATCGTTCTTGCTGCAGCTCAACATCGGGTGTTCTATTTCACAGACGACATAATGCCTTGACACCTGGGCTCTGGGGAGGTGGGCGTCGAGATTGCGGCAGGCGCGGTGAATCCCATCAACCTCGACGGCGGTGGGAGGGTGAGTGTGACAGTGGAGATCACATCAAGAGCAAGTGCTCGGTGTGTGTCTACACTACTTTGTAAAGATCCACGTGGTGTGTTTACCTCTATCCCGACGCCCCCTGTGACTACGACCCCGTCCTCCCCAGAGGCGACCGCGCCTGCCTCTGCAGCCCTGTGGAAGCCATCCCCTGCACCCCACCGCCGCATGTGACGCATGTGGAGGCTCTCCCCTCCGCCCCGCCACCCCTCACCATGTGCCTGTGCCTCAGCCCTCCCCCTGAGGCAACCCCGTGTGCCGCTGTCCCCGAGCCCGCCACCCCTCCAGCTGTGCTGAAGGGGCTGGCCTCCACCGTATGCTCCCCGGGCTCACCCCACCGCCACCTGATGCAGCCTCGTGGGAGGCTCTCACCCGACAGCACCCGGCCGTCCATCCCCGGCGTGGCGCAGCTGAAGCGCGCCGCCTTCGAGGCGCATGCCGGTTCTACCCCGGTACTGCCTGCCCAGAGGCCGAGGGTCGATTCCGTGATCCCCATCGCTGACGCTGACCTGGGCGCCGCTGACCCGGCCGCACCTTCTGCTACTACCTCCCCTCCCAACGGCGTGTCCGTTGACGCAGTCGACCGTTGTCTGTTGTTATTTCCGAAGGCGCCCTCACCTCCCACACACCCCCGCACCGCACTGCCCTTCCATGCCGCTGTCTCACGGATGCGGGTGGTGCTGCTTGATCTTTGGCGGTGTGCAGGGTGTCTGGGCATGTTGCTGTTCGAGATGACAATGGAATCAAGAGACATTCCGTCAACACATCAGCACTCACGACACGAAGGTGTGGAGTGCAGGGTGGACACACTGTGGACGTCTCGTGTCGGGTGACGGAGATGGGAAGGTGTGTGTGTGGGACTTGGAGGGCACACCAAGTGCCACAGTGCTGGAGGGGCACAGCCATTCTGTTTATGGGATTGCAGTGTCAACTACGAGGATCTTCACCGGGTCAAGGGACGCGACCATCCGTGTGTACGGCATCAGCACCCTCACCCACATCGACACCCTCTCTGAGCACACAGACTCTGTGAACCACATCGCCCTGACGAACGACGAGCAGCACCTGATGTCGTGCTCTGTTGACCCTGTCACTGAAGGTGTGGTGCACAACCACCCTCACCTGCATCCGTACTGTCGCTCTCTCTTCTACCCCGTACGCGCTTGCCGTGTCACAGCCAGGTGATGTTGTGGCAGTGTCATGTTGTTGTATGTCCACCAAGTTGTTTCGCCTCAGCACCTTGGAGTGCTTGGGACAAGTGAAGTCATATTGTCGAGGTGTTGGACTCTGCCCGTGTGGGAGGTGGGTCTTCACATCAAAGAGTCGTTCTGTGAATGTGTGTGCTGTGTGTGACGTTCCGGGTGAGGGCAGTACTTATGCAACCTCTTCTGCTTGTGTGCTTGCGGTGCACTGCCTTGCTCGTTGCCTCCCAGCACAGCACCTCCTGACCCTGCTGGTTCGAGGCAGCGTGCACTGCATCTGAGGTGCGACTGCTCAGGATGACACAGTGCTTCCAGACAGCCTCTGCCCCCCACCCTCCCAAGCACCTCCAACCACTCTGCCCCTTGATCCTTCTGTATGCCACCAACACAGCACCTTCACCCATGTCAGAAGAGCACGTGTGTCCGTGAGGACCGCGGGGTTGTCGTTCCAGGGGAAGGATGGAAGTGTCGGTGCGTCATGTGGAGAGCGGGCGGAGCTGTGTCGTCAGTGTTGCGGATGGCGGGACCGTGCTCAGCCTGAAGGCGGATGCGGTCAAGGAGATGTTCGCGGGTTCCATCAACGCAGACCGGGAGGCTGCAGGGCTGGCGGCACGCATCGAAGGGTGTGACGAGGACCTGGACGATGCAGAGCGCGTTGCCAACACGGGTCTCGAGGTTGGGGATCCTGTCCAGTTGGTGCGGAGGTGGCCACACGTCAACGCTCCGGATGTCTACAACATTACGCATGACGAGTATGGAGAGAGCATCACACTGTCGAGGTGTGGCACCCTGTGTTCAGTGGGGCACAGCAAAGGACACATCGCTGTATTTGACACCACGACTGCTGATGAGGTGGCGGACCTCACACGTCTCTTCTTCTCTTCTCTTCTTCTTCTTCTGGGGGGATAAAATCCAACTTGCTGCCTTCACGTGGCGCCCCCTGTGATTACCCTCCTCCGAGGGGAAACTAAAGCAAGCTCTGGTAACTCTTTTTCCGCTGTGTGCCCTTTTTCATATATGCGGAGGGGCCCTTTCTGCACGGCTTTGGTTTTATTGATGTTGTGGTGTGCGTGGTTTATTTTCCCTTTTTTTGTTGTTTTCGCAGCATTTTATGCTGTCGGGTGAGCTTCCGCCCCATGGGAGGCGCTCCTTCCGGCTTGCGCTGCCCACCCATCCCACCCCCGTCCCCTTCCCACATTCTTTCTTTTCTTTTAGGGGAGACGTCCTCGCAGTGGCTGTTTGGCCTGACGCGATTCCCCGCCTCAAAGCAGACCCACCTGGCAGCTACTCAAGGCACATGAGGAGTGAGAGGCGTCAACGGGCGCAACGCCCCTCCCTGCGGTCCGGCTTCCGCCACGTGGCTGACTCAAAGCAGCGAAGTGACCAACGGGAGCGACATGAAAAAAAAAAAAAAAAAAAAACGTGGGAGTGCCATTCATCACACTGCGTTCTCAGTCTGTGGGACGTGGTTGGCAACGTGCTCAGAGAACAGCGCCATCTGCGTGTGGCTGACAGCAACGTGGGAACAGGTGTGGTGTCTGGAGGAGCACGACACAGCAGTGTGGAGTGCAGGGTGGACACACTGTGGACGTCTCGTGTCGGGTGACGGAGATGGGAAGGTGTGTGTGTGTGGGACTTGGAGGGCACACCAAGTGCCACAGTGCTGGAGGGGCACAGCGGCACTGTTTATGGGATTGCAGCGTCAACTACTGTAGTAGTAAATGGGTTTGTAATTTCACTAAATAAATTAATTCCCATGGCGGTCCGGCGGGTCACCAAATCTAACAAAAAATAATAACGCTGTTAGAAAATAAATTAAAATCCTGGGCGGGTGCGGGTGGTGTGGGGCCGGGGAGGTAGTGGTGTAGGGGGTCCAAAATCCCCCCTTTTCGTGTCGTCGGTCACAGAATACTCCAAAAAGTGCCCCGAGGCCCCCAAAACCACCCCACACCGATCCAAAAATGGTTTTTGGAGGTCTGGGAACCAGTTATGGGGGTCACACCCAGTGATCTGGCCTCCCTGCAAATGAACAGGCACCTGGGAGGCCCCCGGAGGGGGTCGACGGTGATGGAGGGCTCTCCAGGGGTACCCCGGACGGGGGCTTCGAGAGGTGTCAGGTGCGTCAGGGGTACACTGCCCTGGCACTGCCTCGGGAGGCATAATATGCACTCTCTAATAAGAGAGAACAGCCGATTCTGGCAGCGTGTGTCCTCGAAGCCGCGGCTGGCTCGCTCCCCCGGTCAGTGTGAGGGTGAACGTGCATGTGTGTGGCCCATCCCCCCTTGGTGATGTGAGAAAAACCGACAAAAAACTGTTAGTTTTGTAAATAAATAAAAGAAATTCGGACCGCAGGAGGCCCCTCATTTCTAACAAAAAAATCGTTGTAATGGGGGTCTTCGCTCCATCCGCCAAAAAACATGGTATGACAAAGATCTTGCAAGAAATGTTAAGAAATCTCGAAATTTCTTAAGACGTCTTAATGTAATGCCGAAAGGGCTATTTCTTAAAGATTTCTTACTGATTTCTTAAGACGTGTTTCTTAATGCCTAGCATTTTAATGTCCATCATTCTGAAAAAGATCTTAAAAGATCTTTTTCAGAATGATGGATATTTTTAATGCTGGGAGATATGGAAATAATGTCCATCATTTCATTACAGGGGGGGGTCGAATAAACGTACTTAGTTGAATAGTAGTACTTAGCCGAATAGTAGTACTTATTTTTTTTGGGGCTCTGGGGCACGTTGGGCCGTTGAATACAAGTACTTACTTTGTCCACCCGTTTTTTTGGAAAATATCTCGTTTTTTTTTGAGATTTTCTTTTTGGAGGACCGCCTGCCAGTGGAGGGGGCACACAAATCCGCAAACTTTGGGGCAAGGAATGGGGACAAGGTCTATTGGTGCCACTTCGGGGAACCAGGGTGCACGGGCCCCGCAAACCCGCAAGCTCATGCGGTCTAGAGGCATCAGAACCACTGCTGAAGCCCGCCGCGCATTCCCTCAGCTACGGCGTCTGCAGTCCCCACCACCACCGAGAAGATGTGAACGGATGGCCCCAGACAAAGCTCACCGTAGACCTGTGACATCCACCAACAGGGCCAATATCTTCGGCTGGTGTCCGATACAATGACGACGTCCGATGATTTCATCTGCTCACGGAATGCCTCAAGAGGATGGGCCACAGCCAGGCGCTCCCCGGCCTTCCTTCAACGAAGTGATCCGGGCCAGGGCACGCGGCAGTGACCAGCGCGCCCCTGGTGGACCAAATAGCCCCGCAGAGCCCCTGCAAACAGTGTTTTTAGGAAAAGTTGAATAGACGTACTACGTACGTCTATTCGCTCGCAAAGTATTATATACTTTTTTGGCGAGGTCGATTTAGGCCCGCCCGTTCGCCGAATAGTAGTACTTAGTACGTTTATTTGACCCCCCCCTGTAAGAAATCTTAAGAAATCCTGCATTTCTTAAAAATAATGGGGGTCATTAATTTAAGAAATTTAATGCAGCACCTGCATTAAGACGTCTTAAGAAAGAAGTGAAAAGATCCTTTTCTTATTAAGACCTTTGTCATACCATGAAAAAAAACCAAAAAAAACCGGAAAAAACCCGTGAAAAAGTCGGAAAAAAAGAGTGTGGGGAGTTGGGTCCAGTTTAGCAAAGTGAGCTTATTTTTCGAAAATTGAAAAATTGGGGACACCAAAAGTCCCCAGAAAAATCTTCGACTTGGCCCGCAGAGTGATTTTTTTTGGTGAAAAACGATTTCAACAGTTGTCCAACAGTTGCTGTACAAGACGGCACACCGTTCTCTGCGCATGGGCTGCTGCACGTGAATCATTTGGATGTCCGAGGGGCTATCGGAACGAGGAGGGCCACGAGCCTGAACTACCCGCCAGCAGTGATCCCGTGCCAGGGCTGGCAGGGGGCCGCGGCCCCACCTCCCTTTTTCTGTAATTGTTTGGGAGGGTGGGCCGCCAGGGGTGGCATGGCCCTACCCTCGGCCCTACCTCCCGGGTCAGATTTTGGGGCTTTGGGTTCGGCCTTGTGGCCGAGTTTTCATGCGCCGCAGCGTATGAAAACCCAACGGCATGCTGGGGGCTTGATGGTGTTCATCGAAGCGCACCTCATCATGCCCCAAGCGAAGGACCATCCCCGCCTGGAATGTGCAACAGCACCAACCGGTGTGGGGACTAGCCTTCGAAGACTTTCAGGATGTTCACTACCGTGGCGGCGGCTGGGGGGCTGGATTCCTGATTTTTGATCGAGCAGGACGACCAAAGGCAGCAACATCCGGTGCCTCTCGAATTGGGTGAAAATGTTCTGTGGCCGTGCATTCGATCCTGTTTGCATCATACCACGGGAAGTCGGGGCGGGGTTGGGCTGCACTTTTTTTCTCGCGAGCTCGGCCACCCTGTGCCCGACTTCTTTTTTGGTTTGCCCGACCCCCAGCGAGATCACTGGCAGCCAGACCTTGTTCAACATAAACAGCAGACAAGAGAGCAGAATGGAGTGTGGGGCAGCTGCCGTGCTCCCACACATAAACATCGCACCTCTCGCGCTGCCTGCACGAAAGGGACGGGTAACCTGCAGGTCACCCACAGCAGCCTACTGCCTACGTTCTATACAAGATCAGCGCCGACCACACGAAAGGCTGTTCGACCTGCGGCGCAACAACAAGCTCCGGTGGGAACAGAACTGAGCGGCAACAGGATGCAATGCAGGCCCACATCCGTTGCCCTGCGGCAAGAGCAGTCACATCGATATCGTTGACAGGGCCTGCCCACTGGTGTGTGACGGGGTGACCTACAGATGGTGACCTGGCCCACGGCAGAACACCTGGGTCGGGGGATGGCTGCGACTGGGCATTACCTAACTCTTCATGATGCAGGACTGCGGACAAATGGTCCAAGAGAGCAAGTATGGCTCCCGCTCAGCTCTCACTGAAGTTGAACCAGATGCAAGTGGCGGGAGGAGGAGGGGGTCCCGGGGGAGGACACACCGGCCGGCAACCCACGAGGACTGGCCCGTCCCAGTCGACAGAAGAACAAAGCAGGAACACGGACTCACATGAAACGACATACTGAAGTGTGGGAGGAGGAGGCGAGCACAAAAGGGCGTCGGCTACCGCACGCCCTTTGGGCGCAGCCGACGACGACCGAACCGGCCACCGGCCGGGAGGTGCGTGTGGCGTGGGGGGCGAAGCCCCCCACGCAAGGGGGGTCCGGGGGGCGAAGCCCCCCGGAAAAAAATTTGGGGTTTTTTGGCCTATTTTTGGCCATTTTCCGCTGCATTTGTTTGATTTTGGGTCGGGAAAGGTATGGCCAGGAAGTGGGAAAAATTGAGGAAAAAGTCGGAAATTTTCAGGTTTGCCCATATAAACCATGGGTCACAGATTCCGATTTTTGGGTCAGACTCCAAGTTTGACACAAGGGAAAATAGGCAAAAATTTTCACCTATTTTTGGTCACCTAAGGGGGGGGGCTTCGCTCCGGGTCACTGACCCAAGCTGACCCAGATTGACCCGGAGCGAAGCCCCCCATTTTCCTAAGGTGAAAAACCCCAGGGTGACCCAAATTGACCCAAGTTGACCCAAATTGACCCGGAGCGAAGACCCCCAATGTAATTTTTGTAATACCGTATACGTAAATATTATGGAACGTAAATATTATGGAACGGGCCCATTTTTGGCCGGTCCGTTCCATAATATTTACGTTCCAAAATATTTACAGGGCCAGTTGGGCCACTCGGTGGTGAGGACGGCTTGCGTCAGGAATCGCGCGAAAAGTGCACGAGTAGGTCTCGTCAGGGACTCTGTACGCCGTCCGATCACCTGGTCCAAGTCCCCGAGTCGCAGAAAGCCCTGTAAATATTATGGAACGAAAAAAATCTGGAACGCCAACCCACCAGCGTTCCATAATATTTACGTTCCATAATATTTACGTTCCATAATATTTACGTTCCAAAATATTTACGTATACGGTAAAATAAATGAAATTCCACTTTCCGGGAGTGGTCCCGAATATTACAATATAACAACCCACTTACTACAACAGTACGAGGATCTTCACCGGGTCAGACGACAAGACCATCCGTGTGTATGACATCAGCACCCTCACCCACACCGACACCCTGTCTGAGCACAGTGACTCTGTGTGCCACATCGCCCTGACGAACGACGAGCAGCACCTGGTGTCCTGCTCTGATGACATGTCAGTGAAAGTGTGGTGTACAACCACCCTCACCTGCATCCGTACTACCGGCCTGTCTGATCGCCCGTACCTGCTTGCCGTGTCACAGCCACGTGATGTTGTGGCAGTGTTGTTCTTTCACAGTACCAAGTTGTACAACCTCAGCACCTTGGAGTACTTCGGAGAGGTGGAGGCAAGGGGTGAAGGTGTTGCACTCAGCCCGTGTGGGAGGTGGGTCTTCACATCAAACTACTCTTCTGTGAGTGTGTGTGCTGTGTGTGACGTTCCGCGTAGAGGCAGCACTTAGGCAACCTGTTCTGCTTGTGTGCTTGCGGTGCACTGCCTTGCTCGTTGCCTCCCAGCACAGCACCTCCTGACCCTGCTGGTAGACAATTGAGAAGAGCGATGCAGGTCGCACAGAACAGAGAATATTTCCGCTGTGCTCGTATGGCACTGCCCCCTGCGCGCTTGACTGGCCCGGCCGTTCAGTCAAGCCCCCTCTGATCTCGCCCGTGGGGAAGTCATGTGTTTTGCAGCTGTAGATGACGCGTCGCTCAACCCGCCCCTTGTGTCGTGGGGGCGCGGCGGCCTGTTCTTCTGTGTTCTCTGCAGCCACAACAAAACCGGTCCATAATCCCCCAGCCCCTACAACATGCCCGCGTTTCATCACAGCCCCTCCCCCCCCCACCCTCCCATTGTGCATTGAGCTGCCTTGTACAACATATCTGGTGTAGTGACTACAAAAAGGACTCGCATTGCAAGAAGGTGCTGGGAGACTTACTTTTCCCTTCACTCTCGACGATCAAACCCCCCCCCCCCCCCCCCGACCCCCACCACCACCACCACCAGGCGCTGCCCACTGCTTCAGATGCACATCGGGCGATGGGTCCCGGTGACAGCCTCCTCAGGGGAGGGTGTGCTGGCACAGGTGCAAGAGTTTGTCGAAAGCTTCCGCCTGATGAGCGGCAGCGTCCCAGCTGAGGACATGGTGGCGGTGACGAAGCACCGCATCAAGCAGATGCTGCGCTCTGCCGAGCTGCGGCTCGAGGTGATCACCGCCTTCATCGACACACACCAGCACCTCTCGGGGCGGAACATGGAGCGCCTGCAGACGGCGGCACGCAACCTCGTCGTGCTCCTGGCACAGGAGGGCATCGGCGCTGACGAGGCAGCCCCAGGGCCCAACTCCTCCGACGCACGCACCTCGCGGGGCAACGCCTCGAAGAACCGCTTCGGCGGCGCCTCTGTCTCCTTCTACGAGGAAGCCTCTGAGAAGGACGCCAACCACCCCCACCGCGACGAACACAAAGGGTCCCCCCTGGTCGACGACGCCAGCCAAGGCTTCTCCTCCCAGGCTGCCGCCACCGCCACCGCCGAGGAGTCGATGTACCTGCAGCAGCTGCGCACACGCGAGGAGGCCCTGCGGTATAAGCTGCAGTTTTCGACAGAGCGTGAACAGGAGGTGCTGCAGCGCCTTGTCGCTGTGGAGCAGGAGAACCTCCGCCTGGAGCGTGCCATCCTGGAGGTGAGCGAGAGCCGGGAGCGCATGAAGGGGCTTGTGGAGGAGCAGGTGTACACGCAGGCGCTGCACACGCGCATCATGGGGCTGCTGCACCTCGAGAGGAACCGCAACTTCGACTCGCGCATCACCCGAGGCGCCCTGTTTTGGTGCGGCACGTTGCTGGCTCTACTCTACGCATGGGTGACTCTCCTCCTCCCACTGGCAGCTCTTTACCAGGAGGTGCGTGCCAGCAGTGTGTGTGCCCTCCCTGCCTTCGCCGCCTTCTTGCTGGACTCCTGCGTGGCTGCCGTGGTGATGGCGGTGATGCATGAGTGGGCATCTTACGCCGTGCACGACCTCTGCCACGGTGCCTCCCACTGGGTCCTGGTGGCCCTCTCGAGGGCAGGGGACGACCACGCCGCTGACACAGCGACAGAGCTGCCGACACCCCGGTCGTCATCTGCCGGCCCCACCCCTCTGATGCAGCCGAATGCACACTAGCATACCTGTACCCCCATATGGGGAACCCCCTAATATGGGGGCCCATATTTCCCCATGGGGGTACAAGTGTGACTAGGGCAGAGGCAGTCGGGAGGTGGGGCAGGTGAGAGGTTTGGTCCGGCTGGTGTCGGTGGTGGGTGGCGTGGTGTTGGAGATATGCTTGCGGAGCGGGGAGGGTGGGGGGGGGGCAAGGGGCAGCTTTTGTAGAGCCTAGCTGGGGTTGTAGAGCCTAGATGGGGGTGGCAGGGTGCCTAGAGTCTAGAGGAGGGTGTGTGTGTGAGTTCGGGCGGGGGTGGGCGGGCAGTGTGGCCGTGGCCACGGCAGTGATAGATTATTGGGTGGGGTATCGGGGGGGGAAGGGGGGGTGTGTCCTGATTTTTTTTCTTTGCGGGCGGCGAATCAGCAACTCTTCTTGTCTTCGACATGGGTGGAAACGCCCCGTGTGTGTTCGTGGCGGCGTGTCTCTACGACAGCGGAGGCAGCACCAGAAAGCTCACTCGGTGCGCCCCACGCTCGACTAAAAAGATTAACCAAAGCGTGTGTTCAAGGCGGTGTGTCTTTTCCTCTCGCGATGTCCCTTCAGCAGACCTGAGTGAGGAGCCACCGCAACCAGACGCAAAAAAAAAAGGGATCTCTCGCAAAAAAGGGAGCTCTCGCAGGTGATTGCCGACACCAGTGATTTTCCCCCGTGGCGAAAAAATAAAATTTCGCAAAAAAAAAAATCTCTGGAAAAATCGTCCGGCGAAAAAAGTTTTTTCGCCACGGGGGTTTTTGGTGGGAATTTTTCAGGGGGTCAGGGGAGAGGTCCTGGAGGAAAAAAAATCAGTCCCAGGAAAAAATGGGAGGGCCTGCTCTGTGAGCCCCACCAAGCAGTCACAGATTGGCAGGACAAGACCTGCAGAGGGTGGCTGCAAAGAACAGATGTTCACTACCGTGGCCTCCGGCGGCTGCGGGGCTCCGCCCCCCAGACCCCCTTGTGGAACCCAGGCCCACCAGCCGTACAGCAACCCCAGGAATGCGAAAACGCCCAAAATCTGTAGCCTCGACGGGACGGATGTTCACTACCGTGGCCTCCGGCGGGTCTGGGCCCAGACCCCCCCCTGTCGCGTGTGCCTGTCTCGCAAGTCCTTGGGCGTGCGACTGGCCATCTCCGCGTAGTCTCGGGCGCGCGAAGCGCGCCCGAGAAAAATTTTTCCGGGTGGGAAAAATTTTTTTCGCCGGCATTTTTGAGATTTTCAGCGGAGAGGAAAATCACTGGCCGACACCAAAAAAAAAAAGGGACAACAATCGCAGAACAGAATCAGTGGTGCCAGCCCCCACATGCTCCCCGATGCTGTGCCACCAGGACACATCAAGCATCGGCAGTGCATCTCTGGGCACTATGTTGCGCCCGAAGGTGCCAGCCTCCAAACAACGAGCGAACGCTACGTTTAGTTCGCTATTTGAATAGGTGTGTGGAGACCTCCTGGAAAAGAAACAGCGCATGTTTAACCCCCCCCCCCTCTGACAAAACCTCCTCATGAGGTCTCAGATACCCATCTGCTCTCTCTCGCCCTGCCCCTCATCTCCCCTACCGCACCACCGCAGGCAGCAGTCGGGGCAGGGCAGCATGTCTCTGGCACGGTGCTGGGGGCGGTTCACCAACCTGACGGTGTCGCGCGCGCTGGGGTCAACTGTGTGGGATGTTGACGGCAAGCCTTACATCGACTGCGCGTCAGGCATCGCAGTGACGAACGTGGGCCACTGCCACCCCCACGTGGTCGACGCCATCAAACAGCAGAGCGAGAAGTTCATCCACTGCCAGGTCAACTGCCACTACAGCGACACGCTGCTGGAGTTCGTCCGCCGCTTCCAGAAGCACATGCCTGAGGGGATCGACAACTTCTTCTTCTGCAACTCGGGTGCGGAGGCTGTGGAGGGCACAGCGAAGCTCTCCCGCGCCGCCACACGCCGCCCCAACCTGCTGGCCATGCGCAGCGCCTTCCACGGCCGCACCGGCACCGCCATGGCGCTGACATCCTGCAACCACCGCTACACGTCGCCCTGCTTCCCTGCCGCCGCACACATTCACCATGCGGAGCGCCCTACAAACGATGCGGAGGTCGACCACTGCATCAGGGCGCTTGACCTCTACACCAAAGGGCAGATGAGCTGGGACACCGTCGCGTCTGTGATCGTGGAGCCCATTCAGGGCGAGGGTGGTTTCCACGCCATGCCCGACAGGTGGATGGAGCACCTCCGGCAGCAGTGCACGGCGCACGGCGCGCTTCTCTGCCTCGACGAGATCCAGAGCGGCTTCGGGAGGTGTGGCAAGATGTTTGGGTTTGAGAACTACCCCACCGCACAGCCGGACGTCGTGATTTTCGGCAAAGGCATTGCAGCGGGCCTGCCCCTCGCCGGGTTTGCCTCGTCGAAGGCAGTGATGGACACGCTGGAGCCTGGCACGCACGGAGGGACGTATGGGGGCAACCCAGTTGCGGCAGCCGCGGCGATCGCTGTGCTGGATGTGATGGAAGACCCGGCCTTCCTGCGCAACGTGGCAGACAGGTCGAAGCAGATTGTGGCGGCGATGGAGTCCCTGAGGTCGCGGTACCCCCATGCCATCACAGGTGTGCGCGCAACAGGGATGATGACTGCGTTTGACATCGCCTCCAACGAGGATGCGAAGAGGTTGACAGCGCACATGCTGGAGCACCACAGCGTCATCATGGTCGGCCCCAGCGGGATCGAGGGGCGCACACTGCGGTTCATCCCGCCCCTCGTCATCACCGAGTCAGAGGTGGCCCAGGTCCTCGATGCCTTTGAGAAGACTTGCGCTGCGCTCTTCTGAGCCACACAGCCTTTGGTGTTTGTATCGTGGTGTTGTTCCGGAGGGTGTGTGTGTGTGTCTTCGCGATAAATGCAAATGCCGAAAAATGGCGTGTTGGTTCGAGGTGCGTCGCTCCTTTACCTAGCGAGGAAAACCGGCGGCGAAACGTTTTTTTTTCACACACAACAAGAAGCTTGTCAGTGAAAAAGAGAGTTGACAGCGCTTTGGGTGACAAACACAATCTACCTTGCCTTGTTGCTATGACTGTGCGCACATTCACACCAACCTTCAAGCGAGACACGCGAGGTTTGTTCACCCGGGTTTGGCGCACAAACGACGCCTTATATTTTTGAACGATTTGAACGACTGTTGGCCGTGTTCGCAGCGTCACCCGTGAGAGGGGTCGCTGTTTCGTGTTCTGCTGGCCGCACGGTGGCAGTGCCTTGCACCGCCCCCCGTTTTTTTCCTTGCCGAAAAGAACCTGCCCGTGGTGAATGCCCTGGCGTGTACCACTGAAGCTTTTGGATTAGCACCTTCATGCCACTTCACTCAACACAGCCTTGAGACAGCTCAACAAAAAGTAGTGCGGAACTGTTCTCCCACAGTGGCTGGACAGGGTGTCTACAGTAAAGCGAGGAGTACGATTTTGAGAGCTGTGCTCAGGACGCAGGAAACTGTGCACGTGCAGATCCTGACAGACCGCCACCACGCAACAGGCGCGTGGTGGGATGTTCTCACGATGGACAAAGCCCCTTCGGCCCTTCCCTCCGATTTGCACCAAGCACAGTTCCACACGCACGGCGGCGTTGCTGAGGCACTGAACATCGCAGGCCTGGGTACATCAATATGGGGTGCCACAGCCGGTACCGTTTTGGCACAACGGGGCATACAAACGTGAGCGGGGCACCGGGCTGCTTGTGGTCGGCAGCTGCTAAGGCGGTGTTCCCCCACCCCCACCCCCACCCCCCGCGGTCAAACAGTCGACGAATCCTGGAGCTTGTCATAGGCCCTCCCGAGCCATTACCATCACTTGCCATCTCGCAGACCACGATGCCCTGTGTGAGTGGGTGGTTCCTAGTGTTCCCAACAACAGCACCTTCACCCACGTCACAGGATCACGTGCGGGAGGACCGTGGGTTGTCGTTGAGGGGAAGGGAGGGGAAGGATGGAGGTGTCGGTGCGTCATGTGGAGAGCGGGCGGAGCTGTGTCGTCGGTGTTGCGGATGGCGGGACCGTGCTCAGCCTGAAGGCGGATGCGGTCAAGGAGATGTTCGCGGGTTCCATCAACGCAGACCGGGAGGCTGCAGGGCTGGCGGCACGCATCGAAGGGTGTGACGAGGACCTGGACGATGCAGAGCGCGTTGCCAACACGGGTCTCGAGGTTGGGGATCCTGTCCAGCTCGTCCGCAGGTGGCCACACGTCAACGCTCCCGCTGTCTACAATAGTCCGGCTGTCTACAACCCTGGCCATGGGGAGGCTGCAGAGCGCATCACACTGTCGAGGTGTGGCACCCTGTGTTCAGTCGGCTACGAAGGACACATCACTGTGTTTGACACCACGACTGCTAGTGTGGTGGCGGACCTCACACATGGGGACGGGACCATTTACTCCACTGAGTTCTCAGTCTGTGGGACGTGGCTGGCAACGTGCTCACAGGACAGCACCATCTGCGTGTGGCTGACAGCAACGTGGGAACCGGTGTGGTGTCTGGAGGAGCACGACACAGAAGTGTTTTCTGCAGGGTGGACACACTGTGGACGTCTCGTGTCGGGTGACGATGGTGGGAAGGTGTGTGTGTGGGACTTGGAGGGCACACCAAGTGCCACAGTGCTGGAGGGGCACAGCGAGGCTGTTACTGGGATTGCAGTGTCAACTATGAGGATCTTCACCGGGTCAGAGGACAAGACCATCCGTGTGTATGACATCAGCACCCTCACCCACACCGACACCCTGTCTGAGCACACAGGCTCTGTGCACCACATCGCCCTGACGAACGACGAGCAGCACCTGGTGTCGTGCACCAGTTACAAGTCTCTGAAGGTGTGGTGCACAACCACCCTCACCTGCATCCGTTCTATCGTCCTGTCTGATCTCCCGTATGTGCTTGCCGTGTCACAGCCAGGTGATGTTGTGGCAGTGTCCTTTTATTACCACGCCAAGTTGTACAACCTCAGCACCTTGGAGTGCTTGGGACAAGTGGAGTCAAAGGGTGAAGGTGTTGCACTCAGCCCGTGTGGGAGGTGGGTCTTCACATCAAGCAAATATTCTGTGAATGTGTGTGCTGTGTGTGACGTTCCGCGTGAGGGCAGCACTTAGGCAACCTGTTCTGCTTGTGTGCTTGCGGTGCACTGCCTTGCTCGTTGCCTCCCAGCACAGCACCTCCTGACCCTGCTGGTTGGAGGCAGCGTGCACTGCATCTGAGGTGCGACTGCTCAGGATGACACAGTGCTTCCAGACAGCCTCTGCCCCCACCCTCCCAAGCCCCTCCAACCACACTGCCCCTTTACTGTGACGTGTTGATCATCTCGGTAGGTTCTAGATTCACGTCAGACATGGCACGCAACAGGGGCAGGTGTCAAGATTAGGTTTACATAAAATGTCAGAATTGCGTGGCAGGAAAAAACAGCTGAAATTCAAATTTGCAAGGTTTATTACTGAAAAATGTCAGAATTAGGAGTATTACTGTTTTTGTAATACACACTATTCTGACAATTTTCAATTCAGAGATGTTAGTGTAACGTGTATGACGAAAATGTGCTGCCACACTGTGAGCACATTTTCGGAGTCAGAATATGTTGGCAGAAGGTGTCATTCCACAGAAGTTGGCTTCAGTCACGTTCCTTGTTCCTTGTGAGGAAAACTTCGAAAAATGTGGTACGGTGGGCCTGAACGATAAACCTACAGTGTCCTATGCGGCAGTGTCGGCATTAGAACATTGAACATTAAATAAACATGGTTTCGCAGAATTCTGACAGAAAAATGCCCAGAATTTCCAGATTTTTAAATTCTGCAGAATCTGAGAAATTCTGTAGAATTCTGCAGATTCTGAGAATTCTGACAGAATTCTGCAGAATTCTGTCAGATTCTGGGGAATTCTGAGAATTCTGGGAGAATTCTGAGAATTCTGCCAGTGGGGCTTGTGGCCAACTAGCAGCAGCCTGGTATGACAGGGTAGTCATACACAGGCTATGTACAGGGTCGGCCTCGTCCTGGACCAGTCGTAGGCTTATGCTACTGTTGGTTCTCAGGACTGGCCACCACTGCGCGGGTCAAATTTTTGGAAAGGGGGCCTTGACCAAAGGCAAACAGTTTTTGAGTTCTTGCACCACTTCATCTCGGGACTACTCTGATTGGATTCCTCGGATTCGTCGACACACTGTTTCAGAACTGTGCACTTCTCCATCCACACCGGCATCGGGTCACCCGCTGAATGCCGTGAGGGCCGAAGCCCAGGGTCAGATTTCGGTACAAGGCGATTAACAGGTCGTTGAGAGGTTCGCAAGTTTAAATGTACCTACAAAAGCTTCATGTACCCATGATAGGGATTTAGTCATTGCTATAGGTGAAGATCAGAGCCCAGGCGGGATGTAAGACAGGGTGTCGCAGATGCAACAATATCTCCAGAGCCACTTTGTATGCCTTTGTTCGGGATGCCCCTTCACCTGTCGCGCTTAGGTTCCGTCCAAGTTCGCCGATTCCAGTGCTTCAAGAGAGCACACAGTTCCTTCCCAGTAGTCTTCATCCTCGGTTCCGAATCATCGCAGTCCCTCGAATCCATGGTGCAGAACTAAATTCTCGAAAGGTGGTCAATGTTTTGAAAGGGGCCCGTGACCAGCGGAAATTGGAATTTTTGACCCAAACCTGCAAGTGTACTGTTGTTTAACGTTGTCCAAAGCCCCTTGCGGTGTGACAGTACATTCGTTATGTGAATATCTGTCACATGGCTATGGCAACACAGACACAGGCAAGCTGGGGAGGCGTCGCGTCCGTCGAAAAAATCATTTCTGCACAACTACCGGCATCGCAGCTACGGTAGAAGTGACTGACCCTGTTCTTGTAATCTTGACGCTGGAAAATTCCATTCGGAAATACCAAACACATCCACTGAAAGTGGATGGAATGGGCGTCAAGACCGTGATTTTTGGGGGAGTGGACTGCCCTGTATCGTGAACCCGCTGAGGGTACAAAATACAGAACAGGGAGGCACAGGTGCAGCACAACACAGGCAGGCAGGCAGGAAACAATGGGTGCAGGTCAGACAAAATGTTCGGTGTCAATCGGCTTGGTTTGATTTGTAGGGATGATGCGGAACACACAACCCGCACCCAACCTCCAGATTCAGCCACTGTACCCATTTTCACCAGTTATATCCGCTCACTCAGAGCAAAACCGAAAAATACTACGAGAAACACTTGGCCTCGATGCTGTGAGTGTTGCATTGGACGTTTCAAAGACAAGTCGTTGTGTGTGCGCCAAACCCGGATGAACAAACCTCACGTGGTTTGGCTGATGAAGGTTGGTGTGAATGTGCGCACAGTCATAACAACAAGGCAAGGTAGATTGTGTTTGTCACCCAAAGCGCTGCCAACTATCTTTTTCACTGTGGGGGTCTTCGCTACCGGATGGTCGTCAGTGCATCTTGGTGTATTTGCTGTTGAAATAGTGAAAACTGACGAAGATTGACGAAGAATAACGACCAGCGAAGACCCCCTGTGACAACCTTCTTGTTGTGTGTGGTCTTGTCCCAAAAAGAGAACTCGTCCAGCCAGTGGGTCGTAACAAGCGACACTCACACCTTGCCATTTTGTAAGTTCGGCGTAGCCAACTCAGGAAACTTTTCACCGTGCGGATCCTTGCGAACACTTCACACGCCCGGCAGGTTGGTGGGGTGTTCTGTGTTCGAAGAAGTTCGACTGTCGTTGCACCGTCACACCCCACTCACCCATCCCACCCCGCCACCAGAGATCACACTCCAGAAGATGGGTTGTTCTTTTGCGGTGGTTTGATGGTGGTGTCGAAAGCAATTCGCGCAAGATACTGAACGACGCACAACACTTTTCACCCAGAAAAGGGGGGGTTTGGCCCTTCAATGAAAACCTGCCACACAGCCGCTCAGGCCTTGCGATGCTCAAGTGCCGGTTGGACCCCTATGTCCTTCAGGCCCCAAAGCAGGCAACGATATGGGATCAACCTCACAGGGGTGAACAACAGGGTGAACAAGGCACGGGTTTACACTGCAACCTCAAGGACTGGCGACACCTCTCCCACAGTCTGCGGCACTCTGCCGTGGCGACAAGGCTTCCTGTCACGGGAGATCGCTGCGTGGATCAACGTGGCACCACCCGTGTGCTCGGCAGGTTGTTTCGGCACCTGCTTTCTCCGTGTCATGCTTTTCGTGAGCGTGTCAGGGATTGTTGGCACACGCTGGGGAGGGTTTCACATGATGACATAACATACATCAGAAGCACACACCCACGTGGCGCTATCCTTGGCAGGACTTTGAAGTGCCGCCTTGATATCCTTGTTGGATAGAACCCTCATATCACACCCTCAATCAGCTGACGAAAACCTAGGAAAAAACGAGTGTAGGATAGCGGGCCCGGTTACTCACGGTATGGACCCTCGGGGCCAGGCTGCGATACCAGCACGCGAACCCAAATTGCAATACGAAAACCTGAGATTTCTGGCTGATTTGGCCATGTACCCAGGTCCTCAGCAGGAGCTAGATATTCGCGGTCCCATTTTAGGGCAACGAATGGGCTCAAAATTCATAAATTCCTTTGAAAACGGACCCAAATGTCCAAAATAGGCCCACCCCAAAAAAAATTTTCGAAAAGGTCCCCCCACAGAATTTCTCAGAATTTTCCAGATTTCTCAGATTTTCCAGAATTCCGACAGAATTCTCAGAATTTTCCAGATTTTCTCAGATTTTTCAGATTTTGGCATTCTGGCCCGGATTTTTGCAGAAATATTTCGATGAGCCATTTTAGGGCTCAAAATGGGCTCAAAATTCAAAAATTCCTTTGAAAATGGGTCCAAATGTCCAAAATAGGCCCACCCCAAAAATTTTTTTTGAAAAGGTCCCCCCCACAGATTTTCCAGAATTCTGACAGAATTTCTCAGAATTTTCCAGATTTCTCAGATTTTCCAGAATTCTGAGAAATCTGGAAAAATCTGGAAAAATCTGTCCAGAATCTGGCCAGATTTTTTCCAGAATTCTCAGATTTTTCCAGATTTCTCAGAATTTCCAGAATTCTGAAAAATCTGGAAAAATCTGTCCAGAATCTGGACAGATTTTCTCAGATTTTGAAAATTCTGAAAAATCTGGAATCCCCAGAATCTGCCAGAATCTGTGAAATTCTGGCAGAAATCTGTCAAACCATGAATAAAGAAGTACGCAAGAAGTCAAGGAAATGTCTGAAGCAAAGTTCTGCGCAGAAGTTTGCTTCAGACATTTCCTTGACTTCTTGCGTACTTCTTTATTTAATGTTCAATGGAGGATTCTTCATATTCCTGGATTTCCCGAATTTCCTGGATTTCCCCCGGCCCCTTAGGCGATTTCAGGGCGGACAGGGCGGACATATCCGGACCGGAAATCCGGGTGTCCGGATGTCCGGGTCCAATTTTGACCCCCCCCCCCGGACATTTCCCGAATTTCCCGCCCGGACATGTCCGGGCGGACATCCGGACATCCAGAAATGTCCGCCCCGGACAGGGCGGACATGTCCGGGCGGACATTTTCTGGTGTCCGGATGTCCGGGCGGACATGTCCGGACCCGGAAATTCGGGAAATCCAATTTTGACCCCCCCCCGGACATGTCCGGCCAGGACCTCAATAGTTTGATTTTTGGTCCAGAAAATAGTTTGAAAATTTTTGAAATCTGGGTGCCCAAAAAAAAATTTCCTAAGACCGGCGATTTGTAGGGGGGCCCTTTCGAATTTTTTTTTGGAGAAGGGTAAATTGAACGTTTTTGGCCAAATGAAGCCACTGCGACCATTCCCGGGCCTCGGAAATCAGATTTTGGCCCCTCAAATGCGGTGCCGGTCCGGACAAAAAACCGAAAAAATCGTGAAAAATGGCCCATTTTCCCCAGCCAAAAATGGGCCAAAAATGCCCCCGGACACCCCCAGAGACATGTCCTAATCCGGGGTGCCAGTAGGGGGGACCTTTCGAATTTTTTTTCGAGGAGAGGTCAATTGAACGTTTTTGGACATCTGAGGCCACTGCGACCATTCCCAGGCCTCGGAAATGAGATTTTTGGCCCTCAAATGGGGTACCGGTCCCCACGAAATTCCGAAAATTCATGAAAATCGAAAGGTCCCACGCACCAAATTCTGCCCAAAAATCGTCAAAAATGGACATGTCATATGCAGCAATGGGGCACCAATCACTCCCCAAATTTTGCTCAATGATTCCACGGCAAGCCAGATTTTCTGATCAATTAGTTTGTTTGAGCATGTTCCTGGCCCTTGTTTGGAAAGTAGATGACCCCTGGCTGGAGAGGACGGTTGTGCTTGACCGGACGGAGAGAGAACCTTCTCCATAACCACCTCCACTCCACAATGCCACAAGTGGCAGGAAGGCCGGGTGTTACAGGCCTCAACCAGGGTTCCAAGGCTCTCCACTTCCTGGCTGCGTCAGGGATCACCGGGTACAGCGAGCAGGATTACCTGTCCTGACACCCCAGCATGTGCCACCGGAAGAACCCGAAACAGCAGCCCCCCCTCATGGGGGTTGCAAGAGGCACGGAAATCGTTCAAATCGGACCAAGTCCGAAAATTCGGCACTTTCTTGGGTACAAATTGCGGTCCGAAATTTTCCGATTTTTTGAAAAAAGGCTAATTCTGTAAGGGGGACCTTTTCGAATTTTTTTTTCGGGCACTTTTTCCACAAGGAAATGTCCGCCCTGTCCGCTACTGTCCACTACCGATTTCAAGGATCCTCCAATGTTCTAATGCCGACACTGCCGCATAGGACACTGTAGGTTTATCGTTCAGGCCCACCGTACCACATTTTTCGAAGTTTCCCCAGGGTATGTGCAACCTTTCAAAATATGTCAGAATATGGTGTATAGGCAAATAGTAATACACCTTACTGGGGGGGTTCAAATACAAGCCGTACGGCTTGTATTTGAACCCCTCCAGTAAACTGACATATTTGTCAAGTCGTATGTGCTTGTAAGGTGTATTACTGCCCTGTACTGCCACGTTGTCCCAACATTGATGTGCCAGCAATCTGGTAAGAATAAGGTGGCATGCCAAAATCGCATGCCACCTTATTCTAACAAAAGATGTAAACCTAATCTTGACACCTGCCGCAACAGGGTAGGTGCAACTTGGCACACGGTGGCCACGTCAGGTTTTTGACCAAGCCTTTCCCTGGTCAACCAAGGCCTCGTCGGTGACCTGGTCATGGCCACCCCCACCCCCACCCCCACCCCCACCCCCACCCACCCCTGCCGCCTTGCAGTGCTTTGGCATCCGGAGGGCCTCACAGCTCGTCAGTCAGTGAGGGGAAGAGGGGAAGTGGGGCTGTTGCCCACCTTTTCTCGCTCACGTCACATCTGGTAGCGAGGGCCCCACGATGCTCGATCTTCAGCCTGAGTTCCCCAATCCCCGAAGCTCTGCCGCACCACACCCCAAACCCCGCCAAACTCACCCATATCAGAAGCACCCGTGTGTGCGTGAGGACCGTGGGTTGTCGTTGAGGGGAAGAGAGAAGGATGGAAGTGTCGGTGCGTCATGTGGAGAGCGGGCAGAGCTGTGTCGTCGTTGGCAATCGCCTAAAAGATGGGGCGGGAATTGACGTGTGGGCTGGGTATATATATGCATGGGGAGTGGGGGGTCGTGGTATGGTAACTTGCAGGCATGTGTGTGTTTCTGATCGAGAGCCACTGCGTGGTGGCCATTCTCGAATATTATCGAAAAGCGTAGCAACCGTGCTTCCTTCTTCCTTACTGTGTCAGTAATGATGCTTTGGCGCTTCCACCACCCTCGAGCCTGCTGCTTTGATGTGGGTGTGGAGCACCACGGGACAGGTAATCACACAGAATAGAAGTAGGGTCGTCGGAATCACTCTTACACTTTTACACATCATAAATGTGTGAAAAATACATCCCAAAACGATATTCACGTGACAGGTGTGTGCGGCGTTTGCTGCCCGCCCTTCACTTGCATCCACAACTGCGGGCTATCTTTCCCCCATCCCCACCGTGCGATACCCAGGCTCAGCTGCCTGGAAACATCACACCACACAGAACACAACCTCCTGCTCCTTCTCTCCCTGACCTCAGGTGGATATGCATCTTCCCACCGCACCTTCTTCCGCTTCACACGACATTCCCGCACGCCGTGCTGAGACAGTGCGAATCAGACTTTTGTCAGAGCCCTGATATTTGCTGACGGGGAACTACGTCGGAAGTCCAGAATAACGTACGTCACAAAGGGCTCCCTCAAAGACACTACTCAATCTAAGGGGCTTTCGTCTTTCTTGTTTCATAGGCTGATCACCCCATTAGCCTATTCAGGGACATCATTTGTGTTGCGTTCTTTGTTTGTATGCACAGTGCCTGCGAGTGCATGTGTGCAGTCGGCACAGTGGCAGGATCTGTGGGATCGGACGCGAGATGAACCTGAGGCATTCCGCCGGATAGATGGGATAATACCCGTGCTTCCCTCGAGGTGCCCCGGAGGATTCCCGGATATGCGTGAGGGTCACGTGGTATTCGTACTGATCATGCTGTAACATGCTGCCAAGAGGCGAGACAACTAGTGGGGTCAGGCCTGTCGCTAACTTTTCGATTTTGGAGATTTGGTGGGTTGACGCTCCTGTTTTGGGGGGGGGGGGATCAGGGGGGAAAACACTAGGGGTCAATTTTTCTCGCGCGCGCTTCGCGCGCGCTCGTGTTGTTGCCAATTTTTCCCATCGGTGGACCACGAGGTGGGCACGGTGTGAGGCGCTGGGTTCCTTCCGTGGTTCCTCTCCCGCTCGCGCCGTCGGGTGCCGGAGGAAACCAAAAAATGGCTTTCGGGACCATGATTTCGACGCTGCCCCCTGATATGTCACGGCCGTCAAAGCGCAAGGACTTGGTTACTAGACGGGCACGCGAGATGGGGGGTCTGGGGGGCAGGGCCCCCCAGCCGCCGGAGGCCACGGTAGTGAGCATCTGTTCACTGTGGGCGTACAGATTCTGTGTGAGTTGGCTGCGTCCTCCTGAGGCTACTGGAGTGGGTGGATTCCCTGACCCGGTGGGAATCGAATGACTTGAGTACGAGACATACGCCACAGGGGGGTCTGGGGGGCGGAGCCCCCCAGCCGCCGGAGGCCACGGTAGTGAGCATCTGTTCCTGCAAAACCATACTCTCTTCGACGTCGACCCAGTGAAAGTGGGTTGACGCTTGGTCGACGCTTGGTGAGCGTCGACCCAGTGTAACCGGGCCAACGCTAGGTTAGCGTCGACCCAGTGTAATAAATGGGTTGACGCTTGGTCCAGGCTTGAATGGCAACCCAGTTCCACTAGGTCGACGCTCCAAGCCTCGACCAAGCGTCAACCCAGTCCACTGGGTCGACGCTGGGTCGACGCTTTTTTATGGGGGGGGAAACCCAAAATCACTGGGTCGACGGTCGACGCTTAGCGACATGCCTGGTGGGGTGGTGGTGGTGGGGGGGGGGGGGTCGGACGGGATCTGACGGGTCAACCCTCCGAACGGTGGAGTGACTACAAAAAGGACAAACGTTGCCATACCGGGGACCTGGGGCTTGCGGTCAAACAGTCGACGAATCCTGGAGCTTGTCATAGGCCCTCCCGAGCCATTACCATCACTTGCCATCTCGCAGACCACGATGCCCTGTGTGAGTGGGTGGTCCCTAGTGTTCCCAACAACAGCACCTTCACCCACGTCACAGGATCACGTGCGGGAGGACCGTGCGGTTGTCGTTGAGGGGAAGAGAGGGGAAGGATGGAAGTGTCAGTGCGTCATGTGGAGAGCGGGCGGAGCTGTGTCGTCGGTGTTGCGGATGGCGGGACCGTGCTCAGCCTGAAGGCGGATGCGGTCAAGGAGATGTTCGCGGGTTCCATCAACGCAGACCGGGAGGCTGCAGGGCTGGCGGCACGCATCGAAGGGTGTGACGAGGACCTGGACGATGCAGAGCGCGTTGCCAACACGGGTCTCGAGGTTGGGGATCCTGTCCAGCTCGTCCGCAGGTGGCCACACGTCAACGCTCCCGCTGTCTACAACCCTGGCCATGGGGAGGCTGCAGAGAGCATCACACTGTCGAGGTGTGGCACCCTGTGTTCAGTCGGCTACGAAGGACACATCACTGTGTTTGACACCACGACTGCTGGTGTGGTGGCGGACCTCACACATGGGTACGAGACCATTTACTCCACTGAGTTCTCAGTCTGTGGGACGTGGCTGGCAACGTGCTCACGTGACACCACCATCTGCATGTGGCTGACAGCAACGTGGGAACAGGTGTGGTGTCTGGAGGAGCACGACACACAAGTGTTTTCTGCAGGGTGGACACACTGTGGACGTCTCGTGTCGGGTGACGATGGTGGGAAGGTGTGTGTGTGGGACTTGGAGGGCACACCAAGTGCCACAGTGCTGGAGGGGCACATGGATGCTGTTACTGGGATTGAAGTGTCAACTACGAGGATCTTCACCGGGTCAGGCGACAAGACCATCCGTGTGTATGACATCAGCACCCTCACCCACACCGACACCCTGTCTGAGCACACAGGTGGTGTGCACCACATCGCCCTGACGAACGACGAGCAGCACCTGGTGTCGTGCACCAGTTACAAGTCTCTGAAGGTGTGGTGCACAACCACCCTCACCTGCATCCGTTCTATCGTCCTGTCTGATCTCCCGTATGTGCTTGCCGTGTCACAGCCAGGTGATGTTGTGGCAGTGCGCTTTCATCTGTATACCAAGTTGTACAACCTCAGCACCTTGGAGTGCTTGGGACAAGTGGAGTCAAAGGGTGACGGTGTTGCACTCAGCCTGTGTGGGAGGTGGGTCTTCACATCAAGCAAATATTCTGTGAATGTGTGTGCTGTGTGTGACGTTCCGGGTGAGGGCAGCACTTAGGCAACCTGTTCTGCTTGTGTGCTTGCGGTGCACTGCCTTGCTCGTTGCCTCCCAGCACAGCACCTCCTGACCCTGCTGGTTGGAGGCAGCGTGCACTGCATCTGAGGTGCGACTGCTCAGGATGACACAGTGCTTCCAGACAGCCTCTGCCCCCACCCTCCCAAGCCCCTCCAACCACACTGCCCCTTTACTGTGACGTGTTGATCATCTCGGTAGGTTCTAGATTCACGTCAGACATGGCACGCAACAGGGTAGGTGCAACTTGGCACACGGTGGCCACGTCAGGTTTTTGACCAAGTCTTTCCCTGGTCAACCAAGGCCTCGTCGGTGACCTGGTCATGACCAGGGATATCGGGCAAGGTGGGCTGAACCCCGAGCCAGTGACCTGCGCCCTGGTCAACCACCTCTTCAAAACCCTCGACTCGACCCTGCCGCGGCACCCCTCGCACCCCCCACCCCCCACGTTACACACACCTCTCGACAATCAAACACCCCCGCATTCCACACACCCTTCCACAGCCCTCAATACACACGGCACGGCAGTGCAACACACTTGCCCCATCTGGCAGCCTGGCTTCCTCAGGCACACGCAGCCCCCAGGGCTACGGGGGCGGCACCAACATGCGTGAGGTGGTGTGCCTGCTGGTGGGGCACCTGTCCGGGCTCCTGCTGTACTCTGTGGTGCGTGTGCCCCAGGAGTGCGCTTGCACCCCCGCCGCCACAGCCGTGGTGCAGCCGCACAGGCCATCCGGGCCCTTGCTGCCCCCTCCCCTCCACACCCCCTCTGCGCCCTCCACCCCAGCGCTGGGGCTGCCGCCTGCCTCCCTTCTCGACACGTCGCCATTCGACCTCTCGACGTCCCCCGCAACGTCGTTCGACTTCGACGTGCCTGCGACGGACGACTTCTACACAAAGTTGCTCGCTGCCCAGCTGGACCTCTGCGGCCCGCTGTGTGCCCTCGAGGGAAGGACAATGGTGCCGGGGGAGATGTTCCCAACACGCGTGGCACCGATGCACTGCGCCAAGCTCTATGCGAGTGACTTCTTTGAAAAGCCATCGCCGCATTGGCCACCTCCTCAGTTTGTCCCAGGCCCAATGTCACAACACTACACGCTGAATGGGGCTGTGCGTATCAAGAATAAGGCGGTTGTTGCAGCAAAGTACAGCGGTGGGGCAGCGATGGTCAGCCAGTGGACCAAGGCTGTGGTGGACAACATGGTTGCCGAGGTTCTGGCCGACAGCCTGACGGGGAACTACGGGCGGCACAATGTCGATGCGCTGCGGGTAGGGTCTCGGATTGCGGGTGTGAAGGGGAGGCATGTCCTCGTGATCGGGTCCGAAAACCCTTGGGTGGAGGCCATCATGCTCGCAGAAGGGGCGGCTCACGTCTACACGCTGGAATATGGGGCGATCAACTCCACGCACCCCAACGTCACTACATATACCCCGCTGGAGTTCAACCAGATGTACCGCAACGGCACCCTGCCCAAGCTGAACATGATGGCCACATTCTCCTCCCTGGAACACAGCGGGTTGGGGCGGTACGGTGACATGTTGAACCCGTGGGGCGACGTGGTGCAGATGGCCAAGACGTGGTGTGTGCTGGAACCCGGGTCCCCTGTTGTGGTGGGAGTGGAGGGGCGAGTCGTGCGCAAGCGCCAGCACGTCGTCATGAAGCGTGACGGAATCTGGTGGAACCTGCACCGGCAGTACGGCATGCACCGCTTCCCGCTGCTCTTCACCAACTTCGAGATCACCCACCATGTGCCTGGGTCCTCGCAGCCGCTGTTCATCGCACGCCGCCTGGAGGAGGCAAACAGAACTGCAGCCAGCTCTCTAAACTAGCAGCTGCCTGCCAAGGCAGCCCTCCGGTGATAAAGGGGCTCGTTGGGTGTCAGTGTTTCCTCCTCCCCCCTTGCCGTAGCTGACACGGGCCAGCTGTGTGCCCAGCAGGGTGCGTCACACCAGGCTCTGGCAAACACAGGACCTCGGCATTCTTGCGCAGCGATTCCTCACGCGAAGCAGCCTCGACGAGCGGGTTGCACAATACCACATGCCTGGGCCCAGGCTGTGGAGGAATATGGCAACTCGTGCTCCAGAGCTTTAGCGATGAAGCGCACTTTGTGTGTAAGACGGTCGGTCTTTCACTGCATATTCTCCGTCTCTCTCTCTCTCTCTATCTCTGCCCTTTCTTTCCTGCTCTTGCATGCAATAGCGAAGCTTTGCGAAGAGAATTTGTGGTAAACAGGTTTCCACCCCCCCCCCCTAGGGGGGGTCAAATGGGGGTGACAAACACGATTTTTCAAAAAACCGGCGCAGAGGCCCCAAAGCCCCCGTAAACCCTCCAAACCCCCCCAGATCGGTCCGGAAACCCATCGAACCCCACTTTTCCACCATTCCGGGCACCTCAGGTGCCCGAATTGGGGTACCTAAATTTTGTGCCACCGTTTGGTACCGGACAGTGCCACTGTGTGGGAGGTTGGAAAAGAAAATGCCCCAACACACCACATCTGAGGGTTGCAATGCATGTTGCTTGCCAACCACGTCATCCGGTGGGTGTCAGGCGCTATGTAGGTGGCATGAGCCAGGTCTTCGATGTGTTCTGGCTTGTATATGTACCTCCCTGCCTGCGGCACAGGCACTGCCTTTGTCCCCCACACCAGCCACAGAGAGCGTATTGTACTCGGTCCACGGTTGCTGATTCATTGTGATGCGTTGTATCCTCGAGTGAACGTCACACACTAGTGGCACCACCACCCGCCATCCGAGAGCTGTATTGACTTTGCGCCCTTCCGTTGCATTCACCTCGCCACGCATATTGCACCGTTCAGTACCAGTGCTCTTGGGCCAGGCAAAGTAGACCGCAGCAACTACCAATTCTGGCACAATGGGTACCACGACAGCGCACTTCGTGTGTTCCCGGAATGTACAGCTCGTGTTGCAACAGTCGTTGTCAACACATCCCGGTTGTGGAGCACTGCTGCACAGGAATCACACGACCATCTGGACTTGTTCCGTACCTACAGGCAGCCTCCCGGTGCATGGTGGCAGGGAGGTACATATACAAGCCAGAACTCATCGAAGACCTGGCTAATGCCACCTACATAGCGCCTGACACCCACCGGATGACGTGGTTGGCAAGCAACATGCATTGCAACCCTCAGATGTGGTGTGTTGGGGCATTTTCTTTTCCAACCTCCCACACAGTGGCACTGTCCGGTACCAAACGGTGGCACAAAATTTAGGTACCCCAATTCGGGCACCTGAGGTGCCCGGAATGGTGGAAAAGTGGGGTTCGATGGGTTTCCGGACCGATCTGGGGGGGTTTGGAGGGTTTACGGGGGCTTTGGGGCCTCTGCGCCGGTTTTTTGAAAAATCGTGTTTGTCCACGTAAAAGGGTGGCATTTGACCCCCCCTACCCCCCCCCCCCCATCCCCTCCCTGCATTAATAGTGAAAAGGGGGTGACATACAGATTGAAGGTGGGTAAGTCCCCCCTTCTAGGGCACGAGCTCGTCTCTGCTTTAATACCCCCCCCCCCCCCCGACACCACCCCCTGCCGCTCCCAGCAGTCCCACCCGTATCGCGTGCTTTCACGACGTGGTATCGAGTGATGTCCCCTAGAGCTTTAACAGATCCGGTTCTTCTTTCCCTCTCCTCCGTCTCTTCTCCCTCCTCGCAGGGCAAGGATATATTCTTTGTTACAATACAGTGCAGGGCAGAGGCTGTATGTCTCACATAGAAAGATGCCAGTACGCGACCGACACGATACATCAGATGATGGGCACCTTCACTCAGAAGTGCAGAGAAGCGGGCCCGGTATACCGGGCCCGGTTCTCACGGGTGGACTCTAGGGGACACTCTGCGCTGCCAGCACGCTAACCCAAACTGCAATAAGAAAAGTGAGGAAATGTGAACCGCCTCACAAAACTGGTTGCAAAGTGACACAGAGCGAAGGCCCCCCGACAGGGCATGACGCCTCCTGGCCATTATTGGCAACGCTTTTTCAGGAAGTGTATCAAGCCGTCGTAATGCGTGTGTTTGGTGGCCTGGCCACACGTTTTGAGTGGGCCGACCCTCATCCGACGTTGCAGCAAGCACTCCTCTGGTGTGGTGCCTACAAAAAGGATAACCATTTGCGAGAAGGCTGCTGGTGAGACTTGCCTTTGCTTTCACTCCGACTCTCGACAATCAAACCCCCCACCCCCCACCCCCCGCTCGACGGATCTGTCGCCACTCCTTTTCCTTACGTGCCAGTCGGGGGGTCAGGGGATCGGTGCGTCACAGCTTGTGTATTGTGTGCTGCGGCAGTCTACCGGCTATTGAGTCGCCATGCCACTCCCCACCGCTGCCCGTGTTGCGAGGCCCCGTGGAGGTTGGTCTGTCACCCGTGCCCCAGCTCGTGCCCCGCCCACTGCTGTGTCTGTGTCTGGTGTCTGGGTGTTGTCAACCATGCCCAGGGGATTGCGTTCCCTTCTACTCGGCTGTGGGGAGTGGGGGGTCACTCTTGCAACAAGAATGGCCCAAGAATGGCGCGCGTGCCGACAAGCGTTTTGGGTGTCAAAGGGGGGAGACAGGAGATTCCGGGTGGGGCCACACACAACTGCCCCCCGCCCCCCTCTTTGTTGTTTATGTCCTCTGTTCCTCCCCGTGATCCGTAAGGCACGCCTGTTCTGAGCACCACTCTGGTGGCGATAATCCCGGCCCACCGGGCACAACTCAACACGAAAGAAAGTGACAGCCGTGGAAGAAAGACGTCGGACTACAGCAGTGGTGCCTGCCTGCTGCAGCTGTACCTACCACCCCCCTCCCGCCCAGCTCGAGTTCTGATTGAGGCAGTCCCAACTTGTCCACGGTTTTAAAATACAACGGGGTTTCCAGGGCCAGTCCCACTCGCACGACTCCATCAGACGATGGGCGTGTTGTGCAACAAGTGGGTCTGCCTTCCAACAACGCAATGTCTTGCACCAATACAACAGTGGTTTGTGTTCCACCCAGGTCTGTATGCCAAGAGTTCCCCACAGTTATAGTGACATGCACACTCTGCCGTTTGGCAGGACTCCATCACTCACCTCACTGTGCTCCGCACCCGCCTTCACAGGCGAAGGGTGTCGTTTGGGGGTGTCAATGTATGTGCCCACACCACGTCACCAAATGACAGCGAACGTTTTCCAGGGAACACCCGCCGCATGTTGCTCCCAACACCTGCAGTGTCATGGCGTGTCCCTGCGCTTTGCACAGGAGAGCTTTGTCTGCGCTTTTTGAATGCAGTGCACATGCGGAAACCTTGCAACCGCAACGACGGGCTAAAACACGAACGCGGCAGGTTGAGAAAAATCATCGCATACGGCCTTTTCTCGAACGTGTAATTGCTGATGAGGTGTCATAAGAAACTGCCATCATCGTCAACACCGAGGCAAGGCCAGGCCTCGGCGATGGCACACACCGCATGGGGGACACCTCCGCCTCAGACAGGAACACGAAGGCACCGATTCGGGTGACGCCCTTCCCCAGGGGCGCATCACACGGGTGTATCCCGGACGCTTCTAGGGTCTGCACTGTATCTTCACGAGGCAGAAGAATGGCACGAACAACACTGTTGTGGGCGACATTAGGTCTGCTCGGTTACGCAACCTACCACAGCTTCAAGGGGTCGTGGGAAGGGTCATCTGCGCCGGGCGAGAGGCGGCGCGTCGAGGAGACTTGGAGCAGCGAAACTGCGGCGTTTGTGAACAGCACGCTTGCGCTCAACGGGGAAGCGCTGGCGCGGTTCACCCGAGATGTGCGTGCAGCAGCGGCGCGCGGGCGGATCCTGACAGCACTGTCGGTCGGGCGTGGGTTGGATACGGTGCGCCTGTGGTACCACAACGCACATCACGCAGCTGTGAACAAGACGCACGGCATCCTGATCGGGGCTGGCGATGCGGCGACCATCGAGTGGGCGAAGAAGGTGGGTGCCCACTACACCGACATCAGCTGGCTGTGTCCATCAGGTGCTGTGAACCAGCTCATGCACAGCGCTTGGTGCAAGCCGCTGCTCCTCCACGTATGCAAACGGAACAAACACCACCCTTCACTAGGCCAGCGAGTGGTGCTTTGCTCCCTGCCTTCGCCCCTCCGTACGTCAGCTTTTGTACTGAACGGTGTCTAATGCAACAGAAAAGCGGTGGCTGAGTGCCTTCCATCTCCGTGTTTTGATATTGATGTGTTTGTGTCTTGCGCTGTCTCTTATGTCCGACCGTAGACTCCCACCGCCACACACCCACACCCCGCCGCACACAGGCTTGCGTGCGTGCTGGCGTGGACACGATGCTGCAGGATGCTGACATCTTGATCCTGCGGGACCCCTGGGAGTCACTTGACACCCTGAAGCCGAAGCCCAAGCTCGCGATGCAGTGCGGCGAGCGAGGCCGTGCCAAGGAGTCGCAAGAGTTCCGCGAGGCCTTCCCCGTGTGGCCCAACACGGGGGTCGTGGCGGTCTCTGCCAGCGAGCCCGACGCCGTCCGCTTCACAGCGATCTGGGTTGTGGAGATGGTGTGGTCCATGCGTGCCTTCCGCTCTGGGGGCCTGGATGTGCCGGCACGCCCCTACCTGAGGGGGCGGCGCGGCTTCTGGCTCTACTCACTGTCGAAGATGGCGCGCGTCCTGGGAACGAAGAGCCGAAGCCGGCGGAGGCGCTTCGCCCGCCTGCTGATGAACCACCAGCTTGAGGGCAATCTGACAATCGCCAACTTCTTCGAAGGGCTTGTGGGGGTGTGTAAGGCACCACAGCAGCTGCGCCGTGCCAACGGAACAGTCACCTGGCAGTGTGGGCCTGACAGGGCATTCGGGCCCTACACAGATGCGGAGTGGGAGGCACGTAGCACCACCGAAGTGCCGTGGCGCTTGCAGTATCAAACACGGATGCGCGACGATGGGTTTGATGGCAACAATTACACCGATCAGGGCATCGCGCGTGAGATTGTGCAGTTCGAAGACCTCGTGCCCCCGAACCTCAACTTCCAGTGCATCCACGACCCTCTGTGGCGGTTCCATTTTGAGGTTCCGCACAAAGCATCCCCGACGCTGGGTAATTTCCGCAAGGAAACCACTCTGGTGCACTTCACAGGGAGTGGCCTTGGTGCAGGCGGGATGGACCGCAAGACAGAGGCCATGCGGAATCACGTGCTGCTCGCCCCAGGCGAGGTGCGGTAGCAAGCAGGGTGCTCGTGGCGAGTACCATCTCCCCCTTCGGTCCCGTGGAGAAGCTTGCGGGGAAAGCCTTTCCAAGCGGTTATCCTGCAGGTTAAGGTGCTCCCAGAAAGTGTTCCAGGTCCTCGGCAACCACACTACAGTGTTCACTTCCTCGGACCTCCCCCTCCCCTTCTTTTTATTCATCACTGACGACCACCCCGTAGCGAAGACCCCTTGGGATTTTTGATCATTGTGCTTCCTTCTACTTCAGTTTCAATACCCCCTTTTTTTACCACAACAGGTCTCCTGTCAGTGTCAAAAAGATAGTACCGTCCCCTGCAGAATAAATGTTATTTGTTATAAACCGCCTTTCTGGGAAAATGCCCGATTTATTTAATTTTAACATTTTCTTTTTACTGGGGGGGGGGCAAATACAAGAGTATATGCAAATACAAGGGTATATGCTAATACAAGAGTACTCCAGAAATCGCGATTTTAAAAAGTTCACCGAGCAAATACAAGAGTATACTCTTGTATTTGCATACTAGACTTTTGAAGAACTTTTGTGGGGTTTTCATCATATTTTGTACTTCCAATGACCTCCCCCAGGCCAGTGGGCCTCCTGTCTGGAGTCGTCACGGTTGGGTGGGAGTCGCCTCGGGGTGGGAAAGGCCAAGAGGACGCTCGTATTGTCTCTTCGGCGCCGCTGCCCCATGAGGGCCCACCCGGAGGCCATATTTCTAGTATGCAAATACAAGAGTATGGGGGCCTTCGCTCTGTGTCAAACTGTGTCAAACTGTGTCATGCCCCCCCAGGCTTCTAACACACTGTGTCATGCCCCCCCAGGCTTCCAGCACAGTGTGTCATGCCCCCCCAGGCTTCTAACACACTGTGTCATGCCCCCCCAGGCTTCCAGCACAGTGTGTCATGCCCCCCCAGGCTTCCAGCACACTGTGTCATGCCCCCCCAGGCTTCTAGCACAGTGTGTCATGCCCCCCCAGGCTTCTAACACACTGTGTCATGCCCCCCCAGGCTTCTAACACACTGTGTCATGCCCCCCCAGGCTTCCAGCACACTGTGTCATGCCCCCCCAGGCTTCTAACACACTGTGTCATGCCCCCCCAGGCTTCTAACACACTGTGTCATGCCCCCCCAGGCTTCTAGCACAGTGTGTCATGCCCCCCCAGGCTTCCAGCACACTGTGTCATGCCCCCCCAGGCTTCCAGCACACTGTGTCATGCCCCCCCAGGCTTCTAACACACTGTGTCATGCCCCCCCAGGCTTCTAGCACAGTGTGTCATGCCCCCCCAGGCTTCCAGCACAGTGTGTCATGCCCCCCCAGGCTTCTAGCACAGTGTGTCATGCCCCCCCAGGCTTCTAACACACTGTGTCATGCCCCCCCAGGCTTCTAACACAGTGTGTCATGCCCCCCCAGGCTTCCAGCACACTGTGTCATGCCCCCCCAGGCTTCTAGCACAGTGTGTCATGCCCCCCCAGGCTTCTAACACACTGTGTCATGCCCCCCCAGGCTTCTAACACACTGTGTCATGCCCCCCCAGGCTTCCAGCACACTGTGTCATGCCCCCCCAGGCTTCTAACACACTGTGTCATGCCCTCCCAGGCTTCTAACACACTGTGTCATGCCCTCCCAGGCTTCTAACACTGTGTGTCATGCCCCCTCAGGCTTCTAACACACTGTGTCATGCCCCCCCAGGCTTCTAACACACTGTGTCATGTCCCCCCCAGGCTTCTAGCACACTGTGTAATACCCCCAGGCCGCCTTCCTCCCCCACTCCGTCGCAGTCACTAAGTGGCTTTTCGGCGATCGCAGTGCTCCGTCCCTCCCGCTGCAAGCAACTGAGGCTTCCGTCCCGTTGCCCGTCACCACCTCGAGGGAGGTATCCCGGGGTTTCGACGGCGTCGTCCGGCCCGCCGTCGCCTCACGCCTACCAGTGCCTACCTCCGCCAGCTCCGCCACTCAGGAAGCACAGCTTTGACACCCGCGCCCTCGTCACACACATCTCTACCGCGCCCCTGCGCTGTGCTCCTCCGTCTTGTTCGCACCCCCTTTACCCTTCACGCCCGTGCAGCCCTGTCACCAGCTTTCCGGCGTAGTCGCCGCCGGTGTCCGGCGACGCCCGCTGAGGTTCCACAGGAACAGCCGGCAGACTGACAGGCAGCCGCCCTGGATCCCGTGCCAGAAGTCAACAAACGCGTCGGTGATCCGCTCCCGCCCCGCGGCAGCCCTTTCGGTGACCTCGAAGGTGTGCACCAGTTCCGACTGCGCCTCGCGTTGCAGCTGCCCGCCCCAACTCCTTCCCCTCCCGTCGCCCAGTCAGTCCCTCTCGCGTGCCGCCAGCTTTGGACCACACCCCGCTCGGCCCGCCTCGGCAGTTATCCCCAGTACGCGCGCCTCCCGGGTCGGGTTCGCGCCCACCCTTTACCAACCCCCTTGCGCATCGTTTTTTGAGCGCGCGGGAACGCGCAGCACCCCTGGCCATCGGCCAGTCGTCACCCCCCCGGCGCCCCCACCGCCCTCCGCGTCCAGCGCCAGGACAGCACATCCCCTGCTGACACTGTTGCGCGGGGGGCCGCGCGAAGCGCGGCCCCGCGACCCCACCCCCACCCCGCGCGAAGCGCGGGGTGGGGTCGCGGGGCTGGGGGTGGGGGTTTATCCTTATCTTCCTTGGGGGGTGCAGGACCTCCCCCATGATTGACGAGTTGGGGGTATAGCTTGGCGGACGATGACGTGGCATCGACAGCGGCTTGCACCCCCCCCCCCCCTGAAATAGGCGCGTGAACTCTTGCGTCACTTCGCACAGTGTGCATCATGTTCAAATGACACGCAGGAGCCAGTAGGCTGCCTTTCAAACGGGGTGCCTGTCCCTGCTGGACAGGGGGGTCTGGGGGGCGGAGCCCCCCAGCCGCCGGAGGCCATGGGAGTGAACATTTATTCCTGGCGGGCACGGTTACTCACGGTATGGTCCCTCGGGGCCAGGCTGCGATGCCAGCACGCTAACCCAAATTGCAATACGGCGGGCGCAGATTCGGTGTGAATTGGGCTGCCTCCTGGGTAGCCCGGGCCCTACCCGATGTGACGATAAATTGTCGTGCAAGGACACGCCACAGGGGGGTCTGGGGGGCGGAGCCCCCCAGCCGCCGGAGGCCACGGTAGTGAACGTCTGTTCACAGGTTGGGGGCGCAGGAGGGGGGGGGGGGGGCGGATGTTTATGGCGGGTCCTCAAATTGAAGCCTTGCCTGGAGCTGCTCCACAGCGTCCCGGGCATCGCTCTTCGCAGGAACTCCTCCTTCAAACGCTGCATGGGGATGTAGCGGCGGATGGTGCTCTCGTCGATCTGGCACAGGTCCTCCTGCAGCCACCTGATGCGCTCTTGCTTCGCAGAACTCGCCATCGTCACGCTTCTTCCTGACGCAGGCCTCCGCGAGCTGCTTCACCAGCTCCGCGTCCCCCCGATGCAACTGCGCGCGCTGGAGGGGGGCCCCGGATGGGAGGGGTAGGCGGTGCCGCATGGCTACACCTCGTGCAGGCTGCTGGATCGACGCCGCGGTCCCTGCAGCCGGGTCGTCGCAAACCCCAGAGCTTGTGCGGCCAGGTGCAGGGCTGCGACCTGTCTCGACCCGCATCTCCGCCCAGGCCCGCCCAGTCCCGTAGCTCACGCCCGACTAGGCGTTTCATCGCCTCGGGGATGAACCCCTCCGGAACTGGGTTCTTCCCCAGCCGTACGGCCTCGTCGTACAGCGCCCGTCTCCTGTATCGCTTTCATGAGCCGCTCGCGAGGGGGTGAAGGTGTAGCGCCCCTCGACGGGGTGCTGGAGGATGGCCCTCAGGTCATCGGGCTCATCGCGGTGGTATTGACAACTTGAGGCCCCCTGTGGTTAAGCCCCCCCTTGCCAGACCCCCCAGGGGGGGCTTAAACACGGGGGATCCCAGGTAATAGCGTTTTCCTCGCTGCCCCTGTCGCTGCCTCCCGTGGGGTCTCGACAGCACTAGACATTTCGGCGCAGGTAGATTGCCTCCACTACAGGCTCACCCTAGACGAAGAGGGTGTCGCCATGGGAACCACAAACCCGATGAAGTGGTGTGTAGTGCTAACACGCCATGAAAGCCTCGCCAACCTGGCCAATTTAGCCGGAGGGGCATCGGTCTACCTGGAACAATGAGACGCTCAAAATACCAAGGGAACCCGCACGTCTTCTTTGGAATTCCCCTCAACGGGGAACACGCACCTGACCTGGTGTCCCAAGGCCACGACGCCTCCCCCCACCTGGCACACCGGATCCCGCTGGACTGTGGGGGCGTCACTAAAGTGTTTGCGTAATAACACTGTGTTCACCACCTCCGGTCTTCACGGTCAGGTGAAGATCAATTTTGCAGATCGCGACATGTCATGACCACGTCATGGGGTTCTTCGGGTGTCCCCATTCAGAAAACACCCGAGAAATATGACAACTTTGCTAAACTGGACCCAACTCCCCACACTCTTTTTTTTGCCATTTTTTCCATTTTTGGGCTCACTTTTTCTCACTTTTCTCACTCCAGAGCGAAGGCCCCCTATATACTCTTGTATTTGCATACTAGACAACTTTTCAGCTAAAAAACAATTTTTTGAAAACCCTGAATTACGTAAGCTGGCACGGTGAATAGAAGAGTATACCCTTGTATTTGCCCCCCCCCAGTAACATTTTCTGGAAATGTTAAGCCTGCCTGTTGGCTTTGGGAGAAGATCATGGGACCCACCCCTCAATGCGCCACTCTCTAGCCCAAGTTCTAACCAGGAAGGGGTTAGCTGTGTGACACATGAGCTTGGAATGCAAGGAACTGCAACGCCCCTGCTTTGGCGCCACCTCACCCAGGAGCACCTGGATACTAGGAGCTGGCTCTGGAACCCAAGGTCGCACTGGTAACGCCTGATACGCAGCCACATGAACTGCACAGCACGTGTATGCGGCAAAGTATGCATGTTATGTGCCCGCACGGACGACCTGGCCCCCTATCCCGGCCACTTCTCGCGATTTATTTTTAACATTTCTTTTAAATGTTACAGCGGAAATGTTAAAAACCGGGATTCTGAGTCCACATTTCGAATTATGAATTTATTTTTAACATTTATTCTGCAGGGGACGGTAGGCAGCGCTTGGGCAACAAATACAACCTCCTCATCAGGCTGCGGAGTTGCTTTTGTTTTGCCCGGATTAGGCGCACAAACAACAGCCTTCTCTTTTTTTGAAGGTGTGTCTTCAATCCAGGAATGGGCCCCATATTTAGGGAAAGCCCTGTTCTGATCGCATCATGGCTATTCCTGTGGCTGTGTCACAGCCCAGTTTTTTTGAAACGGTGAACATTTCACTTCAAGAAAACGGGCATCATTTAGGGAAGGCGGACAGAGAAAATTTCTCGCACAAAAAAACATTTTTTGACACCTTCTCCGGCCTGTACCAACCCCTCATATGGTCTTTTTGGGGTCCTAGAGGAACGTCTTCAACTCTCTTCACGACATAAATGCTCGCCGTTTGCTTTTATAATCGTAAAAACACGTTTTGTGACCAAGCTGGCGGGACTACCAATTTCGAAAAAAAGGCAGGTGTGCCCCTTCAGGTCCCAGAAATGGGGTTCCAGGACCCCAGACCCGGAATCGAAGTCTGTGGGGTGATGACTGTCTCCCACACAGAACCGCTTCCTGGGTGTCTAGGTGGCATTTTATGACTGAAGACGGTCACACAGAGATCTTCAGGGAAGATTTCCCCAGGAGGAGATTCCCCGGATGTGTTGTGGAAATGACGGGAAGGACGCAGAGAACCCCAGACAAAAGGAAATCACGTGGACGAGTTCTCCGGAAGGCAGGTTGTTCCCCGCCCCCCTCCCTTGCGCATCAGGAGCACAGGGCCGAATATCCTATCCGGCGACGTTGTCCACACCACATATAGTTTCCCCACACCACAGAGATTACCCCGGGAGTTTCCACATCTCTGCGAGATTCCCCCGGTATTTTCTACATATTTGCACCGTATCAGTATTCGCGACCACAGGCTTTGCCGATTCTGCACTGTTGTTTTCACCCACATGCGAGATACCAGGCCTGCGCCTCTGCTTCGTCCGCGTCCACGGTGTGCTCCCCGACGTATCTGTGGTGCGTGAAGCCCAAACCCCTCTCCAACATTCATGCGAGGTTCTCGCGATCATTCTTGCATGCCGCCAAGTTCCTGCGACCAAGCCATTTCCCCACCACCACCACCCAATGCAGGTTTTTTACACAAGGCCCGCCAACCTGCTATGGAGGTGTACGTAGTCGACCCCCACACAGGTCTGCGGACCCCACTTGCCGTGCAGGGCGACGAGACGGTGCGTGGCCTGCGCCAGAAGGCTGTGCGGGTCGTAGTGGAGTGCGGTGCGCACGACATGTGCGTGCGTGGCGTGGCGTACAACCCTGCCGACTTTGCCGCAGAGGAGGCGGGGCTGTGCCTGGCGGATGGGGACGAGGTCACCTTCCAGCAGTCCAGCCCCAGCCACAAGTCGCGTGCAGAGGATTCCAGCGAAGCGGACTCCAGCGAACACAACAACACTGGGTACTCCTCCTCCGTGCCGCGCTACGACTTCCCCCCGGCCAGCACCAGCGCACCCCAGACTTACAAGGGGCACACCGGCAGGGTCCTGGCCGTCGCCGTGTCACCGTGTGGCACTCTGGCATACACCTGCGGCAAGGACAAGACGGTGCGCGGCTGGCACACCGCAACCGGAAGGCCTGCCCGCACATACGAAGGGCATGCGAAGCGGGTCAACGCCCTCGCCGTGTCGCCCTGCGCACAGCACCTCGTCAGTGGGGGCGACGACACGTGTGCCTACGTGTGGGATGTGGCAGCCCCGGAACCCCAGCGCTGCTTGAAACACACCAGCGCCGTCACCAGCGTCGCGGTGTCCTCCACCGGGCGAGCCTTCGCGGGATGCGCAGACGGCACGGTGCACGTATGGGACATGCACACGGGTGCTGCGGTGTCAACCCTGCGCAACCACGCCGCAGCCGTGACGGGCCTTGCGCTGTCGCGCTGCGAGACACTCCTGCTCACAGGCAGCGCAGACCACTCCGCGAAGGTGTGTGACGCCTCCTCCTTCGCCCTCCAGCGCGAGCTGCTGTTCCACGACCTGCCCCTGCTGGGCCTGGCGCTGTCCCCCACGACAGGCTGCGTGTGCTCGTGGGACAGCGAGATGGTGGTGGTGTGGGACCCGCAGGACAGCGCCTCCGGCTGCAAGGGCACCCTCCAGCCCAGGTCGGCCCGGGGGAAGGGCAGCAGTCTCACAGCGGTGGCGGTGTCGCCTGCGGGGCCCCAGCTTCTGAGCGCCTACTCCAACCACACGGTGTGTGCGTGGAATGTCAACTCCATGACGCCCGACGGGTCCCGCCAGTTGAAATCGGGCTTCGACGCAGCAGCCTTCTCCCCTTGCGGGCGCTATGCCTTTCTCTGCAAGGGCAGTGTGGTGTGCGTCGAGAGCATCGCGGATGCAACTGCCCCGGAATGGAATGGTGCGAAGAAGCACACCCGCAAGCACAGCAGGCCACCGACAGATCTCCAGCAGCCCGGCAGGGCACCGACCCAGGACAACGGCGGCGGGTGCTGCACCCTCATGTAAGAATAGGGCTCAAACAAGTAGTGTCGGGGGGCTATCGATGGGGAGTTGTCGACAGTGTTCCCCCCTTTCCGGTCCCATGCAGGGAAGAGGAGGGTGCAGGGGGGAGGGGGGGGGGGGGAAGTATCATTGAAATTGAAACGATTTGAACGGTTTTGAACGGATATTTTCTACGCATATGTTTGGGGTGTGTGTGTGTGTGTTTGTTGCTGCCCGGAGGAACGTCCGCCGTGTCTATTCTGTTATGACTCGATCCCTCCCCGGCCAGCTGCCCTTTTCTCACGTTCCCTTTTTATTACACGGTCATCCTCTGGTCCCACCCCCCGCTGGTGGCCTAATGGGTGCAAGCGGCGCATAGGTCGCTGCTGTCCGGCAAACGCACCACCCGATTCCAGCGATGTCTGCAACCATTTGCGTTTAGCAGCGCGGGCCTTTGCGGAAGCGTGATGGACACCTCCCGTTTGCAGGCATCGCTGTCCGAGGGTGGCAAGCGGCGCCACCTATCGTATCTCCCCCCACACGAGTCCCTTGGCGTGTTTGTGAAAGGGGAGGGGGGGTCAGGTCAAAGAATATTCCTTTTGACAGCGGGAGAGTGAAGCTTACACAATAGCTTACCGGCTATAAACCCACGCATCTGTGTGGTATGCTGTCTGCGTGGGCATTATTGGATCGCCCACGGTGGATCATGCCATACAGCTTGCTGTGCGGCCGCAGATCTGTTTGAAATCCGCCACCCGCCAGTCAGGGGGTGGCCACGCGTGCCCCACGTTTGCAACGCCACCCTCGTCTTATCCCCCTTCACCCCCCTTGCTTTCTTGACCCTCGTTGAAGGGGTTCATCACGCATCTAGGTGGCTTTCAGCCTTCACCTTGACATGCATGTGAGTCAGCACCCCACACGGTATCCGTGTCTATTTGGTATTGAGCACCGCTTTCATGATGCGCTGGTTGGAACGATGTCTGAATTAGTGGCGAAAGCGCGCTGCCTGCCGAGTTAGGAGGTCTTCCCAAGCTAGCTTGGTTCAGAATGGAAGTGGTCTCCGCTACAAAGGCAAAGGGCACTCAAGTCAACTGTTCAAGCTGTGGAACTCTGTAGTGGAGCCTCATTTCCCCCCACCCCCCCCCCTCCCAATTTCTATTTGTGATCGAACACTGCTGCGAACGGTGTCTATGTGACAGACGCACACGGAAAGCGTTGAGATCTAAATAAACGGGGATGTTTTGTTCACCTATACACTCCACGCCCCCAACATGCAGGTGGCCAGAAGGGTTGCCAAAAGAAACCCCCCGGAGAGATTGATTTTTACCTTCACTTTCGACAATCCGGCAATCCGACACCCCCTCCCAATCCCTCCCCCAGCTGCACAAAGAAACACACCGCGCACACTGGATCTTTTTTATGGTGTTTTCACGGCAGTTACCGCAACGTTGTGGCCCTGAGCCATTTCTGGCCCACCAAGATGAGCCATGCCTGTTTGTGGGGCCTGGTGCGTGCAGGACCGCCTTAGGGCCTTCGCTCTGCGCCACTGTGTGCCAAACGGCGTTGCTTTGCAGCCCAGTGTTGTGAGGCGGGCCACTGTTTCTCGCTTCTCTGCGTTGGCTATGTTGGATTAGCGGACCCGCATCGTACAGAAGTCCACGCAAGACCTTTGCACCGTGCTACTTCTATTACTATTCTGCACTTCCAAGCGAAGTCCCCCAAAGGGGCCTTCGCTCTGTGCCGCTTTACACCAGCTTTGTGTGAGACACATATCACACTTTTCTGCATTTCTGAGCAAAGCCCCATCCCCCGCCCGTATTTCTGCCATCGCCTTTGACCCCCACCCGCTATAGTTTGCTCGTTCGTTGCGTTTCCGCTCGCAGCACCCCCATCGCTACCCCCCAGGCCCACATTAATACCCAACCCGCTTTCTGAGTGATTTCGTCACCCCGGTTTGCGGGGGGTCGAACTCCCCCCGCTTCACCCAAAAAGGATTCTACGCATCACCATGCCTGGGTTCAACGGACCTTGGCAATCGCCTAAAAGATGGGGCGGGAATTGACGTGTGGGCTGGGTATATATAATTATAATTATGCATGGGGAGTGGGGGGTCGTGGTATGGTAACTTGCAGGCATGTGTGTGTTTCTGATCGAGAGCCACTGCGTGGTGGCCATTCTCGAATATTATCGAAAAGCGTAGCAACCGTGCTTCCTTCTTCCTTACTGTGTCAGTAATGATGCTTTGGCGCTTCCACCACCCTCGAGCCTGCTGCTTTGATGTGGGTGTGGAGCACCACGGGACAGGTAAGCACACAGAATAGAAGTAGGGTCGTCGGAATCACTCTTACACTTTTACACATGGCTTCGTTCATAAACACCCCCCCCCCCCAGATTGGGCCTTTTAGCCATTTTTGGCCAAAAATTGGGAATAATCGCATTCACCACCCTCGTCTGCCCCCCACCTGCACTTCGGGGGGTCCGGGGGGGCCACGGGGGACCCAGGAGTCCATTTTGCTCTCTCATTGGCATGGGAAATGGGGAAAAATACCTTCTCGCGAGCCTGGTACCGGATCACAAAAGAGCTGCCGGAATCGGCGTAAGTCTTCGTTCGACGAAACAGATGAGGGATCAGCTTGCTCGCGGAGTGGTCGTAGTCAGTGTCTCGGTATGCTGGCACCGAGCATCATTCAGCAGATGACAGGACTTCGACCTGGAGAGCAAACGCCACATCGTCCACGGGTTCCGGGATGACGGATAGTCAGAAGAGTGTCACATGCCCGTAGGTACAGGGTGTTCTCGAGGCAAGGGTGAGCCCCGGCGGTCGACCCACTACGATTCACAGAGGACAACATCGATACGAACCAGTGTTCGACGGTGCTGATTCGGATGCACAGATGAGGGTCCCGCAAATCAGGCATCTACCTGCGCTCATTGCAGCTTTGGAAGGACGCTGTCTGGTATAACCAGACGGTGGCGGACGAGTGTGGTGAAAGACGGGTATCATCTGCACAGCTCGACGACCAATTACATGTGTCACACAAGGCCATCCGACTGGTGGCTACTGCACTCGGGAGGGCAGCCCCCAGACGGAGTGAAAACATCTGCCGCAGCCAGTAAGACCACCACACGTCGGGGAGGAACTGCAGGATTTGCTCCACTCTGATGGTTCATTCTGACTTTTGTTAGGGGTCTGACACTCTGGCGCAACTCTGGCAACTGTATCGACGTCAATGGAGGCGCAACGAACGAAGCCCCTATCAAAGGAGTCCCTGGTTCCCTCGTGGATGACATGTGCTCTGGTCCGGGTAAATACCAGAAGGCAGGAGAGTCGCAGAGACGGCCTAATGGAGCGTGGAAAAATGATACATTCCCCTCATGATTATGGGTCTTTTGCACAAAAATGACCGGAAAAAGGCCTCCCAAGTGCCCCCGAACCTGTTTTCCCACCTCGAGGGTGGTTGCGAGGGTGGTGAATGCGATTTTCCCCAATTTTCGCCCAAAAATGGCTAAAAGGCCCAATCTGGGGGGGGGTGTTTATGAACGAACCCACATCATAAATGTGTGAAAAATACATCCCAAAACGATATTCACGTGACAGGTGTGTGCGGCGTTTGCTGCCCGCCCTTCACTTGCATCCACAACTGCGGGCTATCTTTCCCCCATCCCCACCGTGCGATACCCAGGCTCAGCTGCCTGGAAACATCACACCACACAGAACACAACCTTCTGCTCCTTCTCTCCCTGACCTCAGGTGGATATGCATCTTCCCACCGCACCACTTCACACGACATTCACGCACGCCGTGCTGAGACAGTGCGAATCAGATTTTTGTCAGAGCCCTGATACAGAAGTCCAACCAAGTTTGGTGGGTATTTAGGTTGGTGGGTAAAAAGGTTGGTGGGGTACAAAGTTTGGTGGATTTGGGGGTCCCGGAAAAATTTGGTGGGTTTCTACCCCACCAACCTTTATAACGGTTGGCCCGTGAGACTTGTCGATTTTTGGAGGGTGGCCCAGTCAGGGGGCGCGGACGCAGCACAGCCCAATCCTGTCACACTGTTGCACACACCATGGTGTTCATTTTTCACCTACCGTAAACGGAAAAAGGGTGGACCGTAAAAATGTTCCAAGTTCCCAAAAAAAGGCCAAACGTTCCATCTTTTTTACGGTCCACCATTTATTGGGACTGAATATGGAAAAGACAATGCGTTTTTCGCCCGCGGGCTGGTGGGTTGCGGGGCGCGGACTGCGGCCTCCACGCCGCAGACACCCACACGTAGGCCTCCCGACCTCCCAGCTTTGGACCCTCCCTCCACCACCGCAACCAACACCAGCAAGAGAAGCAAGTCCTCCCTGCGTGTGGAAAAGGCACGATCACCACCACTCACCTCGAGACTCACCCACCACCACACCTCGAGAAGTGTAGTACCATGCAAGGAGCATTCCGGTAGAAGTAAAAGTAGAACCTGCTGCACGAGCCCACAAAAGCAGCCACAGTACGGCAGGGCGCGCAGACAGAAGCTGAGACCACCGGGCTCCCTCCAGATGTAAATTCGTGAATCAGTGCCCGGAAAATTCAGGGAAATCGTACTCCTTTAGTGTAGTACACCCTGCAGTAACTGTGGGAGAACAGTTCCCGGACGATGGTGAGCGCACACTCTGTGCTGAGGCCCTGTGGTGTTAATCCTGCAGCTTCAGTCGTACGATTTCCTTGGTTCCTTCGCGACTTCGTCGCGAAGGAACTCGTAAAAAAAACTGCCAAGTCCACGATCCCAACCGTAAAATAGGTGGACCGTAAAAATGTTCCAAGTTCCGGAAAAATCCCATTTGTTCCATCTTTTTTACGGTCCACCTATAGTACGGTTCACCTTTATTACGGTCCACAATATTTCCGTTTACGGTATGCACATCCGCCCTACTCTAGGTTGGTACCCCCACGCTCAGATCGACCCCACGCCAAGTCGCCTGCACCATTGCGAGTAATGTTGGTGGGGTACAAAGGTTGGTGGGGTAAATTGTTTGGTGGGGTATAAAATTTGGTGGATTTGGGGGTCCCAGAAAAATTTGGTGGGTTATTACCCCACCAACCTTAGTTGGACTTCTGTATTTGCTGACGGGGAACTACGTCGGAAGTCCAGAATAACGTACGTCACAAAGGGCTCCCTCAAAGAAACTACTCAATCTAAGGGGCTTTCTTCGTCTTTCTTGTTTCATAGGCTGATCACCCCATTAGCCTATTCAGGGACACCATTTGTGTTGCGTTCTTTGTTTGTACGCATAGTGCCTGCGAGTGCATGTGTGCAGTCGGCACAGTGGCAGGATCTGTGGGATCGGACGCGAGATGAACCTGAGGCATTCCACCGGATAGATGGGATAATACCCGTGCTTCCCTCGAGGTGCCCCGGAGGATTCCCGGATATGCGTGAGGGTCATGTGGTGTTCGTACTGGTCATGCTGTAACATGCTGGCAAGAGGCGAGACAACTAGTGGGGTGGTGGTGGTGGTGGTGGTGGGGGGGGGGGGTCGGACGGGATCTGACGGGTCAACCCTCCGAACGGTGGAGTGACTACAAAAAGGACAAACGTTGCCATACCGGGGACCTGGGGCTTGCGGTCAAACAGTCGACGAATCCTGGAGCTTGTCATAGGCCCTCCCGAGCCATTACCATCACTTGCCATCTCGCAGACCACGATGCCCTGTGTGAGTGGGTGGTCCCTAGTGTTCCCAACAACAGCACCTTCACCCACGTCACAGGATCACGGCGGGAGGACCGTGCGGTTGTCGTTGAGGGGAAGAGAGGGGAAGGATGGAAGTGTCGGTGCGTCATGTGGAGAGCGGGCGGAGCTGTGTCGTCGGTGTTGCGGATGGCGGGACCGTGCTCAGCCTGAAGGCGGATGCGGTCAAGGAGATGTTCGCGGGTTCCATCAACGCAGACCGGGAGGCTGCAGGGCTGGCGGCACGCATCGAAGGGTGTGACGAGGACCTGGACGATGCAGAGCGCGTTGCCAACACGGGTCTCGAGGTTGGGGATCCTGTCCAGCTCGTCCGCAGGTGGCCACACGTCAAGGCTCCCGCTGTCTACGACAAGCATGGGGAGGCTCCAGAGAACATCACACTGTCGAGGTGTGGCATCCTGTGTTCAGTGGGGCAGACCGGAGGACACGTCACTGTGTTTGACACCACGACTGCTGATGAGGTGGCGGACCTCACACATGGGGACGACGACATTCACTACACTGCGTTCTCAGTCTGTGGGACGTGGCTGGCAACGTGCTCTGATGACAGCACCATCTGCGTGTGGCTGACAGCAACGTGGGAACAGGTGTGGTGTCTGGAGGAGCACGACACAGAGGTGTGGAGTGCAGGGTGGACACACTGTGGACGTCTCGTGTCGGGTGACGATGATGGGAAGGTGTGTGTGTGGGACTTGGAGGGCACACCAAGTGCCACAGTGCTGGAGGGGCACAGAGATACTGTTTTTGGGATTGCAGTGTCAACTACGAGGATCTTCACCGGGTCAAAGGACAAGACCATCCGTGTGTATGACATCAGCACCCTCACCCACACCGACACCCTGTCTGAGCACACAAGCTCTGTGCACCACATCGCCCTGACGAACGACGAGCAGCACCTGGTGGCGTCCTCTCATGACAAGTCACTGAAGGTGTGGTGCACAACCACCCTCACCTGCATCCGCTCTGTGGTCCTTTCTGATTGCCCGTGCCTGCTTGCTGTGTCACAGCCAGGTGATGTTGTGGCAGTGTCCTTTTATACCCCCGTCAAGTTGTACAACCTCAGCACCTTGGAGTGCTTGGGACAAGTGGAGTCAAAGGGTGACGGTGTTGCACTCAGCCCGTGTGGGAGGTGGGTCTTCACATCGTGCTTCTATTCCGTGAATGTGTGTGCTGTGTGTGACGTTCCGCGTGAGGGCAGCACTTAGGCAACCTCTTCTGCTTGTGTGCTTGCGGTGCACTGCCTTGCTCGTTGCCTCCCAGCACAGCACCTCCTGACCCTGCTGGTTGGAGGCAGCGTGCACTGCATCTGAGGTGCGACTGCTCAGGATGACACAGTGCTTCCAGACAGCCTCTGCCCCCACCCTCCCAAGCCCCAGCACTGCCCCTTCCCCATGTCAGCAGAGCACGTCTGTCGTGATCACCTTTGTTGGGTTTGAACCGAAGGAGGTCCGACCCTAACCGGCTAGCGGCCCGAGCTAACCTGTCGAGCACCCCGACAAGCATGTCACATTCTCCCTTGACCTGACTTTGGTGGTCCAGCCGTACAGTCGGCTTGGATGTGTATGCCTGTGTTGCTTTCTTCGTGCTGCGTTGTTTGGAGGCCCATCTGATATGCCTCCCGCAGATATTACACATTTGCATTTACACTTTTTGGAATGGCGCGAGGGACACTGTTGTGGGCGACATTAGGTCTGCTCGGGTACGCAACCTACCACAGCTTCAAGGGGTCGTGGGAAGGGTCGCCTGCGCCGGAGATGACGTATGTAGCCTGCGTCGGCTGCGCAATGGCAGGACAGCGCAGTGGGCCGCATGCTGGGGGCGGCAGGGTGGCAGCGGGGCGCCTGGGCAACATCCGTGCCCCCAGCAGCGCAGCAAGACACGCAGCACATCCGCACAACACAGCCGCCACAGCCCCCACAGGCCTGCAAGGCAGCAGCAGCGGCAGGCACGTCCCCCTGCCCGTGGCGGACGAGAGGCGGCGCGTCGAGGAGACTTGGAGCAGCGAAACTGCGGCGTTTGTGAACAGCACGCTTGCGCTCAACGGGGAAGCGCTGGCGCGGTTCACCCGAGATGTGCGTGCAGCAGCGGCGCGCGGGCGGATCCTGACAGCACTGTCGGTCGGGCGTGGGTTGGATACGGTGCGCCTGTGGTACCACAACGCACAGCACGCAGCTGTGAACAAGACGCACGGCATCCTGATCGGGGCTGGCGATGCGGCGACCATCGAGTGGGCGAAGAAGGTGGGTGCCCACTACACCGACATCAGCTGGCTGTGTCCATCAGGTGCTGTGAACCAGCTCATGCACAGCGCTTGGTGCAAGCCGCTGCTCCTCCACGTATGCCACACCACACTACACCCCGTCAGAGCGCACAGGCTGCTGCAGACACATGCCCCTCAATCGTGCCCCGTGTTGCACCCACACACCCACACCCCGCCGCACACAGGCTTGCGTGCGTGCTGGCGTGGACACGATGCTGCAGGATGCCGACATCTTGATCCTGCGGGACCCCTGGGAGTCACTTGACACCCTGAAGCCGAATCCCAAGCTCGCGATGCAGTGCGGCGAGCGAGGCCGTGCCAAGGAGTCGCGAGAGTTCCGCGAGGCCTTCCCCGTGTGGCCCAACACGGGGGTCGTGGCGGTCTCTGCCAGCGAGCCCGACGCCGTCCGCTTCACAGCGATCTGGGTTGTGGAGATGGTGTGGTCCATGCGTGCCTTCCGCTCTGAGGGCCTGGATGTGCCGGCACGCCCCTACCTGAGGGGGCGGCGCGGCTTCTGGCTCTACTCACTGTCGAAGATGGCGCGCGTCCTGGGAACAAAGAACCGAAGCCTGCGGAGGCGCTTCGCCCGCCTGCTGATGAACCACCAGCTTGAGGGCAATCTGACAATCGCCAACTTTGTCGACGGGCTCGCCGGCGTGTGCAGGGCACCACAGCAGCTGCGTCGTGCCAACGGAACAGTCACCTGGCAGTGTGGGCATGACAGGGCATTCGGGCCCTACACAGATGCGGAGTGGGAGGCACGTAGCACCACTGAAGTGCCGTGGCGCTTGCAGTATCAAACACGGGTTCGCGACGATGGGTTTGATGGCAATAAGTACACCGACCAGGGCATTGCGCGTGAGATTGTGCAATTCAAAGACCTCGTGCCCCCGAACCTCAACTTCCAGTGCATCCACGACCCTCTGTGGCGGTTCCATTTTGAGGTTCCGCACAAAGCATCCCCGACGCTGGGTAATTTCCGCAAGGAAACCACTCTGGTGCACTTCACAGGGAGTGGCCTTGGTGCAGGCGGGATGGACCGCAAGACAGAGGCCATGCGGAATCACGTGCTGCTCGCCCCAGGCGAGGTGCGGTAGCAAGCAGGGTGCTGCTTGTGGCACGGCCGAGTCGCTCTGGAGAGCGACTCTCAGTGAGTAACCCAAACCCGTACACGCAACGGGCTGGACTGTGAGTCTCATTGGTGCAATGCGGAACCACATGTGTTCGGTTCATTCTCGGAGGCCGATACGAGGTGGTGTGTCCGGGCGTGGTATGTCAGGCGAACTCGGTGCTCGGCACTCTGTTGTCGGCCAGTTCGGGAGGTTCTGATCATATCACATCGGTGCTTCATCGTCACGGCACGTGTCCCGTGCCATGTGAAACTCCCCGTTTCGCTATTCCTTTTGTTGCCACAACCCCCTGTTTTCCAACTTCCCGGGTTTGGTGGTCTTTTTCAAAAGGTGATCATTTCATTTCATAAAGTGGAACCTGACATCTGTGTGTACCCTGAAAGGCGAAAGCCTGCTTCAAACGAGCTACCGAACCATGGGCACGGTGATCATTCTTTTGTGCGTTCGCTCAACAGAAAGTAATCCGGAACTGTTCTTCCACAGTTGCTGGACATGGTGTCAACATGAACGTGAAAGGAGTACGATTTGGAACCTGTATCGTGTGACAACACAAGCTTCAGAATAAGCCCTATTCTGCTTCCGCACTAGCAGTGCACTGCCTTGCTCGTTGCCTCCCATCACAACACCTCCTTGGTTTGCGAGTTTGGACCCGGCGTGCCCTGCCCCCGCAGCTCGCGAAGCGCGCACCCCGCCAGCACGCACAGAAGGAATGCAGTGTCGTACCTCAATCGAATGGACAGCCAGGTGGCCAAATTCCTTCTGAGGGAGCCCACGCCTGTCCGGAGCAACGGCGAGTAGCAGTCATCGCCCGCATGACTGTTGTCCGCCGTCACTCGTTGCATCGCTCAAGGAGGTGACCCACTGTGTTGAACCCAGTGTCCAGCCATGAAAGAGAATGTGGGCCCAAGATGATCAGGCCCCCGTTTGTTGTCTGTCCGTGGAAGTGTCGTACAAAGATGCAGCGTGCTGCGTCGATTTCAACACATGCCGAGTGGTGTTCTGTCTTCACCACAACCGCACCCCTTTATCCCGCCCACTGCTGTGCCCCGTTGTTTTTTTTTCAATTCAAATTTTAACCCTTTAAGTCCCAAGGCGCAATATATTGCGCCTACACTTTCGGTTCACATTTTGTTGGCACGCATTTTTGTCTTTTTGGAAAACCCTGGGCACCATGAAAAGGGTTTGGACAGTTCTTTTCAAGACAACAAAAATCGACGAGATATCTGTCTGTCGGTTGCCCGCCGTCACCCCTGAGAATCAGGGCCCAGGTTGGGTTTTCAGGTGAAAACAGCATTCTGGGCCCTTGGCTTTCTGTGCACACCCCAACAAGGTCTGGCATACTTTGCCGGGGGTCTTTGTGCCCGACCCTGGCCATCCGGTAAAGGGGACTCGAGAACCTTTCCAAGGAATCAAGACCCGCCCAGATACACCCCGATGTGGTGCACGTGTCAACTGAAGGCAAGGGAGTGCCTGATTGTCAATTCCTCGCCTGTCAAATGTACCTGGGACCCCCCGTGTTTAAGTCCCCCCCCCCTTGGAGACGATTTTCGGCCGGGGGTGACTTAAACACGGGGGGCGGACCTAAACGCAGGGGGCTTGAACACGGGGGTGGCACGGTGGAGACCAAGAAGACCTCTTCCGCTTCCGTCGTAGGGGGGTGATTCTGGTCCGGATGGACTTTTGGCACCCCCCTTTTTCGACTCTGACAGCACCTGGAGGGCACCAGGTGGCCTCGCGGCCACTTGATGACCCTCCAGACCGGCCCACCCCCGTGTTTAGGTTCACCTGTGTTTAGTCCCCTGCCAGACCCCCAGGGGGGGACTTAAACACGGGGGTAAGGGAGGGGGACTTATACACGGGGGGTCCCAGGTATGGGTGATATCTTATCCGGCTTTGGGCCGTGCCCAGATTGAGCCAAGCTCTACTAGAAGAGTGTCTGATCTACTTGGGGAGAACATAATCGAGGCGCTTCTCTCTTCCGTGCGCAGTTGCAGCACCGAGTAGTCTGCAATAATACGAGACGAAGGGTGCTGTCCTCTCTGCGGCGACATCTGGTCGAGAACTCCGAGGAGAGGGTAGACGGACACTGGCTATCGGTGGCGACATCACGGGGTAGTAGAGCGAGCGCATGGCGACATCTCTGCGAACACTCTCTCTGGTTCAGCACTGCTGCGAAGCACAACAGTTGCTCTTGCAGCCGTCTGAGACAGACTTCCTGCGAGTGATTGAGGAAATACCGTATACGTAAATATTTTGGAACGTAAATATTATGGAACGTAAATATTATGGAACGTAAATATTTTGGAACGCTGGTGGGTTGGCGTTCCAGATTTTTTTCGTTCCATAATATTTACAGGGCTTTCTGCGACTCGGGGACTTGGACCAGGTGATCGGACGGCATACAGAGTCCCTGACGGGACCTACTCGTGCACTTTTCGCGCGATTCCTGACGCAAGCCGTCCTCACCACCGAGTCCCCAACTGGCCCTGTAAATATTATGGAACGTAAATATTATGGAACGGACCGGCCAAAAATGGGCCCGTTCCATAATATTTACGTTCCATAATATTTACGTATACGGTAACCCCTTTTCGGGTGTTTTCCCACGGTCTCAAAGGGAAAATAGGCACTGAACAGAGGCAAAAACCGCCTTGCCCATTCAGTGGCTTCATTCTCAGTCTTTTTGGCCGAACTTTTTTTTTCGTCGATGCAATTTGACTCGCTCTTTCCAATAACGCCATCTTCGGATGACTTTTTGGGGAGCCCCGGCACCCAAAAATTTTTGGTTTCGAAAATATGCCGTTTTTTCACCCTCAAATTCACTGTTTGTTGGCCGTGCGAAAAAAGAGTCATTTTTTTCGGGGCCAAAAAATGGCCATCGTGGAATCTTTCAGTCAAACGCGTTCATTTACGGCCAGGGTCGGGCAGAAAAACGAAAATTGAAGCAACTTGGTGTCCAAGGAGAAAAATCGGCCAAAATGGCCCAAAATAGCCTTGGGACTTAAAGGGTTAAACACTGTGATGGTGTGAAAGGAGTAACCGTAACCATAACCATTTTAATCGCTTGAGAAGGGGGAGGTGCGGTCCCACCGCAGATGCGGTTGTTCCACGCTGGAGCAAGAAGGGGAAGGGAGGGGAAGAGGACGCCTAAACACCGGCTTTCTTCCAGAGTTTCCTGCTCTGGAGTGGAGATGGGTTTACCCCCCAAACTCTATTGCTCCGTCAGAGCATCGTCCAGGCAGTGCCACCCGCGATCCAACAAAATCTCATTCTTGTATTGCAGTTTGGGTTAGTGTGCTGGCATCGCAAAGTGTCCCCGAGGGTCAACACTGTGAGAACCCGGGTCCGCTATTCTTGTTTGGCTTTTGCCTGTGAATGCTGCAGCCAATCAAGACTGGGCCAGATGGGTTTCTCTCGACCTACCTGTCTTACCTCCGGAAGGTCATGGGGCGTTACCAGTGTCAAGAATACCTCGGGAAAATCCCCCCCGCCCCCCCGCGCGCAGTTTAAAAATCGCGGAACAACCACTTCTACATTTGATCACCATCCCCGCCTCCATCTTGTGTCTTCACTCGCTTGTTCTTTATGCTCATTTCTTTTTCTGCCCAAACAAGCTTGCCTGTCACAGCGAACGAGTCACGGGAGCGTACCGGCGCGCAGTGTGTTTTGAGAGATCAACACACCACCGCTTTTTCACAGCAACGCCCTTCACAGGGGCCACAGCACACTGCCGCTCGTGCGCACAAACAAATCCTGAGCTCTTTTACTTTTGACTTAGGGGGTCTTCGCTGGTCGTTATTCTTCGTCGGTCCTCGTCAGTTGTCACCTAATTCAACAGGAAACGCACCAAAATGACGATCACCCCGTAGCGAAGTCCCCCTTGCGCTCTTGATAAAAAAACAGATTTTCTTTTCTAACACACCCCCAGCCATGTTCCGCAAGGTGTCCTGGCGGTTCTGCATTCTGTTTGTGATGTCGCCCCGATCCCCGCCCCCCAGACACTGGGAGGGGGGGGAGGGGCGCACATCCTTCTCCAGGATTCTCTCTCCTGATTTCACGGCACACAAGTGCCCGTGTTTGTTTTCACTTCCTGCCGGTGTCAAAAACAGAAGATACCAGTGGGAGATGGTGGTCGGTGCTTTGGGAAACAAGAACATCGTCAATCTCATCAGCAAGGCCCACAAACAGACTTATATTGGCATATACAAGTGGCAACCCCTCTCAGCAGGGGGTGCTCCGAACACGGTCAAAAGTTGTTTAAAGTGTCGGAGTGATTCCAACGATCCTGTTTGTTTTCTTTTTCTGCCCAAACAAGCTTGCTTGTCACAGCGAAAGAGTCAGTGGGAGCGTACCGCGTGCGCAGTGTGTTTTGAGAGAGCAACACAAAATCACTTAATCGCAGCAAAGCCCTGCCCCACACCCACATCAAATCAGTAGGCTGTCAGGTGGTGGAAGCGTCAACGCATCATTCTGTGTAAGGAAGAAGGAATCACGGTTGCTACGCTTTTCTTCTCCCGGTTGCACAAACAAGCACATTGCGTACCGCCGTCTCCTTCTTCTTCATATTTGCTTCGTTGGTTTCAACGGCAGCAAGCTGTACAGAGCCTGCCACCACCCCAACCCCCCCCGGTTCACGGCGGGGGGCCCTGGAGGTGCCGAATGGCGAGGCCCTATTCTGCAGCCCCCTCTTTGCGTTTCCTACACCTTTTCTACACCGAGACTGCAGGGCACAGCCCTATCGTCCCACATGCCTCCCTTGCTTGTCGCTTGTCCCACCCTGCGCCCTCACCGCCCCCTCTCCCACCCACACACAGCTTGCAACTCTACCGAGGGGCAGTGCTTTCTGGGGTGGGGTGCCGGGTGTGTCCGTTCCGTTCCGTGTCTGCAATTTGTTTGCGCAGCATTCCAAGCAGTGTGTTTTAGTTTTGTCTGTTTGTCACATCAGCAAAGGCAGGCACCGTCACAGAGAACGACGATACAGGGCCAACGGGGAATGCGGCACCAGCAGCATTCCTGACATCGGAACTGGGTCTGATATGACCTGCAGGCGGGTTGTGACATTGTTGGGTCTGTCCCCATTGGATCTGCGCCAGCGATTGGAGCATTGCTGTTCCTGTTCTTCTTTTTTCTGGACCTTTCTGCGTCACAGCCGTGCCCTGCCAAGGCCCTCATACCCCCCGCCCTGGGGTCCTGTTGGACTACTTCCCCCTTGCACTTTGCCCGGGTTGCACACCATTTCAACAAGTTTACATCCCCCCCCCGCCCACACCGCCCGTAGGACACACAGGGCTGTACCGCGCAGCCACACACAAGAGGGGGGTCCCGCGATGTTCGGGCACAGCGTGAAAGATCTGTTTGGCGAGGTGATAGACACCGACTCGGGTGCCAACGGGGGCAAAGGTGGGAAGCGGAAGGGGCCTGATGGCCGAAGCCTCGACCCTGATGTCATTCAACGTACCCCCCACTGGATGTCGGAGAACCCGAAGTGGCTGGAGCGCAAGGTGCTGGAGGACGAGGGCTACGTCCAGAAGGAGGTCAAACCCACGGAGCGCCTGGTGGAAGTCGAGCTGACGGATGAGGAGATCAAGCGCGCGGAGGAGATGTGGGAGCAGTTCGGCGGCACTGCACACTGCAACCACGAGCGGTACGACACCTCTGACAGCGAGGCACAGCAGCCAGACACGAAGAGGCGCAAGAAGGGGGCTAAAAAGAGGGCAGCCGTTCAGCACATCACAGCGACGGATGATCCAGACACTGGAGCCGCCGCGCCTCTGCTCGACTCGCTGCAGCCAGGTCCGGCTGCCCCACAGGAGGAGGCGGTGCCTGCCAACCCGCGTCTCTACAATTTCTGCCTCAACCGCAAGTGCCCCTCGTATGGCGTGTTCGATCTGAATGTGCAGCAGCGCTGGGGGGGAGAGTGCTGTCACGGGAAGCAGCCGCTGCCCAACCAGCCCGGCATGGCAGAGGGTGCGGGCGGGATGGGGGAGGAAGGCGAAGATGACGACGATGATGGTGACGATGAGGAGGCTGACTGGGACATCACCGATGCCGACATTGCGGAGCTGATGCAGGAGGACCCGGAGACGGCAGACATACTGCAGAGCATCAAGGGGGTCTACAGCACAATGCAGCCTGCCACTGCCACGCCTGCTGAGGTTGCGGCTGCGGCTGCAGCGCTGCTTGTCGCGGCTGCTGCGGGTGTGGAGGCGGAGGCGGAGGCGGACGAGAGCGAGGATGACGAGGAGGAGGAGGAGGAAGAGGAGGATGACCCCGCAGAGTTCGTCGGGAACTGCCACATGCTGATGCACGGGATGAGGGAGGCGCTGACCACGTTCGACGGGGTGGTGCACGATGTGGAGCCGTTTACGAGCCTCTTTGCTCGCATGAGCAGCCTTCTGGCTGACTTCCAGGCGAGCACCGGCATCGGTGCGCAGGAGGAGGCGAAGAAACTTCAGCCTTGCGTCACAGGCCAGTCGGAGGAAGGGAATGCAGCCCCAGAGGCTTGCTCTGCCGTGGCCCCAGAGGAGCCGCAGGATGCAGGGGCTGCTGCTGCTGCTGCCGGGTGTGGGTCGGAGGTGTCGGGAGACGCCCCGGCGGTGGCACCGCCACAGCCGCAGGGGGTGGCTGTCCAGGAGGGCGCGCGGGCTCCCGTGGACCCCGCTGTGTATCAGCCGTTCAAGATTGCGTCCCTCGAGACGATCCGTGTCATCAGGAGGGAGTTTAACATACACAAAAACAAGTCGCGTCCCCCGAAGACTCCTGTGGTGATAGACGGCAAGTCATACGACCTGTAGGGTGGGTTGGAAGGGGGTGGGGGTGGGGGTGGGGTGTATCATGGGGTTTGTGTGTGTGTTTTATTGCTTCTTGCTTCCTTGTCCCTTGGATGCGTTGACGCTTCCGCAAGAAATCTGTCGCCAAGCGGTGTGTCTTTGGAAGCAACAGGTGACAGCTGACTGGGAACTGTCCCTTGGGAATTGAGCACTTTGTTCCGTGCTTGTATGGGGGTATCTCCGAGTATCGCCGAACGAATTGTACGTTTCTAAAACCCTGTGCCTGGAATTTTGTCCAAAAAATAACACGTTTTCGCACAAGGCAAAAAATGGTCAAAAACCCCGAAAATCGGGTTTGTAGGGTATAGGTCCCCTGTCTGAAAATGCAAAATATGGCCCCGCAGGTGCCCCCAGAGTGATTTAAAATTGGAAAATTGACATTTTCCACCTACGGGAAATCCCCCAAAATAGGGGGTCCCCAGCCACGATCCCTAAAAAAATGTCCCGCGCGCCTCTAAGGCACTCTGGATTTTTATTATGTCATCCAGATGTCACATCTGGGTCCAGGAACACCGGGTTTTGGCCTCAGGAAGTCGAAAAATATGTGTGGAAATTTTTATTCCTGACCAGGATCCCCTAAAAGGTCGATTTCCCCTGTTTACACATGGGGGATTTCATGCAACGCCCGCTCGTGTGCTGAGTGTGCTATCCGCGACGTGGACGCGGTCGCCCTCTTCCTCCCAGAAGCCACTGATCTCCCTCATCCAACTTCACCTCCGGATGTACGCGGCACGTGCTTGGGTTGTCCTGTCGCAGTGCAGCAGAAGTTCCCCTGTGCACTACTGCCCAAGCCATTTTGGCTGCACGGAATATGCCACGCAGAGTCACGTGGTATCGCGTGACCAGCTCGTGAGGCTTGGTGCCCCGAATCGAATAGGCTGCGAGCTGCATTGCCTCGGTCAGTTGATGTCCTTGCGTGTGCATTTTTGTGCACAACAGTCCCTTGGGTATCTGCAGCGCAGGTGCCTGCACTGGACCAGAGGACTTCTGATTTGCCTCTGGCACTTGTGATCGGAACGGATGCGGCGACATGCCACGGTGCCCATGGATAGCCATGCCGGCACGAAAGTACGTTCACGACGGTTGATTACCATTGCTGCACTCTGTCAGAACCCGAAGGGCCTCAGCTCACCTGAACGCCCACCAGGCCCCCCAGCAGGGGGTGAAACCAAAGGGTCCCCCCTGGGGTTTTTTGACCCAAAATTTTCGAATTCGACATGTCCCCGGGATTTCCACTATGTCGCAGATTTCGACCATTGGGTCAAGAAAACCTAAAAATCTAGGGGGGAGGTGCTGAAGGATTGCACTGAAAATTTTTTCTAACTCGGTCAAAATTCCAGGCACAGGGTTTAAATTTTTTGAGAGTTGTGCAACAACGCAGGAAACTGTGCCAGTGCAGATCCTTGCAGAACTTCCCACACACTTCATGACAGGCGTGTGGGGTGTTCTCGCGATCGACGAATACCCTTCGGCTCTTTTTTGAGCACATTTATGATGCGTAAAAGTGTAGGAGTGCATCCGACGATCCTGTTCCTTTTCTGTGTGTCTAGCTATCTCGTGTTCACATGTGCTCCACACCCACATCAGAGCATCAGGCTCGAGGGTGGTGGAAGCGTCAACGCAACATTAAGGAAGAAGGAATCATGGTTGCTACGCTTTTCTCCTGTTTTTTACCAGAACAGGGAACCTGTCAGTGGCAAAAATACAGGAGGCAGCGCTTGGGCAACAAATTCAACCTCCTCATACAGGCTGCGGAGTTGCTTTTGTTTTGCCCGGATTTGGCGCACAAACAACAGAACTTATCTTTTTTTTTTCCGAGTTACGAGCGACGAAGTGTGGCGGATTCGCGAAGGGACGAAGGATAACGGATGACACAGTTACTGAAGAAAATGCCCCCCACTCACAGCTTTGCCGAAGACTTGCCAAAGGCGAATACCTGACACCACTTAAAGTTGTCATCCCTGTGCCAGACTGCGCTGGTGTCACTGTATTTGTGATGGCAGGAGGGTTTTCACTGGGGGGCGAAGGCCACAGCGGTTGCCCCCGCGAGTGTGCCGTAAGGTGCGGGGGTCGTCACGCGGGGGGACGGGAGGCAATCAGGGCCCGGGAACTACTTCCTTGGGGACAGCAATCAGAACGTAGAGGGCACAATTTCCTTCTCGGGGAAGGAGAAGCACAGGAACTTCCGAGAGCCCCGACGCTGGGGTGGGGAGGAGTGGGGGCAGGGTGTTGAAATCACACCAAAATCAGACGCCAGTCCACTCCCACACCCGCACGTGAATCTTGCTTGTGCTAAACGCACTTGCAGGTGACCAGAAGGATGTACAAACAGCACACCTGCAGCCAGAAGGCCCCGCCGCCTCAGACACGCGTCTGTTGACATCTTGTCCGCCCACACGCACCTACCCACCATTGCAGCACCTTCACCTATATGTCAGAGGACTGTGGGGTTGTCAGGGAGGGAAGAATCTTTCTCGCACCCTGGATCCATCCTGTCGGCCACGTCACGCCCCTGTGTTTCCTGGTGCCCTGTTGTGCCAATGCTGCCCACCAACATATCACCTTCACCCATGTCAGAAGCACACGTGTGTGCGTAGAACCGTGGGGTTGTCGTTGAGGGGAAGAGAGGGGAAGGATGGAAGTGTCAGTGCGTCATGTGGAGAGCGGGCGGAGCTGTGTCGTCGGTGTTGCGGATGGCGGGACCGTGCTCAGCCTGAAGGCGGATGCGGTCAAGGAGATGTTCGCGGGTTCCATCAACGCAGACCGGGAGGCTGCAGGGCTGGCGGCACGCATCGAAGGGTGTGACGAGGACCTGGACGATGCAGAGCGCGTTGCCAACACGGGTCTCGAGGTTGGGGATCCTGTCCAGCTCGTCCGCAGGTGGCCACACGTCAACGCTCCGACTGTCTATGAACGCGGTAGCAACAACCAGGATGTCAACTGTCTGTGGGTCGAGTTAGGGTATGGCAAGTTTTGCGGGACCAGCGTGTACCGTAATATTGCACAGCTGGGCCAGCAAAAAAAATCGCATTGTCTCGACCTGCCCCTGACCAAAAATCATTATTTCGAGGTATCTGAAGGCACGGGCAGGCACGGGCACTCCCGAAATGCTCGCCAGGAGGTGGCAAATCGTATTTTTCACAAAAATCGGCCTGACGGCCCTCAACACAATACGATTTTCGCGAAAAATCGAAAAGAATTTCACCCCGAATTTTCGCCCAAAACACCATTTTTCCGCCCCCAGGCACACCCACACCCAGAAAAAAATGGGTTTTGGGCGAAATTTTGGGGTGCAGCATTTTCACTTTTTTGGGTGAAAAATGGCCTGGGGGGCCTACTTTGGGTGGTTTTCGAAGGGTTTTGGTACCCTCCAGACACCAGAATGGCACTGTCTGGAGGGGTTACTGCATGTTAAACCCCATTCTCTGCTCCCAAGGCAGGGCAGCTGCTGGTGAGTAGGTGGTACCTGGCACGTCCTTGACGTGTGGTGCTCCTCTCATCAGCAGCTGAGTGGTGAGGGGCATGCCTCCATTTAACAGATTGTTAAGACTGTTGGAGTGCACGCCTCCTGAAGGTGTGGTGTTGGGCAGGACGAAAAGCCGACGGCTAGATACTCCTGTGTGCTGCAGGTTACGAGAGGTTGCTGGAGGTTGCTAGAGGTTGCTGCAGGTTGCTGCAGGTTGCTGGAGGTTGCTAGAGGTTGCTGCAGGTTGCTGGAGGTTGCTAGAGGTTGCTAGAGGTTGCTCGAGGTTGCTAGAGGTTGCTGGAGGTTGCTAGAGGTTGCTGCAGGTTGCTGGAGGTTGCTGGAGGTTGCTGCAGGTTGCTAGAGGTTGCTAGAGGTTGCTGGAGGTTGCTAGAGGTTGCTGGAGGTTGCTAGAGGTTGCTGCAGGTTGCTGGAGGTTGCTGGAGGTTGCTGCAGGTTGCTAGAGGTTGCTGGAGGTTGCTAGAGGTTGCTAGAGGTTGCTGCAGGTTGCTGCAGGTTGCTGCAGGTTGCTGGAGGTTGCTGGAGGTTGCTGCAGGTTGCTAGAGGTTGCTGGAGGTTGCTGGAGGTTGCTGGAGGTTGCTGGAGGTTGCTGGAGGTTGCTAGAGGTTGCTGGAGGTTGCTGGAGGTTGCTGGAGGTTGCTAGAGGTTGCTAGAGGTTGCTGGATGTTGCTGGAGGTTGCTAGAGGTTCCTAGAGGTTGCTAGAGGTTCCTAGAGGTTGCTAGAGGTTGCTGGAGGTTGCTGGCGGTTGCTGGAGGTTGCTGCAGGTTGCTAGAGGTTGCTGGAGGTTGCTAGAAGTTGCTGCAGGTTGCTGGAGGTTGCTGCAGGTTGCTAGAGGTTGCTGGAGGTTGCTAGAGGTTGCTGGAGGTTGCTAGAGGTTGCTGCAGGTTGCTGGAGGTTGCTGGAGGTTGCTGCAGGTTGCTAGAGGTTGCTGGAGGTTGCTGGAGGTTGCTGGAGGTTGCTAGAGGTTGCTAGAGGTTGCTAGAGGTTGCTAGAGGTTGCTGGAGGTTGCTGCAGGTTGCTGCAGGTTGCTGCAGGTTGCTGGAGGTTGCTGGAGGTTGCTGGAGGTTGCTGCAGGTTGCTAGAGGTTGCTGGAGGTTGCTGGAGGTTGCTGGAGGTTGCTAGAGGTTGCTAGAGGTTGCTGGATGTTGCTGGAGGTTGCTAGAGGTTGCTAGAGGTTCCTAGAGGTTGCTGGAGGTTGCTGGCGGTTGCTGGAGGTTGCTGCAGGTTGCTAGAGGTGGCTGGAGGTTGCTAGAGGTTAATGGAGGTTGCTAGAGGTTGCTGGAGGTTGCTGGACGTTGCTGGAGGTTGCTAGAGGTTGCTGGAGGTTGCTAGAGGTTGCTGGAGGTTGCTAGAGGTTGCTGCAGGTTGCTAGAGGTTGCTAGAGGTTGCTGGAGGTTGCTAGAGGTTGCTAGAGGTTGCTGGAGGTTGCTAGAGGTTGCTGGTGGTTGCTGGAGGTTGCTGGAGGTTGCTGGCGGTTGCTGCAGGTTGCTAGAGGTTGCTGGAGGTTGCTAGAGGTGGCTGGAGGTTGCTAGAGGTTGCTAGAGGTTGCTGGAGGTTGCTAGAGGTTGCTGGAGGTTGCTGGACGTTGCTGGACGTTGCTGGAGGTTGCTGGAGGTTGCTAGAGGTTGCTAGACGTTGCTGGAGGTTGCTGGAGGTTGCTGGAGGTTGCTGGATGTTGCTGGAGGTTGCTGCAGGTTGCTAGAGGTTGCTAGAGGTTGCTGGAGGTTGCTGGCGGTTGCTGGAGGTTGCTGGAGGTTGCTAGAGGTTGCTGGAGGTTGCTAGAGGTTGCTGGAGGTTGCTGGCGGTTGCTGGAGGTTGCTGCAGGTTGCTAGAGGTTGCTGGAGGTTGCTAGAGGTTGCTGCAGGTTACTGGAGGTTGCTAGAGGTGGCTGCAGGTTGCTAGAGGTTAATGGAGGTTGCTAGAGGTTGCTGGAGGTTGCTGGAGGTTGCTGGAGGTTGCTGGAGGTTGCTAGACGTTGCTAGAGGTTGCTGGAGGTTGCTAGAGGTTGCTGGAGGTTGCTGGAGGTTGCTGGAGGTTGCTAGAGGTTGCTAGAGGTTCCTAGAGGTTGCTAGAGGTTCCTAGAGGTTGCTGGAGGTTGCTGGCGGTTGCTGGAGGTTGCTGCAGGTTGCTAGAGGTTGCTGGAGGTTGCTAGAGGTGGCTGGAGGTTGCTAGAGGTTAATGGAGGTTGCTAGAGGTTGCTGGAGGTTGCTGGACGTTGCTGGAGGTTGCTGGAGGTTGCTAGAGGTTGCTGGAGGTTGCTAGAGGTTGCTGCAGGTTGCTGGAGGTTGCTGGAGGTTGCTGGAGGTTGCTAGAGGTGGCTGGAGGTTGCTAGAGGTTGCTAGAGGTTGCTAGAGGTTGCTGGATGTTGCTGGAGGTTGCTAGAGGTTCCTAGAGGTTCCTAGAGGTTCCTAGAGGTTGCTAGAGGTTGCTGGCGGTTGCTGGAGGTTGCTGCAGGTTGCTAGAGGTTGCTAGAGGTTAATGGAGGTTGCTAGAGGTTGCTAGAGGTTGCTGGAGGTTGCTGGAGGTTGCTGGAGGTTGCTAGAGGTTGCTAGAGGTTGCTGGATGTTGCTGGAGGTTGCTAGAGGTTGCTAGAGGTTCCTAGAGGTTGCTAGAGGTTGCTGGAGGTTGCTGGCGGTTGCTGGAGGTTGCTGCAGGTTGCTAGAGGTGGCTGGAGGTTGCTAGAGGTTAATGGAGGTTGCTAGAGGTTGCTGGAGGTTGCTGGACGTTGCGGGAGGTTGCTAGAGGTTGCTGGAGGTTGCTAGAGGTTGCTGGAGGTTGCTAGAGGTTGCTGCAGGTTGCTAGAGGTTGCTAGAGGTTGCTGGAGGTTGCTAGAGGTTGCTGGAGGTTGCTAGAGGTTGCTGGTGGTTGCTGGAGGTTGCTGGAGGTTGCTGGCGGTTGCTGCAGGTTGCTAGAGGTTGCTGGAGGTTGCTAGAGGTGGCTGGAGGTTGCTAGAGGTTGCTAGAGGTTGCTGGAGGTTGCTAGAGGTTGCTGGAGGTTGCTGGACGTTGCTGGACGTTGCTGGAGGTTGCTGGAGGTTGCTGGAGGTTGCTAGAGGTTGCTAGACGTTGCTGGAGGTTGCTGGAGGTTGCTGGAGGTTGCTGGATGTTGCTGGAGGTTGCTGGAGGTTGCTGCAGGTTGCTAGAGGTTGCTAGAGGTTGCTAGAGGTTGCTGGAGGTTGCTGGCGGTTGCTGGAGGTTGCTGGAGGTTGCTGGAGGTTGCTAGAGGTTGCTGGAGGTTGCTAGAGGTTGCTGGAGGTTGCTGGCGGTTGCTGCAGGTTGCTAGAGGTTGCTGGAGGTTGCTAGAGGTTGCTGCAGGTTACTGGAGGTTGCTAGAGGTGGCTGCAGGTTGCTAGAGGTTAATGGAGGTTGCTAGAGGTTGCTGGAGGTTGCTGGACGTTGCTGGAGCTTGCTGGAGGTTGCTAGACGTTGCTAGAGGTTGCTGGAGGTTGCTAGAGGTTGCTGGAGGTTGCTGGAGGTTGCTAGAGGTTCCTAGAGGTTGCTAGAGGTTCCTAGAGGTTGCTGGAGGTTGCTGGCGGTTGCTGGAGGTTGCTGCAGGTTGCTAGAGGTTGCTGGAGGTTGCTAGAGGTGGCTGGAGGTTGCTAGAGGTTAATGGAGGTTGCTAGAGGTTGCTGGAGGTTGCTGGACGTTGCTGGAGGTTGCTGGAGGTTGCTAGAGGTTGCTAGAGGTTGCTGGAGGTTGCTAGAGGTTGCTGCAGGTTGCTGGAGGTTGCTGGAGGTTGCTAGAGGTGGCTGGAGGTTGCTAGAGGTTGCTAGAGGTTCCTAGAGGTTCCTAGAGGTTGCTAGAGGTTGCTGGCGGTTGCTGGAGGTTGCTGCAGGTTGCTAGAGGTTGCTAGAGGTTAATGGAGGTTGCTAGAGGTTGCTGGAGGTTGCTGGACGTTGCTGGAGGTTGCTAGAGGTTTATGGAGGTTGCTAGAGGTTGCTAGAGGTTGCTGGACGTTGCTGGAGGTTGCTGGAGGTTGCTAGAGGTTGCTAGAGGTTGCTGGAGGTTGCTAGAGGTTGCTGCAGGTTGCTGGAGGTTGCTGGAGGTTGCTGGAGGTTGCTAGACGTTGCTAGAGGTTGCTGGAGGTTGCTGGAGGTTGCTGGAGGTTGCTAGAGGTTGCTAGAGGTTGCTGGAGGTTGCTGGCGGTTGCTGGAGGTTGCTGCAGGTTGCTAGAGGTGGCTGGAGGTTGCTAGAGGTTAATGGAGGTTGCTAGAGGTTGCTGGAGGTTGCTGGACGTTGCGGGAGGTTGCTAGAGGTTGCTGGAGGTTGCTAGAGGTTGCTGGAGGTTGCTAGAGGTTGCTGCAGGTTGCTAGAGGTTGCTAGAGGTTGCTGGAGGTTGCTAGAGGTTGCTGGAGGTTGCTGGTGGTTGCTGGAGGTTGCTGGAGGTTGCTGGCGGTTGCTGCAGGTTGCTAGAGGTTGCTGGAGGTTGCTAGAGGTGGCTGGAGGTTGCTAGAGGTTGCTAGAGGTTGCTGGAGGTTGCTAGAGGTTGCTGGAGGTTGCTGGACGTTGCTGGGCGTTGCTGGAGGTTGCTGGAGGTTGCTGGAGGTTGCTAGAGGTTGCTAGACGTTGCTGGAGGTTGCTGGAGGTTGCTGGAGGTTGCTGGATGTTGCTGGAGGTTGCTGCAGGTTGCTAGAGGTTGCTAGAGGTTGCTAGAGGTTGCTGGAGGTTGCTGGCGGTTGCTGGAGGTTGCTGGAGGTTGCTGGAGGTTGCTAGAGGTTGCTGGAGGTTGCTAGAGGTTGCTGGAGGTTGCTGGCGGTTGCTGGAGGTTGCTGCAGGTTGCTAGAGGTTGCTGGAGGTTGCTAGAGGTTGCTGCAGGTTACTGGAGGTTGCTAGAGGTGGCTGCAGGTTGCTAGAGGTTAATGGAGGTTGCTAGAGGTTGCTGGAGGTTGCTGGACGTTGCTGGAGGTTGCTGGAGGTTGCTAGACGTTGCTAGAGGTTGCTGGAGGTTGCTAGAGGTTGCTGGAGGTTGCTGGAGGTTGCTAGAGGTTCCTAGAGGTTGCTAGAGGTTCCTAGAGGTTGCTGGAGGTTGCTGGCGGTTGCTGGAGGTTGCTGCAGGTTGCTAGAGGTTGCTGGAGGTTGCTAGAGGTGGCTGGAGGTTGCTAGAGGTTAATGGAGGTTGCTAGAGGTTGCTGGAGGTTGCTGGACGTTGCTGGAGGTTGCTGGAGGTTGCTAGAGGTTGCTAGAGGTTGCTGGAGGTTGCTAGAGGTTGCTGCAGGTTGCTGGAGGTTGCTGGAGGTTGCTGGAGGTTGCTAGAGGTGGCTGGAGGTTGCTAGAGGTTGCTAGAGGTTCCTAGAGGTTCCTAGAGGTTGCTAGAGGTTGCTGGCGGTTGCTGGAGGTTGCTGCAGGTTGCTAGAGGTTGCTAGAGGTTAATGGAGGTTGCTAGAGGTTGCTGGAGGTTGCTGGACGTTGCTGGAGGTTGCTGGAGGTTGCTAGAGGTTTATGGAGGTTGCTAGAGGTTGCTAGAGGTTGCTGGACGTTGCTGGAGGTTGCTGGAGGTTGCTAGAGGTTGCTAGAGGTTGCTGGAGGTTGCTAGAGGTTGCTGCAGGTTGCTGGAGGTTGCTGGACGTTGCTGGAGGTTGCTGGAGGTTGCTAGACGTTGCTAGAGGTTGCTGGAGGTTGCTGGAGGTTGCTGGAGGTTGCTAGAGGTTGCTAGAGGTTGCTGGAGGTTGCTAGAGGTTGCTAGAGGTTGCTAGAGGTTGCTGGAGGTTGCTAGAGGTTGCTGCAGGTTGCTGGAGGTTGCTGGAGGTTGCTGCAGGTTGCTAGAGGTTGCTGGAGGTTGCTGGAGGTTGCTGGAGGTTGCTAGAGGTTGCTAGAGGTTGCTAGAGGTTGCTAGAGGTTGCTGGAGGTTGCTGCAGGTTGCTGCAGGTTGCTGGAGGTTGCTGGAGGTTGCTGCAGGTTGCTAGAGGTTGCTGGAGGTTGCTGGAGGTTGCTAGAGGTTGCTAGAGGTTGCTGGATGTTGCTGGAGGTTGCTAGAGGTTGCTAGAGGTTCCTAGAGGTTGCTGGAGGTTGCTGGCGGTTGCTGGAGGTTGCTGCAGGTTGCTAGAGGTGGCTGGAGGTTGCTAGAGGTTAATGGAGGTTGCTAGAGGTTGCTGGAGGTTGCTGGACGTTGCTGGAGGTTGCTAGAGGTTGCTGGAGGTTGCTAGAGGTTGCTGGAGGTTGCTAGAGGTTGCTGCAGGTTGCTAGAGGTTGCTAGAGGTTGCTGGAGGTTGCTAGAGGTTGCTAGAGGTTGCTGGAGGTTGCTAGAGGTTGCTGGTGGTTGCTGGAGGTTGCTGGAGGTTGCTGGCGGTTGCTGCAGGTTGCTAGAGGTTGCTGGAGGTTGCTAGAGGTGGCTGGAGGTTGCTAGAGGTTGCTAGAGGTTGCTGGAGGTTGCTAGAGGTTGCTGGACGTTGCTGGACGTTGCTGGACGTTGCTGGAGGTTGCTGGAGGTTGCTAGAGGTTGCTAGACGTTGCTGGAGGTTGCTGGAGGTTGCTGGAGGTTGCTGGATGTTGCTGGAGGTTGCTGCAGGTTGCTAGAGGTTGCTAGAGGTTGCTAGAGGTTGCTGGAGGTTGCTGGCGGTTGCTGGAGGTTGCTGGAGGTTGCTAGAGGTTGCTGGAGGTTGCTAGAGGTTGCTGGAGGTTGCTGGCGGTTGCTGGAGGTTGCTGCAGGTTGCTAGAGGTTGCTGGAGGTTGCTAGAGGTTGCTGCAGGTTACTGGAGGTTGCTAGAGGTGGCTGCAGGTTGCTAGAGGTTAATGGAGGTTGCTAGAGGTTGCTGGAGGTTGCTGGAGGTTGCTGGACGTTGCTGGAGGTTGCTGGAGGTTGCTAGACGTTGCTAGAGGTTGCTGGAGGTTGCTAGAGGTTGCTGGAGGTTGCTGGAGGTTGCTAGAGGTTGCTAGAGGTTCCTAGAGGTTGCTAGAGGTTCCTAGAGGTTGCTGGAGGTTGCTGGCGGTTGCTGGAGGTTGCTGCAGGTTGCTAGAGGTTGCTGGAGGTTGCTAGAGGTGGCTGGAGGTTGCTAGAGGTTAATGGAGGTTGCTAGAGGTTGCTGGAGGTTGCTGGACGTTGCTGGAGGTTGCTGGAGGTTGCTAGAGGTTGCTGGAGGTTGCTAGAGGTTGCTGCAGGTTGCTGGAGGTTGCTGGAGGTTGCTGGAGGTTGCTAGAGGTGGCTGGAGGTTGCTAGAGGTTGCTAGAGGTTGCTAGAGGTTGCTGGATGTTGCTGGAGGTTGCTAGAGGTTCCTAGAGGTTCCTAGAGGTTCCTAGAGGTTGCTAGAGGTTGCTGGCGGTTGCTGGAGGTTGCTGCAGGTTGCTAGAGGTTGCTAGAGGTTAATGGAGGTTGCTAGAGGTTGCTAGAGGTTGCTGGAGGTTGCTGGAGGTTGCTGGAGGTTGCTGGAGGTTGCTAGAGGTTGCTAGAGGTTGCTGGATGTTGCTGGAGGTTGCTAGAGGTTGCTAGAGGTTCCTAGAGGTTGCTAGAGGTTGCTGGAGGTTGCTGGCGGTTGCTGGAGGTTGCTGCAGGTTGCTAGAGGTGGCTGGAGGTTGCTGGAGGTTAATGGAGGTTGCTAGAGGTTGCTGGAGGTTGCTGGACGTTGCGGGAGGTTGCTAGAGGTTGCTGGAGGTTGCTAGAGGTTGCTGGAGGTTGCTAGAGGTTGCTGCAGGTTGCTAGAGGTTGCTAGAGGTTGCTGGAGGTTGCTAGAGGTTGCTAGAGGTTGCTGGAGGTTGCTAGAGGTTGCTGGTGGTTGCTGGAGGTTGCTGGAGGTTGCTGGCGGTTGCTGCAGGTTGCTAGAGGTTGCTGGAGGTTGCTAGAGGTGGCTGGAGGTTGCTAGAGGTTGCTGGAGGTTGCTAGAGGTTGCTGGAGGTTGCTGGACGTTGCTGGACGTTGCTGGAGGTTGCTGGAGGTTGCTAGAGGTTGCTAGACGTTGCTGGAGGTTGCTGGAGGTTGCTGGATGTTGCTGGAGGTTGCTGCAGGTTGCTAGAGGTTGCTAGAGGTTGCTAGAGGTTGCTGGAGGTTGCTGGCGGTTGCTGGAGGTTGCTGGAGGTTGCTGGAGGTTGCTAGAGGTTGCTGGAGGTTGCTAGAGGTTGCTGGAGGTTGCTGGCGGTTGCTGGAGGTTGCTGCAGGTTGCTAGAGGTTGCTGGAGGTTGCTAGAGGTTGCTGCAGGTTACTGGAGGTTGCTAGAGGTGGCTGCAGGTTGCTAGAGGTTAATGGAGGTTGCTAGAGGTTGCTGGAGGTTGCTGGACGTTGCTGGAGGTTGCTGGAGGTTGCTAGACGTTGCTAGAGGTTGCTGGAGGTTGCTAGAGGTTGCTGGAGGTTGCTAGAGGTTGCTGGACGTTGCTGGACGTTGCTGGACGTTGCTGGAGGTTGCTGGAGGTTGCTAGAGGTTGCTAGACGTTGCTGGAGGTTGCTGGAGGTTGCTGGAGGTTGCTGGATGTTGCTGGAGGTTGCTGCAGGTTGCTAGAGGTTGCTAGAGGTTGCTAGAGGTTGCTGGAGGTTGCTGGCGGTTGCTGGAGGTTGCTGGAGGTTGCTAGAGGTTGCTGGAGGTTGCTAGAGGTTGCTGGAGGTTGCTGGCGGTTGCTGGAGGTTGCTGCAGGTTGCTAGAGGTTGCTGGAGGTTGCTAGAGGTTGCTGCAGGTTACTGGAGGTTGCTAGAGGTGGCTGCAGGTTGCTAGAGGTTAATGGAGGTTGCTAGAGGTTGCTGGAGGTTGCTGGAGGTTGCTGGACGTTGCTGGAGGTTGCTGGAGGTTGCTAGACGTTGCTAGAGGTTGCTGGAGGTTGCTAGAGGTTGCTGGAGGTTGCTGGAGGTTGCTAGAGGTTGCTAGAGGTTCCTAGAGGTTGCTAGAGGTTCCTAGAGGTTGCTGGAGGTTGCTGGCGGTTGCTGGAGGTTGCTGCAGGTTGCTAGAGGTTGCTGGAGGTTGCTAGAGGTGGCTGGAGGTTGCTAGAGGTTAATGGAGGTTGCTAGAGGTTGCTGGAGGTTGCTGGACGTTGCTGGAGGTTGCTGGAGGTTGCTAGAGGTTGCTGGAGGTTGCTAGAGGTTGCTGCAGGTTGCTGGAGGTTGCTGGAGGTTGCTGGAGGTTGCTAGAGGTGGCTGGAGGTTGCTAGAGGTTGCTAGAGGTTGCTAGAGGTTGCTGGATGTTGCTGGAGGTTGCTAGAGGTTCCTAGAGGTTCCTAGAGGTTCCTAGAGGTTGCTAGAGGTTGCTGGCGGTTGCTGGAGGTTGCTGCAGGTTGCTAGAGGTTGCTAGAGGTTAATGGAGGTTGCTAGAGGTTGCTAGAGGTTGCTGGAGGTTGCTGGAGGTTGCTGGAGGTTGCTGGAGGTTGCTAGAGGTTGCTAGAGGTTGCTGGATGTTGCTGGAGGTTGCTAGAGGTTGCTAGAGGTTCCTAGAGGTTGCTAGAGGTTGCTGGAGGTTGCTGGCGGTTGCTGGAGGTTGCTGCAGGTTGCTAGAGGTGGCTGGAGGTTGCTGGAGGTTAATGGAGGTTGCTAGAGGTTGCTGGAGGTTGCTGGACGTTGCGGGAGGTTGCTAGAGGTTGCTGGAGGTTGCTAGAGGTTGCTAGAGGTTGCTGCAGGTTGCTAGAGGTTGCTAGAGGTTGCTGGAGGTTGCTAGAGGTTGCTAGAGGTTGCTGGAGGTTGCTAGAGGTTGCTGGTGGTTGCTGGAGGTTGCTGGAGGTTGCTGGCGGTTGCTGCAGGTTGCTAGAGGTTGCTGGAGGTTGCTAGAGGTGGCTGGAGGTTGCTAGAGGTTGCTGGAGGTTGCTAGAGGTTGCTGGAGGTTGCTGGACGTTGCTGGACGTTGCTGGAGGTTGCTGGAGGTTGCTGGAGGTTGCTAGAGGTTGCTAGACGTTGCTGGAGGTTGCTGGAGGTTGCTGGATGTTGCTGGAGGTTGCTGCAGGTTGCTAGAGGTTGCTAGAGGTTGCTAGAGGTTGCTGGAGGTTGCTGGCGGTTGCTGGAGGTTGCTGGAGGTTGCTAGAGGTTGCTGGAGGTTGCTGGCGGTTGCTGGAGGTTGCTGCAGGTTGCTGGAGGTTGCTAGAGGTTGCTGGAGGTTGCTAGAGGTTGCTGGAGGTTGCTGGCGGTTGCTGGAGGTTGCTGCAGGTTGCTGGAGGTTGCTAGAGGTTGCTGCAGGTTACTGGAGGTTGCTAGAGGTGGCTGCAGGTTGCTAGAGGTTAATGGAGGTTGCTAGAGGTTGCTGGAGGTTGCTGGACGTTGCTGGAGGTTGCTGGAGGTTGCTAGACGTTGCTAGAGGTTGCTGGAGGTTGCTAGAGGTTGCTGGAGGTTGCTGGAGGTTGCTAGAGGTTGCTAGAGGTTCCTAGAGGTTGCTAGAGGTTCCTAGAGGTTGCTGGAGGTTGCTGGCGGTTGCTGGAGGTTGCTGCAGGTTGCTAGAGGTTGCTGGAGGTTGCTAGAGGTGGCTGGAGGTTGCTAGAGGTTAATGGAGGTTGCTAGAGGTTGCTGGAGGTTGCTGGACGTTGCTGGAGGTTGCTGGAGGTTGCTGGACGTTGCTAGAGGTTGCTAGAGGTTGCTGGAGGTTGCTAGAGGTTGCTGCAGGTTGCTGGAGGTTGCTGGAGGTTGCTGGAGGTTGCTGGAGGTTGCTAGAGGTGGCTGGAGGTTGCTAGAGGTTGCTAGAGGTTCCTAGAGGTTCCTAGAGGTTGCTAGAGGTTGCTGGAGGTTGCTGCAGGTTGCTAGAGGTTGCTAGAGGTTAATGGAGGTTGCTAGAGGTTGCTGGAGGTTGCTGGACGTTGCTGGAGGTTGCTGGAGGTTGCTAGAGGTTTATGGAGGTTGCTAGAGGTTGCTAGAGGTTGCTGGACGTTGCTGGAGGTTGCTAGAGGTTGCTAGAGGTTGCTGGAGGTTGCTAGAGGTTGCTGCAGGTTGCTGGAGGTTGCTGGAGGTTGCTGGACGTTGCTGGAGGTTGCTGGAGGTTGCTAGACGTTGCTAGAGGTTGCTGGAGGTTGCTGGAGGTTGCTGGAGGTTGCTAGAGGTTCCTAGAGGTTCCTAGAGGTTGCTAGAGGTTGCAGGCGGTTGCTGCAGGTTGCTAGAGGTTGCTAGAGGTGGCTGGAGGTTGCTAGAGGTTTATGGAGGTTGCTAGAGGTTGCTGGAGGTTGCTGGACGTTGCTGGAGGTTGCTAGAGGTTGCTAGAGGTTGCTGGAGGTTGCTAGAGGTTGCTGCAGGTTGCTGGAGGTTGCTGCAGGTTGCTGCAGGTTGCTGGAGGTTGCTGGAGGTTGCTAGAGGTGGCTGGAGGTTGCTAGAGGTTGCTAGAGGTTGCTAGAGGTTGCTGGATGTTGCTGGAGGTTGCTAGAGGTTGCTAGAGGTTCCTAGAGGTTGCTAGAGGTTGCTGGCGGTTGCTGGAGGTTGCTGCAGGTTGCTAGAGGTTGCTGGAGGTTGCTAGAGGTTAATGGAGGTTGCTAGAGGTTGCTGGAGGTTGCTGGACGTTGCTGGAGGTTGCTGGAGGTTGCTAGAGGTTAATGGAGGTTGCTGGAGGTTGCTGGACGTTGCTGGAGGTTGCTGGAGGTTGCTAGAGGTTGCTAGAGGTTGCTGGAGGTTGCTAGAGGTTGCTGCAGGTTGCTGGAGGTTGCTGCAGGTTGCTGGAGGTTGCTAGAGGTGGCTGGAGGTTGCTAGAGGTTGCTAGAGGTTGCTGGACGTTGCTGGAGGTTGCTGGAGGTTGCTGGAGGTTGCTAGAGGTTGCTAGAGGTTGCTGGAGGTTGCTAGAGGTTGCTGGAGGTTGCTAGAGGTTGCTGGAGGTTGCTGGATGTTGCTGCAGGTTGCTGGAGGTTGCTAGAGGTGGCTGGAGGTTGCTAGAGGTTGCTAGAGGTTGCTGGAGGTTGCTGGACGTTGCTGGAGGTTGCTGGAGGTTGCTGGAGGTTGCTGGAGGTTGCTGGAGGTTGCTAGAGGTTGCTAGAGGTTGCTAGAGGTTGCTAGAGGTTGCTAGAGGTTGCTAGAGGTTGCTGGATGTTGCTGGAGGTTGCTCGAGGTTGCTAGAGGTTCCTAGAGGTTGCTAGAGGTTCCTAGAGGTTGCTAGAGGTTGCTAGAGGTTGCTAGAGGTTGCTAGAGGTTGCTAGAGGTTGCTGGAGGTTGCTGGAGGTTGCTAGAGGTTGCTGGAGGTTGCTAGAGGTTGCTGGACGTTGCTGGAGGTTGCTGGAGGTTGCTGGAGGTTGCTAGAGGTTGCTAGAGGTTGCTGGAGGTTGCTAGAGGTTGCTGGAGGTTGCTAGAGGTTGCTGGAGGTTGCTGGATGTTGCTGCAGGTTGCTGGAGGTTGCTAGAGGTGGCTGGAGGTTGCTAGAGGTTGCTAGAGGTTGCTGGAGGTTGCTGGACGTTGCTGGAGGTTGCTGGAGGTTGCTGGAGGTTGCTGGAGGTTGCTGGAGGTTGCTAGAGGTTGCTAGAGGTTGCTAGAGGTTGCTAGAGGTTGCTAGAGGTTGCTAGAGGTTGCTGGATGTTGCTGGAGGTTGCTCGAGGTTGCTAGAGGTTCCTAGAGGTTGCTAGAGGTTCCTAGAGGTTGCTAGAGGTTGCTAGAGGTTGCTAGAGGTTGCTAGAGGTTGCTAGAGGTTGCTAGAGGTTGCTAGAGGTTGCTGGAGGTTGCTGGAGGTTGCTAGAGGTTGCTGGAGGTTGCTAGAGGTTGCTGGACGTTGCTGGAGGTTGCTGGAGGTTGCTGGAGGTTGCTAGAGGTTGCTAGAGGTTGCTGGAGGTTGCTAGAGGTTGCTGGAGGTTGCTAGAGGTTGCTGGAGGTTGCTGGATGTTGCTGCAGGTTGCTGGAGGTTGCTAGAGGTGGCTGGAGGTTGCTAGAGGTTGCTAGAGGTTGCTGGAGGTTGCTGGACGTTGCTGGAGGTTGCTGGAGGTTGCTGGAGGTTGCTGGAGGTTGCTGGAGGTTGCTAGAGGTTGCTAGAGGTTGCTAGAGGTTGCTAGAGGTTGCTAGAGGTTGCTAGAGGTTGCTGGATGTTGCTGGAGGTTGCTCGAGGTTGCTAGAGGTTCCTAGAGGTTGCTAGAGGTTCCTAGAGGTTGCTAGAGGTTGCTAGAGGTTGCTAGAGGTTGCTAGAGGTTGCTAGAGGTTGCTGGAGGTTGCTGGAGGTTGCTGGCGGTTGCTGGAGGTTGCTACAGGTTGCTGCAGGTTGCTGGAGGTTGCTAGAGGTGGCTGGAGGTTGCTAGAGGTTGCTGGAGGTTGCTGGAGGTTGCTAGAGGTTGCTGGAGGTTGCTGGAGGTTGCTAGAGGTTACTAGAGGTTGCTAGAGGTTGCTGGAGGTTGCTGGATGTTGCTGGAGGTTGCTGGAGGTTGCTGCAGGTTGCTAGAGGTTGCTGGAGGTTGCTAGAGGTTGCTGGAGGTTGCTGGAGGTTGCTGGAGGTTGCTAGAGGTTGCTGGAGGTTGCTAGAGGTTGCTGGAGGTTGCTAGAGGTTGCTGGAGGTTGCTAGAGGTGGCTGGAGGTTGCTAGAGGTTGCTAGAGGTTGCTAGAGGTTGCTAGAGGTTGCTAGAGGTTGCTGGATGTTGCTGGAGGTTCCTAGAGGTTCCTAGAGGTTGCTAGAGGTTGCTGGCGGTTGCTGGAGGTTGCTGCAGGTTGCTAGAGGTTGCTAGAGGTTAATGGAGGTTGCTAGAGGTTGCTGGAGGTTGCTGGACGTTGCTGGAGGTTGCTGGAGGTTGCTAGAGGTTTATGGAGGTTGCTAGAGGTTGCTAGAGGTTGCTGGAGTTTGCTGGACGTTGCTGGAGGTTGCTGGAGGTTGCTAGAGGTTGCTGGAGGTTGCTAGAGGTTGCTGCAGGTTGCTGGAGGTTGCTGGAGGTTGCTGGAGGTTGCTGGAGGTTGCTAGACGTTGCTAGAGGTTGCTGGAGGTTGCTGGAGGTTGCTAGAGGTTGCTAGAGGTTCCTAGAGGTTGCTAGAGGTTGCTGGCGGTTGCTGCAGGTTGCTAGAGGTTGCTAGAGGTGGCTGGAGGTTGCTAGAGGTTAATGGAGGTTGCTAGAGGTTGCTGGAGGTTGCTGGACGTTGCTGGAGGTTGCTGGAGGTTGCTAGAGGTTGCTAGAGGTTGCTAGAGGTTGCTGGAGGTTGCTAGAGGTTGCTGCAGGTTGCTGCAGGTTGCTGGAGGTTGCTAGAGGTGGCTGGAGGTTGCTAGAGGTTGCTAGAGGTTGCTAGAGGTTGCTGGATGTTGCTGGAGGTTGCTAGAGGTTCCTAGAGGTTGCTAGAGGTTCCTAGAGGTTGCTAGAGGTTGCTGGCGGTTGCTGGAGGTTGCTGCAGGTTGCTAGAGGTTGCTGGAGGTTGCTAGAGGTTTATGGAGGTTGCTAGAGGTTGCTAGAGGTTGCTGGAGTTTGCTGGACGTTGGTGGAGGTTGCTGGAGGTTGCTAGAGGTTGCTGGAGGTTGCTAGAGGTTGCTGCAGGTTGCTGGAGGTTGCTGGAGGTTGCTAGACGTTGCTAGAGGTTGCTGGAGGTTGCTGGAGGTTGCTGGAGGTTGCTAGAGGTTGCTAGAGGTTCCTAGAGGTTCCTAGAGGTTGCTAGAGGTTGCTGGCGGTTGCTGCAGGTTGCTAGAGGTTGCTAGAGGTGGCTGGAGGTTGCTAGAGGTTGCTGGAGGTTGCTAGAGGTTGCTGCAGGTTGCTGGAGGTTGCTGCAGGTTGCTGGAGGTTGCTAGAGGTGGCTGGAGGTTGCTAGAGGTTGCTAGAGGTTGCTAGAGGTTGCTGGATGTTGCTGGAGGTTGCTAGAGGTTCCTAGAGGTTGCTAGAGGTTCCTAGAGGTTGCTAGAGGTTGCTGGCGGTTGCTGGAGGTTGCTGCAGGTTGCTAGAGGTTGCTGGAGGTTGCTAGAGGTTAATGGAGGTTGCTAGAGGTTGCTGGAGGTTGCTGGACGTTGCTGGAGGTTGCTGGAGGTTGCTAGAGGTTGCTAGAGGTTGCTGGAGGTTGCTAGAGGTTGCTGCAGGTTGCTGGAGGTTGCTGCAGGTTGCTGGAGGTTGCTAGAGGTGGCTGGAGGTTGCTAGAGGTTGCTAGAGGTTGCTGGACGTTGCTGGAGGTTGCTGGAGGTTGCTGGAGGTTGCTAGAGGTTGCTAGAGGTTGCTAGAGGTTGCTAGAGGTTGCTGGAGGTTGCTGGAGGTTGCTAGAGGTTGCTGGAGGTTGCTAGAGGTTGCTGGAGGTTGCTGGAGGTTGCTGGATGTTGCTGCAGGTTGCTGGAGGTTGCTAGAGGTGGCTGGAGGTTGCTAGAGCTTGCTAGAGGTTGCTGGAGGTTGCTGGACGTTGCTGGAGGTTGCTGGAGGTTGCTGGAGGTTGCTGGAGGTTGCTAGAGGTTGCTAGAGGTTGCTAGAGGTTGCTAGAGGTTGCTAGAGGTTGCTGGAGGTTGCTGGAGGTTGCTAGAGGTTGCTAGAGGTTGCTAGAGGTGGCTGAAGGTTGCTGGATGTTGCTGGAGGTTGCTAGAGGTTGCTAGAGGTTGCTGGAGGTTGCTGGATGTTGCTGGAGGTTGCTAGAGGTTGCTAGAGGTTGCTAGAGGTTCCTAGAGGTTGCTAGAGGTTGCTGGAGGTTGCTAGAGGTTGCTAGAGGTTGCTAGAGGTTGCTGGAGGTTGCTAGAGGTTCGTGGCGCCCCCTGTGATTACCCTCCTCCGAGGGGAAACTAAAGCAAGCTCTGGTAACTCTTTTTCCGCTGTGTGCCCTGTTTCATATATGCGGAGGGGCCCTTTCTGCACGGCTTTGGTTATATTGATGTTGTGGTGTGCGTGGTTTATTTTCCCTTTTTTTGTTGTTTTCGCAGCATTTTATGCTGTCGGGTGAGCTTCCGCCCCATGGGAGGCGCTCCTTCCGGCTTACGCTGCCCACCCATCCCACCCCCGTCCCCTTCCCACATTCTTTCTTTTCTTTTTGGGGAGACGTCCTCGCAGTGGCTGTTTGGCCTGACGCGATTCCCCGCCTCAAAGCAGACCCACCTGGCAGCTACTCAAGGCACATGAGGAGTGAGAGGCGTCAACGGGCGCAACGCCCCTCCCTGCGGTCCGGCTTCAGCCACGTGGCTGACTCAAAGCAGCGAAGTGACCAACGGGAGCGACATGGAAAAAAAAAAGGTTGCTAGAGGTTGCTAGAGGTTGCTAGAGGTTGCTAGAGGTTGCTGGACGTTGCTGGAGGTTGCTAGAGGTTGCTGGAGGTTGCTAGAGGTTGCTGGAGGTTGCTGGCGGTTGCTGGAGGTTGCTACAGGTTGCTGGAGGTTGCTAGAGGTTGCTGCAGGTTGCTGGAGGTTGCTAGAGGTGGCTGGACGTTGCTAGAGGTTGCTAGCCACCAGGGGGGATAAAATCCAAGTTGCTGCCTTCACGTGGCGCCCCCTGTGATTACCCTCCTCCGAGGGGAAACTAAGGCAAGCTCTGGTAACTCTTTTTCCGCTGTGTGCCCTGTTTCATATATGCGGAGGGGCCCTTTCCGCACGGCTTTGGTTTTATTGATGTTGTGGTGTGCGTGGTTTATTTTCCCTTTTTTTGTTGTTTTCGCAGCATTTTATGCTGTCGGGTGAGCTTCCGCCTCATGAGAGGCGCTCCTTCCGGCTTGCGCTGCCCACCCATCCCACCCCCGTCCCCTTGCCACATTCTTTCTTTTCTTTTAGGGGAGACGTTCTCGCAGTGGCTGTTTGGCCTGACGCGATTCCCCGCCTCAAAGCAGACCCACCTGGCAGCTACTCAAGGCACATGAGGAGCGAGAGGCGTCAACGGGCGCAACGCCCCTCCCTGCGGTCCGGCTTCCGCCACGTGGCTGACTCAAAGCAGCGAAGTGACCAACGGGAGCGACATGAAAAAAAAAAAAGGTTGCTAGAGGTTGCTGGAGGTTGCTGGAGGTTGCTGGAGGTTGCTGGAGGTTGCTGGAGGTTGCTAGAGGTTGCTAGAGGTTGCTAGAGGTTGCTGGAGGTTGCTGGATGTTGCTGGAGGTTGCTGGAGGTTGCTGCAGGTTGCTGGAGGTTGCTAGAGGTGGCTGCAGGTTGCTAGAGGTTAATGGAGGTTGCTAGAGGTTGCTAGAGGTTGCTAGAGGTTGCTAGAGGTTGCTAGAGGTTGCTAGAGGTTGCTAGAGGTTGCTAGAGGTTGCTAGAGGTTGCTAGAGGTTGCTAGAGGTTGCTGGGGGTTGCTGGGGGTTGCTGGAGGTTGCTAGAGGTTGCTGGAGGTTGCTAGAGGTTGCTAGAGGTTGCTAGAGGTTGCTAGAGGTTGCTAGAGGTTGCTAGAGGTTGCTGGGGGTTGCTGGAGGTTGCTAGAGGTTGCTGGAGGTTGCTAGAGGTTGCTGGAGGTTGCTAGAGGTTGCTGGAGGTTGCTGGCGGTTGCTGGAGGTTGCTGCAGGTTGCTAGAGGTTGCTGGAGGTTGCTAGAGGTTGCTGCAGGTTGCTGGAGGTTGCTAGAGGTGGCTGCAGGTTGCTAGAGGTTAATGGAGGTTGCTAGAGGTTGCTGGAGGTTGCTGGAGGTTGCTGGACGTTGCTGCAGGTTGCTGGAGGTTGCTAGAGGTGGCTGCAGGTTGCTAGAGGTTGCTGGAGGTTGCTAGAGGTTGCTAGAGGTTGCTAGAGGTTGCTAGAGGTTGCTGGAGGTTGCTGGAGGTTGCTAGAGGTTGCTGGAGGTTGCTAGAGGTTGCTGGAGGTTGCTAGAGGTTGCTGGAGGTTGCTGGCGGTTGCTGGAGGTTGCTGCAGGTTGCTAGAGGTTGCTGGAGGTTGCTAGAGGTTGCTGCAGGTTGCTGGAGGTTGCTAGAGGTGGCTGCAGGTTGCTAGAGGTTAATGGAGGTTGCTAGAGGTTGCTGGAGGTTGCTGGACGTTGCTGGACGTTGCTGGACGTTGCTGGAGGTTGCTAGAGGTTGGTGGAGGTTGCTAGAGGTTGCTGGAGGTTGCTGCAGGTTGCTGGAGGTTGCTGGAGGTTGCTAGAGGTTGCTGGAGGTTGCTAGAGGTGGCTGGAGGTTGCTAGAGGTTGCTAGAGGTTGCTGGACGTTGCTGGAGGTTGCTGGAGGTTGCTGGAGGTTGCTAGAGGTTGCTGGAGGTTGCTGGAGGTTGCTAGAGGTTGCTAGAGGTTGCTGGATGTTGCTGGAGGTTGCTGCAGGTTGCTGGAGGTTGCTAGAGGTGGCTGGAGGTTGCTAGAGGTTGCTAGAGGTTGCTGGAGGTTGCTGGAGGTTGCTGGAGGTTGCTGGAGGTTGCTAGAGGTTGCTAGAGGTTGCTGGAGGTTGCTGGATGTTGCTGGAGGTTGCTAGAGGTTCCTAGAGGTTGCTAGAGGTTGCTAGAGGTTGCTGGCGGTTGCTGGAGGTTGCTGCAGGTTGCTAGAGGTTGCTGGAGGTTGCTAGAGGTGGCTGGAGGTTGCTAGAGGTTAATGGAGGTTGCTAGAGGTTGCTGGAGGTTGCTGGACGTTGCTGGAGGTTGCTGGAGGTTGCTGGAGGTTGCTAGAGGTTGCTAGAGGTTGCTGCAGGTTGCTGGAGGTTGCTGGAGGTTGCTGCAGGTTGCTGGAGGTTGCTGGAGGTTGCTAGAGGTTGCTGGAGGTTGCTGGAGGTTGCTGGAGGTTGCTGGAGGTTGCTGGAGGTTGCTGGAGGTTGCTAGAGGTTGCTAGAGGTTGCTGGAGGTTGCTGGATGTTGCTGGAGGTTGCTAGAGGTTGCTAGAGGTTCCTAGAGGTTGCTAGAGGTTCCTAGAGGTTGCTAGAGGTTGCTGGAGGTTGCTGGAGGTTGCTAGAGGTTGCTGGAGGTTGCTGGAGGTTGCTAGAGGTTGCTAGAGGTTGCTGCAGGTTGCTGGAGGTTGCTGCAGGTTGCTGGAGGTGGCTGGAGGTTGCTAGAGGTTGCTGGAGGTTGCTGGAGGTTGCTGGAGGTTGCTGGAGGTTGCTGGAGGTTGCTAGAGGTTGCTGGAGGTTGCTAGAGGTTGCTAGAGGTTGCTAGAGGTTGCTAGAGGTTGCTAGAGGTTGCTAGAGGTTGCTGGAGGTTGCTGGAGGTTGCTAGAGGTTGCTAGAGGTTGCTAGAGGTTGCTGGAGGTTGCTGGAGGTTGCTGGAGGTTGCTAGAGGTTGCTAGAGGTTGCTAGAGGTTGCTGGAGGTTGCTGGACGTTGCTGGAGGTTGCTGGAGGTTGCTGGAGGTTGCTTGAGGTTGCTAGAGGTTGCTGGAGGTTGCTGGATGTTGCTGGAGGTTGCTAGAGGTTGCTAGAGGTTCCTAGAGGTTGCTAGAGGTTGCTACAGGTTGCTGGAGGTTGCTAGAGGTTGCTGGAGGTTGCTACAGGTTGCTGGAGGGTGCTGCAGGTTGCTGCAGGTTGCTGGAGGTTGCTAGAGGTGGCTGGAGGTTGCTAGAGGTTGCTAGAGGTTGCTAGAGGTTGCTGGAGGTTGCTGGAGGTTGCTGGAGGTTGCTGGAGGTTGCTAGAGGTGGCTGGAGGTTGCTAGAGGTTGCTAGAGGTTGCTGGACGTTGCTGGAGGTTGCTGGAGGTTGCTGGAGGTTGCTAGAGGTTGCTGGAGGTTGCTGGAGGTTGCTAGAGGTTGCTAGAGGTTGCTGGATGTTGCTGGAGGTTGCTGCAGGTTGCTGGAGGTTGCTAGAGGTGGCTGGAGGTTGCTAGAGGTTGCTAGAGGTTGCTGGAGGTTGCTGGAGGTTGCTGGAGGTTGCTGGAGGTTGCTAGAGGTTGCTAGAGGTTGCTGGAGGTTGCTGGATGTTGCTGGAGGTTGCTAGAGGTTCCTAGAGGTTGCTAGAGGTTGCTAGAGGTTGCTGGCGGTTGCTGGAGGTTGCTGCAGGTTGCTAGAGGTTGCTGGAGGTTGCTAGAGGTGGCTGGAGGTTGCTAGAGGTTAATGGAGGTTGCTAGAGGTTGCTGGAGGTTGCTGGACGTTGCTGGAGGTTGCTGGAGGTTGCTGGAGGTTGCTAGAGGTTGCTAGAGGTTGCTGCAGGTTGCTGGAGGTTGCTGCAGGTTGCTGGAGGTTGCTGGAGGTTGCTAGAGGTTGCTGGAGGTTGCTGGAGGTTGCTGGAGGTTGCTGGAGGTTGCTGGAGGTTGCTGGAGGTTGCTAGAGGTTGCTAGAGGTTGCTGGAGGTTGCTGGATGTTGCTGGAGGTTGCTAGAGGTTGCTAGAGGTTCCTAGAGGTTGCTAGAGGTTCCTAGAGGTTGCTAGAGGTTGCTGGAGGTTGCTGGAGGTTGCTAGAGGTTGCTGGAGGTTGCTGGAGGTTGCTAGAGGTTGCTAGAGGTTGCTGCAGGTTGCTGGAGGTTGCTGCAGGTTGCTGGAGGTGGCTGGAGGTTGCTAGAGGTTGCTGGAGGTTGCTGGAGGTTGCTGGAGGTTGCTGGAGGTTGCTGGAGGTTGCTAGAGGTTGCTGGAGGTTGCTAGAGGTTGCTAGAGGTTGCTAGAGGTTGCTAGAGGTTGCTAGAGGTTGCTGGAGGTTGCTGGAGGTTGCTAGAGGTTGCTAGAGGTTGCTAGAGGTTGCTGGAGGTTGCTGGAGGTTGCTAGAGGTTGCTAGAGGTTGCTAGAGGTTGCTGGAGGTTGCTGGACGTTGCTGGAGGTTGCTGGAGGTTGCTGGAGGTTGCTTGAGGTTGCTAGAGGTTGCTGGAGGTTGCTGGATGTTGCTGGAGGTTGCTAGAGGTTGCTAGAGGTTCCTAGAGGTTGCTAGAGGTTGCTACAGGTTGCTGGAGGTTGCTAGAGGTTGCTGGAGGTTGCTACAGGTTGCTGGAGGGTGCTGCAGGTTGCTGCAGGTTGCTGGAGGTTGCTAGAGGTGGCTGGAGGTTGCTAGAGGTTGCTAGAGGTTGCTAGAGGTTGCTGGAGGTTGCTGGAGGTTGCTGGAGGTTGCTGGAGGTTGCTGGAGGTTGCTAGAGGTTGCTGGAGGTTGCTAGAGGTTGCTAGAGGTTGCTAGAGGTTGCTGGAGGTTGCTGGAGGTTGCTAGAGGTTGCTAGAGGTTGCTAGAGGTTGCTAGAGGTTGCTGGAGGTTGCTAGAGGTTGCTAGAGGTTGCTAGAGGTTGCTAGAGGTTGCTGGAGGTTGCTGGAGGTTGCTAGAGGTTGCTGGAGGTTGCTAGAGGTTGCTGCAGGTTGCTGGAGGTTGCTGGATGTTGCTGGAGGTTGCTAGAGGTTGCTGGAGGTTGCTGGAGGTTGCTAGAGGTTGCTAGAGGTTCCTAGAGGTTGCTAGAGGTTGCTGGAGGTTGCTAGAGGTGGCTGGAGGTTGCTAGAGGTTGCTGGAGGTTGCTGGACGTTGCTGGAGGTTGCTGGAGGTTGCTGCAGGTTGCTGGAGGTTGCTGCAGGTTGCTGGAGGTTGCTAGAGGTTGCTAGAGGTTGCTGGAGGTTGCCGGAGGTTGCTGGAGGTTGCTGGACGTTGCTGGAGGTTGCTGGAGGTTGCTAGAGGTTGCTAGAGGTTCCTAGAGGTTGCTAGAGGTTGCTGGAGGTTGCTAGAGGTGGCTGGAGGTTGCTAGAGGTTGCTGGAGGTTGCTGGACGTTGCTGGAGGTTGCTGGAGGTTGCTGCAGGTTGCTGGAGGTTGCTGCAGGTTGCTGGAGGTTGCTAGAGGTTGCTAGAGGTTGCTGGAGGTTGCTGGATGTTGCTGGAGGTTGCTAGAGGTTGCTAGAGGTTCCTAGAGGTTGCTAGAGGTTCCTAGAGGTTGCTGGAGGTTGCTGCAGGTTGCTAGAGGTTGCTGGAGGTTGCTAGAGGTGGCTGGAGGTTGCTAGAGGTTGCTGGAGGTTTCTGGAGGTTGCTAGAGGTTGCTAGAGGTTGCTGGAGGTTGCTAGAGGTTGCTGCAGGTTGCTGGAGGTTGCTAGAGGTGGCTGGAGGTTGCTAGAGGTTGCTGCAGGTTGCTGGAGGTTGCTGGACGTTGCTGGAGGTTGCTGGAGGTTGCTGGAGGTTGCTAGAGGTTGCTAGAGGTTGCTGGAGGTTGCTGGATGTTGCTGGAGGTTGCTAGAGGTTGCTAGAGGTTCCTAGAGGTTGCTAGAGGTTGCTGGAGGTTGCTGGAGGTTGCTAGAGGTTGCTAGAAGTTGCTGGAGGTTGCTAGAGGTTGCTGGAGGTTGCTGCAGGTTGCTGGAGGTTGCTAGAGGTGGCTGGAGGTTGCTAGAGGTTGCTAGAGGTTGCTAGAGGTTCCTAGAGGTTGCTAGAGGTTCCTAGAGGTTGCTAGAGGTTGCTGGAGGTTGCTGGCGGTTGCTGGAGGTTGCTGCAGGTTGCTAGAGGTTGCTGGAGGTTGCTAGAGGTGGCTGGAGGTTGCTAGAGGTTAATGGAGGTTGCTAGAGGTTGCTGGAGGTTGCTGGAGGTTGCTGGAGGTTGCTGGAGGTTGCTGCAGGTTGCTGGAGGTTGCTGGAGGTTGCTGCAGGTTGCTGGAGGTTGCTGGAGGTTGCTGGAGGTTGCTGGAGGTTGCTGCAGGTTGCTGGAGGTTGCTAGAGGTGGCTGGAGGTTGCTAGAGGTTGCTAGAGGTTGCTGGACGTTGCTGGAGGTTGCTAGAGGTTGCTAGAAGTTGCTGGAGGTTGCTAGAGGTTGCTGGAGGTTGCTGGAGGTTGCTGGAGGTTGCTAGAGGTTGCTGGAGGTTGCTGGATGTTGCTAGAGGTGGCTGGAGGTTGCTAGAGGTTGCTAGAAGTTGCTGGAGGTTGCTAGAGGTTGCTGGAGGTTGCTGGATGTTGCTGGACGTTGCTGGAGGTTGCTGGAGGTTGCTGGAGGTTGCTAGAGGTTGCTAGAGGTTGCTACAGGTTGCTAGAGGTTGCTGGAGGTTGCTGGATGTTGCTGGAGGTTGCTGGAGGTTGCTAGAGGTTGCTGGAGGTTGCTAGAGGTGGCTGGAGGTTGCTAGAGGTTGCTAGAGGTTGCTAGAGGTTCCTAGAGGTTGCTAGAGGTTCCTAGAGGTTGCTAGAGGTTGCTGGAGGTTGCTGGCGGTTGCTGGAGGTTGCTGCAGGTTGCTAGAGGTTGCTGGAGGTTGCTAGAGGTGGCTGGAGGTTGCTAGAGGTTAATGGAGGTTGCTAGAGGTTGCTGGAGGTTGCTGGAGGTTGCTGGAGGTTGCTGCAGGTTGCTGGAGGTTGCTGGAGGTTGCTGCAGGTTGCTGGAGGTTGCTGGATGTTGCTGGAGGTTGCTGCAGGTTGCTGGAGGTTGCTACAGGTTGCTGGAGGGTGCTGCAGGTTGCTGCAGGTTGCTGGAGGTTGCTAGAGGTGGCTGGAGGTTGCTAGAGGTTGCTAGAGGTTGCTGGAGGTTGCTGGAGGTTGCTGGAGGTTGCTGGAGGTTGCTAGAGGTTGCTGGAGGTTGCTAGAGGTTGCTAGAGGTTGCTGGAGGTTGCTGGAGGTTATGTTTTTTCTCAACCATTTCCCCCCCCCCCCCCCCCCCCTCCCCCAACCCCCGTTTTTGCTATGTCTTTTGATATGGTTCTTTCCCCCTTTCCCCCCCCCCCCCCACCCGACAAGCGAATCAGCAGTGTGTATCTGTACACAGAAATAAACCAATAACATGACAGTAGAGTGCCCCAGCGATACCGCGGTGTTTGCCGGCCTGTAGGTCGCTACTAGAGAACTTTTTATGAGAACTCGCAAAGATATGAAACCTCCGGGATTCATACCAGCCTTCAGTTGACGAGCTGACGTCTAGAGAAGAGGAAACGAACAGCTCGCTTGAGTCAACAGCAGCTTGTCAAAACAACAAAAAACTATGTGTGCGTGTGCACATTCCTCGTGGATGTACACATATATTTTTTACTGAAGAAAGAGCAACGGCAGTGATGAAGAAGTAAATGCATGTGCCCCTCCGTACCCCTCGTCTTTCGCTGCGTGTGTGCAGCGTATCCCTTAAGGTCTTCGGTCCTTTCTAAGGGGGTACACCGTTTTTACTTTTTGCTGGTCCAACGCAAGTTGGATGGGAGGAAAAGTATGCCTACCTGGTTTCCTATGGCATCACCGGGGTCGTTTAGTCGCGTCAGGGCTAAACGGTTTCGCCACAACAAACCTCGGTCACAGTCCGTACCCTCCACCCTTTTGGAAGCGCCCGACTGCCCCCTTTCCCTTTCTTCAGTTCCGTTTTCTCCGTTATGGGGCTTCTTATCTTCTGAGTGCATCGAGTGTGTGGGGTAGGTTCGGACGGGCGTCACACTTCATATACTTCCGCTATGGCAATTTTCATGTTTCTACTTTTCTAGCGAAGGTGTACAAGGATGTCAGGAAAGGTGGAGTACGATGTAAGACACCAGAGCTAGATGCCGAAGTGTGGTTTTTACTTTTTTTGCTGAAAAACTGTAAATGAGGAAACCAAAATCAACCAAAACACATTCCGCCATCTTTAGGTGGGTGTTGGTTCAGAGCCGTACGTGATACGGACAGAACTGCAACACCAGGTAATGGCTCCTCATATGAGCCGCCATTACTTTAACCGGGCCCCCTTTTATGGTGGGCCCAGGTTTCACCTAGACGAACCAGTTTTTAACAACTCCACGTCTAAGGCACCCCTCTCCCCTACTCCCCTCCCCTATGGATACCTCTGGTACCCACCGCAGGCTTCGGCCTATCACAGCAGCCACCACCCAAGGGGTGACTGGCAAGTCGAAAACAGACAATTCCCTTTCATTCCCCAACACATGCAGCAACCACCCCCACCACCCCCACCACCCCCCCATTTTTACAACGGAGTAAGTTATACCCCCAACACGAACCCCACTTTTTTCAGAACACCAACACAGTACCCACGCGGTACAGGGAACCGTGGAACGGCGGCTCCCCAGTACGGTGGCCACAAAGGGTACGGTGTACCGGGAGGTGTTCCTTTCAGGAGAGGATATACAGGTAAAGGTTCGTTTTTTGGAAAAGGCAAAGGTAAGGGTAAAGGCAAGAGTGGCAACATTGGAAGAAAAGGCGTGAAAGGCCAAGGGGGTGGAAAAGGGTGGGAAGGTCGGGGGCTGGGAGAGAGAAATGGCCCAGTTAAAGGTGTGTGGAAAGGCCAAGGAGGCAAGGGTAAAGGACGTGGACATGCAAATCAGAATAGTGTGCCCAGTACCTTCCCGATAACCCTTGCTGAACTTATACGTCAGAGTTTGAAACAACAGCCCCTCCCCCCTACAGCATTCCCGAATAAACCCCAAGCAAATGGCAGCGTGAAACCTCAGGTAACAATTCGCAAAGGCCAGGGAAAGGGGAGTGGGAAAGGGAAGGGTGGGAAGAATGGCAGAGGCGTACGGGAGGGCCCTGCCAACTTGTATGAGCTGTTGAGCAAGGGTGGAGCAGGACGAGGTAGGAAGGGCAGGCCTAAGACAGCGGAGCAACAGAAAAAGGAACTTGCTAAAGAAGCAAAGCGAGGTCCTTTCCCAGAGCTCCGTAAGTCGCCCTGGGTCCGCCCCTTCTCATCGGACTTGCGCCAGCCCAAACGGAACGCCATCTCTTGGGATGCATGGGAGGAGGAATGTGCTGGGGTAGCCCAAGAGTTTTGTGATAAACACGGGGATCGACTCATTAGAGGTTACAAGCACCAGAAAGTGGAAGGTGATGGGATCCAACATTTTCTGGAGCTTAACGAAAACCGCGAGGCGGAAGGTGTCGTGTACGTTGTGTGTGACCAGCAGGGGAATCCCGTTTACGTCGGCCAGACAAGTGGGACCCTAAGGAATAGGATGCAACAACACTGGAAAGGCAAGAGTGGTTTGAATGGAATACCTTTTGCAACGAGACTCCTCCGCACAAAACACCCGCATTATGGCTTTGTCTTGCAGAAGATCCAGGGGTACACGGGTGGGAACCTTGAATCCTTCCGGCGGCAGTCAAACGCTGTTGAAAACTTTTGGATGTCCCACCTGAGGACCCCGGACAACGCATGTTCCGCTTACCATCAAACAAAACGTAAAAGTGAGCCGGTGAACGGGAGACACATCAGCCCACATAAGCGGAGCACGAGACCGGCAAAGGAATGGGTGGAATATGTGAGAGAAGGACAGAAGGATAGCGAGAATGATAAGGTGCACATTGTGTTGGATGCAGGAAAGTACCACAAGATCCGTCAGCAACTGAGTCATCTCCTCAGCCTTCCGGTGGAGGAGATCAAACAGTATAACATGGACGAGTGGGAAATCAACAGAGTCAAACGTCTACTCGCGTGGCTGACACAGCACGTAAAGAGGGAGACTCTGCCAAAAAATGTGAAATGCTTGGAGGAACGTTTGCAGGAAAGATTGAAGGCTAAGAAGAAGGAAAAGCCTAAATCTAAAAAGGAATTCCTCAGCGTCAAGTTTTCTCACCCTGCGATGGATGGCCTGAAGCTCCAGCGTCTCCTGAGGGATGAGAAAGTGGTGCAGGCTTGCCCGGATAAGGATCGGCTGGCAAATACGATGGTGTCCCTGAGCCAGGGCCCGCCGCTGTATTGTCTCATCCAAAACTGTACGAAAGAGAGTTTAGGATTGGCAGCGGAGGGGGTGCTTCCTGAGCATGAGAACTGTCCGTGTCAGAAGTACAGATCCCCGGACCAGCCACACACAGGGCATTTGTTCACTGTGGCCCAAACAATGTCGGGGATTTCCGAGGGCTTTAGGGAGTTGTTGAACAAGGGAAGGAAATATCGTCTGTCTGGTGACTTGCAACAGGGGTGCGAAAAGGCAAGCGAGGTTCTTTCGGATTTTGTGGAAACCTTTGGGGAGAAGGAGGAAACAGCGGAATTCCGTAAGGTCTTGCTGACAGCGTTGCGAAACGAGTTTGCAGCGCTACCACCTGTTGAGGGGGCCGACCGTATAGATACGGCCGAGCTTAAAAAAGTCCAGGAGGATGTTGTGTTGTGTAGTGTAGACAAGTCGTCCCATGACTTTGGGGCGATCTGTAAACACTTTTACAGACATTGGCTACGGGAACAGCTCAGCGCAACAACAGGGACTTTCGAAACGGCAAAGGAAACGGAGAAGCAAATTCTCAACCGCTTGCAGAGAGAGTGTGATGAACGCCAGCTGCAAATTGGAGATTGTTTCCCGTATTTGTATGGGTCTCTGAAGATCCATAAGCCGGTGGAAAAAGGCCCCACGCTGAGGGGAATTGCTGGTTTAAGTGGAGATAACAGAGATGAGACGGAAGGGGAGAAAATGGAGAGAAAAAAGAAACAGAAAGAGAGTAAGGTGAATCAGCCAACTGTGGGTATTGCAACAGGCATACACACAGAATTGTCAGGGCTGCTAAAGATGGTCATCCGCACGTTGAGTGATGAGGATGAAACACACAGGAGGAAATGTGGTGTCAAACGGTTTTTTGTTGTGGAGAGTTACGATGAGGTGGCGAAGTACATGAAAATGAACTACGACACCGTAAAAAAAGCCACGCCAAAAACAAAAGACTTTACCTCTATGTACACGTCTTTGGATCAAGAGGCGGTAATTGAGGGTGTCTCCTGGTGTGTGGAACAGGCGTTTGCGGCGAAGGGTGGCAGGTTTTTGGCGCGAGAGACGAAGGCCAAAAAAAGAAAGAAAAAGGCCTTCCGCTGGAAGGAAGGGCGGGGGGATGATAGAACACTTGCGTACAACAGTGATGAAGTCAAAGAGTTAGTGAGACTAGCTGTGACCAACAGCTTCATCAAAAATGGCGAGTTCGTCCTCCACCAGAAGAAGGGCATCCCGACCGGTGGAAATGCCAGCCCGGACCTGGCAAACCTTTTTTGCGCAAGTAAGGAAATGCGCTATATCGATAAGCTCCCCATTAAAAAGCAAAAGGAGTATAATGGGTTCTTCAGATTTATTGATGACGTTTTTACCCTTGGAGCGGACATCCCTGACAAGGTCTACGGGATGACCTCTGAGGACACAACAAGGCAGAAAGACGATTGTGTGTTTCTGGGGGGTAGGAACCGTTGGCAGAGATACGCCGATGACCCCGAAGACACGAAGACACGTGTCCGTATGTCAGTATTCAATAAAGAGAGTGACTGGGTAACCTATACACCCAATAAATATACTTGTCGAACAAGTGCAGCACCAGAAAGCCAAGGAAGGGGTATTTTGGTGTCACAGTTGATACGGTCTGCGGGTATGTGCAACAACCTGGGTGATTTCAAGGTTGAAGCAGAGCTGATTTTGCGGCGCCTCCTCGGACGGGGATGGAAGCCGTACGAATTGCGTAGTGCTTGGTACAGAACTACACGAAGGTTGTTTTGTGTGGCTCCATCTGCAATGGCAAAAATGGAGCGCCTGTTTGATACTGCTGTGGACAGACACTATCGCAAACACCCTCTCCCCAAGCTACGGGAGTATGTGTGGGCAAAACCAACCCGAGACATGCCATTGAGAGAAAAGTGTGTGGATATCAGCCCTTCGGACACCCACACAGACCCCGCACCGCAAGGGGCGGATGTGAAGCCTACTGGAAGTGCGAACCAACGCAAGAGTGAAAGTGATTCTTTTGTCCCTCTCTTCTCTACCTCCTCCCCTTCCGTACCGTTGTCTTCCTCTTCCTCTTCCTCCTCTCCTCCCCTCTCTCCACCCGTCCCCTCACAACAGCCTCCAGTTTTGGGGAAGAGCACGATAAGTATGAAGGTACTGCACAGCAATACGTTGTCGTGGGGTGTTGTCAATGAGGGAAATACTTGCTACCTGGGAGCACTGTACCAGATGCTCGCACACTCGGTACTTCCAGCTACCCTAGGCAGTGCATGCAAGTTTGTTTCAAACGGACTCGGCCTAACCCCCATACTCATGGGATTGTACTCCATGTACACCAGGAGTCGCACAGATCATTCAGTGTCCGTGTTGCAAACAGCCATCCACAGTATGTTCCAGACAAGGGAGCAGCATTGCGCGGATGAAGCGTATTGTCTGGGGGTTGTCCCAACACTGGAAGCAGAATGGAGAATGCTGAATGAACACCTCAGGACGATGGACCAACCGACAGTACAGTCATGGATCCCTGAAGTGAGGACATTCACAAGCATGGCATGCCAAAATTGCAAGAAGGTCACGGGGAGGGAGGAACAGTTGTCCCTACTGTCAGTCCCACTCAACAACCCCGGGAAAACAGGTGTGACTTTGGCCGACAGAATTTGCGAAAGCCTGATGCCTGAAGAAGTGCCTAATTACGAGTGCGAAATGTGTGCCCCAAACAAACAACGGGCGACAAAGTCGGTGCAAATCACATCTCTCCCGACACACTTGTTTATACGACTCTGGCGCTTCAAAACACTCAGAGTTGGCAACGGTGTCATGTATGAGCGCAAGACTCGAGCGATCAACATTGACACGGACTTGCTGATGTCGAGTGGAAATAACGGAGGGAAGCCTTCCTTTACAAGGTACCGCCTCACGGGTGCAGTCCTGCACAGAGGAAATACCCCGCACGGAGGCCATTACCGTTTTATCAGCTGTGGCACGGATGCCATGGCCTTGTTTGACGACAACACCGTGACTGTGGCCAACACAGCTGAGGAAATGGATGCCTTCAGGGGTTTCCTTGAGAAGGAGTCGACTATCCTCGTGTATTGTGATAAGGATGCCCCTCAGGAGGAGAAGGTTAGCATGCCCAACTCGCCAGAAGTATATGTATCTCCCACACAACAACCTGGGCTCACGGGAAACACGGAAGACATAATGCAAAAGCTGCAGGATGCCACCGTCCCCAAGAGTGCCATTGTTTTGAATGAACCACAGGAACCACCCCAGCAGCGCGGGGAGGAATACCTGACTTTGGAACGCAGGACTTTGGAAATGGAGGAAAGTGCAGAGCGGGCGCATGTTGTGGAAGAAGAAGCCCTAGCACGTTTTGCTTTGTGTAGTGAAATCACGGAAGTCCTTGATAGGTATCGGACCGAGGAGCAAACGAAGACGCTCGTCAGTCTATGCCGGAAGGAACTCCAAGAGGCGATAGAGGTGCGAGAGGCAGAGCAAAAAAGAGCAGCAGAGGATCATGAGAGGTCAGTCGTGGAGAAGGAGAAAGCTTTGGCAAAGGCAGAGAGTGAGATAGAGAGGGTGAATGAGGAGAAGGAAAAGGTGGCGAACGAGGCACAGGCCAAAGCGGACCGTTTGAATCAACAACGACAGGAGATGGCCGTGTTAAAGGGACAGCTCCATAAGCAAGACTCTGCGTTGGCTTTTATGAAAGAGCTTGGTGTTGAAAGAGAGGCGGAGGTAGAAGCGTTGAGGGCACAGGCGACCCACGAAAAAGCGGTCCTCACCCAGGAACTGCAACGTGTGGAGTCCAAGGCCCGCAGCTACTCGTCTCAGGGAGAATCCCAACAGCGCTTACTTGAACAGACAGAGAATGCTTTGAAAGGTACACAGCAAGATAAGATGCTTTTGGAATTTCACGTGTCGGCGAGCATGCAAAATGAGAAGGCACTCCGTGACCAACTGGGGATGCAGGAGCAACATATGCAGATCCAGGAGGGCCTACACGAACAACAGAATCAGGATAAGGCCATGTTGGTTAAGCAGGTGCAGCACCAGCTGCGCCAAGGCATGACCATGGCGAAAGAAATGGCGCGGCAGAAGGATTTCATCGTGCAACAAAACAACTTGGTATTGTCCCTGCAGTCAGCGTTGGAGGTGTCTGAGAACAAGCAGCTGCAAATACAGTCGCAGGACGCCCCAGCACGGGTGCAAGGGACGGACCAACCCCGTTTGTTGCAACCGAAGCCTGAGCAAGGGCAATTAGTTGTTCATACGGCCCAGAAGAAGAGGGACCGAGACGAAGTGAGTGGCAGTGACGAAACGAGTGAAGAGTCGAAGGACCTGTTTGAAAGCCAACCGCAACTTGATACAGTGGCTGCGACTTCTTCAGCCCTTGTAGTCATTCTCCCGGAGGATCGGGTGACGCCAAAGCCCAAGGGGCCGCAATCAAAGAGGCAGCGTGCAGAACCTGCCTCGGTAGTGAGCGGCTCTCAGATACAGGCGTCAGCCACGGAACCTGCTGTGGAACTTCCCTTGTTGTTGGGTGCCCCTCCGGCACAGATATCGCCCTCGGTGCCTGCCTCCCCTGATATTTTTCTGTCTCAGACGGGTGGTGAAGGGGTGGATGGTGAGCGGGAGACGGGGCCACCAGGGAAATCAGAGACGGACAGAACGGAGGTCTCACAATCGCAGTCAGGGGAGCCTGGTAATGGAACAGAACCAGAGCCTGACGGAACCACTTGACTATATGCCAAGTGAGTGCCGCGTGGGGTGAGCTACGACCACGTGATGATGAAGGCTTGAACAAGAGATGAAGCGTTTAGTGTATACGAATGTGTGAGGTGAGTGTGTATGCTGACGGACGTGACGGAACGTGATGAATATTTTGTTTTCTAAAACGAATTTCCCCCCCCCCCCCTCCCCCCGGAACCTGAGAATGTGACCGCCTACCCAATGGTGTTTACACAAAGGAGTTCAGCGTGTTAAACCCCATTCTCTGTTCCCAAGGCAGAGCGGCGATGTGTACCCAGAGTGTACGTACGTGCACATGGCTCTGCAGATACGCTGAGTGGTGAGGGGCATGCCTGTTTTCCCTTTTGTTTCCATTATCTTGTCTTCAGAACGAACACACGAATGAAACAAAAACCATAACAGAACGCCCCCACCCCTGATGTATGTTTTTTCTCAACCATTTCCCCCCCCCCCCCCCCCCCTCCCCCAACCCCCGTTTTTGCTATGTCTTTTGATATGGTTCTTTCCCCCTTTCCCCCCCCCCCCCCACCCGACAAGCGAATCAGCAGTGTGTATCTGTACACAGAAATAAACCAATAACATGACAGTAGAGGTTGCTGGAGGTTGCTGGATGTTGCTGGAGGTTGCTAGAGGTTGCTAGAGGTTCCTAGAGGTTGCTAGAGGTTGCTGGAGGTTGCTAGAGGTGGCTGGAGGTTGCTAGAGGTTGCTAGAGGTTGCTGGAGGTTGCTGGAGGTTGCTGGAGGTTGCTAGAGGTTGCTGGAGGTTGCTAGAGGTTGCTAGAGGTTGCTAGAGGTTGCTAGAGGTTGCTGGAGGTTGCTGGATGTTGCTGGAGGTTGCTGCAGGTTGCTAGAGGTTGCTGGAGGTTGCTAGAGGTTGCTGGAGGTTGCTGGAGGTTGCTAGAGGTTGCTGGAGGTTGCTAGAGGTTGCTGGAGGTTGCTAGAGGTTGCTAGAGGTTGCTGGAGGTTGCTGGAGGTTGCTGCAGGTTGCTGGAGGTTGCTGGATGTTGCTGGAGGTTGCTGGAGGTTGCTGGAGGTTGCTAGAGGTGGCTGGAGGTTGCTAGAGGTTGCTGGAGGTTGCTGGAGGTTGCTGGAGGTTGCTGGACGTTGCTGGAGGTTGCTGGAGGTTGCTGGAGGTTGCTAGAGGTTGCTGGAGGTTGCTGGATGTTGCTGGAGGTTGCTAGAGGTTGCTAGAGGTTCCTAGAGGTTGCTAGGGGTTGCTGGAGGTTGCTGGAGGTTGCTAGAGGTTGCTAGAAGTTGCTGGAGGTTGCTAGAGGTTGCTGCAGGTTGCTGCAGGTTGCTGCAGGTTGCTGCAGGTTGCTGGAGGTTGCTGGAGGTTGCTAGAGGTGGCTGGAGGTTGCTAGAGGTTGCTAGAGGTTGCTAGAGGTTCCTAGAGGTTGCTAGAGGTTCCTAGAGGTTGCTAGAGGTTGCTGGAGGTTGCTGGCGGTTGCTGGAGGTTGCTGCAGGTTGCTAGAGGTTGCTGGAGGTTGCTAGAGGTGGCTGGAGGTTGCTAGAGGTTAATGGAGGTTGCTAGAGGTTGCTGGAGGTTGCTGGAGGTTGCTGGAGGTTGCTGCAGGTTGCTGGAGGTTGCTGGAGGTTGCTGCAGGTTGCTGGAGGTTGCTGGAGGTTGCTGCAGGTTGCTGGAGGTTGCTGGAGGTTGCTGGAGGTTGCTGGATGTTGCTGGAGGTTGCTGCAGGTTGCTGGAGGTTGCTAGAGGTTGCTGGAGGTTGCTGGACGTTGCTGGAGGTTGCTGGAGGTTGCTGGAGGTTGCTGGAGGTTGCTTGAGGTTGCTAGAGGTTGCTGGAGGTTGCTGGATGTTGCTGGAGGTTGCTAGAGGTTGCTAGAGGTTCCTAGAGGTTGCTAGAGGTTGCTAGAGGTTGCTGGAGGTTGCTAGAGGTTGCTGGAGGTTGCTACAGGTTGCTGGAGGGTGCTGCAGGTTGCTGCAGGTTGCTGGAGGTTGCTAGAGGTGGCTGGAGGTTGCTAGAGGTTGCTAGAGGTTGCTAGAGGTTGCTGGAGGTTGCTGGAGGTTGCTGGAGGTTGCTGGAGGTTGCTAGAGGTTGCTGGAGGTTGCTAGAGGTTGCTAGAGGTTGCTAGAGGTTGCTAGAGGTTGCTGGAGGTTGCTAGAGGTTGCTAGAGGTTGCTGGAGGTTGCTGGATGTTGCTGGAGGTTGCTGGAGGTTGCTGGAGGTGGCTGGAGGTTGCTAGAGGTTGCTGCAGGTTGCTGGAGGTTGCTGGATGTTGCTGGAGGTTGCTAGAGGTGGCTGGAGGTTGCTAGAGGTTGCTGCAGGTTGCTGGACGTTGCTGGAGGTTGCTGGAGGTTGCTAGAGGTTGCTGGAGGTTGCTGGATGTTGCTGGAGGTTGCTAGAGGTTGCTAGAGGTTCCTAGAGGTTGCTAGAGGTTGCTGGAGGTTGCTAGAGGTGGCTGGAGGTTGCTAGAGGTTGCTGGAGGTTGCTGGACGTTGCTGGAGGTTGTTGGAGGTTGCTGCAGGTTGCTGGAGGTTGCTGCAGGTTGCTGGAGGTTGCTAGAGGTTGCTAGAGGTTGCTGGAGGTTGCCGGAGGTTGCTGGAGGTTGCTGGAGGTTGCTAGAGGTTGCTAGAGGTTGCTAGAGGTTGCTGGAGGTTGCTGGATGTTGCTGGAGGTTGCTAGAGGTTGCTAGAGGTTCCTAGAGGTTGCTAGAGGTTGCTGGAGGTTGCTGGCGGTTGCTGGAGGTTGCTGCAGGTTGCTAGAGGTGGCTGGAGGTTGCTAGAGGTTGCTAGAGGTTGCTAGAGGTTGCTGGAGGTTGCTAGAGGTGGCTGGAGGTTGCTAGAGGTTGCTAGAGGTTGCTGGAGGTTGCTGGAGGTTGCTAGAGGTTGCTGGAGGTTGCTGGATGTTGCTGGAGGTTGCTAGAGGTTGCTAGAGGTTCCTAGAGGTTGCTAGAGGTTCCTAGAGGTTGCTAGAGATTGCTGGAGGTTGCTGGCGGTTGCTGGAGGTTGCTGCAGGTTGCTAGAGGTTGCTGGAGGTTGCTAGAGGTGGCTGGAGGTTGCTAGAGGTTAATGGAGGTTGCTAGAGGTTGCTGGAGGTTGCTGGACGTTGCTGGAGGTTGCTAGAGGTTGCTAGAGGTTGCTGGAGGTTGCTAGAGGTTGCTGCAGGTTGCTGCAGGTTGCTGCAGGTTGCTGGAGGTTGCTGGAGGTTGCTAGAGGTGGCTGGAGGTTGCTAGAGGTTGCTAGAGGTTGCTGGAGGTTGCTGCAGGTTGCTGGAGGTTGCTAGAGGTGGCTGGAGGTTGCTAGAGGTTGCTAGAGGTTGCTAGAGGTTGCTAGAGGTTGCTAGAGGTTGCTAGAGGTTGCTGGAGGTTGCTGGATGTTGCTGGAGGTTGCTAGAGGTTGCTAGAGGTTCCTAGAGGTTGCTGGCGGTTGCTGGAGGTTGCTGCAGGTTGCTAGAGGTTGCTGGAGGTTGCTAGAGGTTAATGGAGGTTGCTAGAGGTTGCTGGAGGTTGCTAGAGGTTAATGGAGGTTGCTGGAGGTTGCTGCAGGTTGCTGGAGGTTGCTGGAGGTTGCTGCAGGTTGCTGGAGGTTGCTGGAGGTTGCTGGCGGTTGCTGGAGGTTGCTGCAGGTTGCTAGAGGTTGCTGGAGGTTGCTAGAGGTTAATGGAGGTTGCTAGAGGTTGCTGGAGGTTGCTAGAGGTTAATGGAGGTTGCTAGAGGTTGCTGGAGGTTGCTGGAGGTTGCTGCAGGTTGCTGGAGGTTGCTGGAGGTTGCTGCAGGTTGCTGGAGGTTGCTGGAGGTTGCTGGAGGTTGCTAGAGGTGGCTGGAGGTTGCTAGAGGTTGCTAGAGGTTGCTGGACGTTGCTGGAGGTTGCTGGAGGTTGCTAGAGGTTGCTAGAAGTTGCTGGAGGTTGCTAGAGGTTGCTGGATGTTGCTGGAGGTTGCTGCAGGTTGCTGGAGGTTGCTAGAGGTGGCTGGAGGTTGCTAGAGGTTGCTAGTGGTTGCTGGAGGTTGCTTGACGTTGCTGGAGGTTGCTGGAGGTTGCTGGAGGTTGCTTGAGGTTGCTAGAGGTTGCTGGAGGTTGCTGGATGTTGCTGGAGGTTGCTAGAGGTTGCTAGAGGTTCCTAGAGGTTGCTAGAGGTTGCTGGAGGTTGCTAGAGGTTGCTGCAGGTTGCTGCAGGTTGCTGGAGGTTGCTGGAGGTTGCTAGAGGTGGCTGGAGGTTGCTGCAGGTTGCTGGAGGTTGCTAGAGGTGGCTGGAGGTTGCTAGAGGTTGCTAGAGGTTGCTGGAGGTTGCTGCAGGTTGCTGGAGGTTGCTAGAGGTGGCTGGAGGTTGCTAGAGGTTGCTAGAGGTTGCTAGAGGTTGCTAGAGGTTGCTGGAGGTTGCTGGATGTTGCTGGAGGTTGCTAGAGGTTGCTAGAGGTTCCTAGAGGTTGCTAGAGGTTCCTAGAGGTTGCTAGAGGTTGCTGGAGGTTGCTGGCGGTTGCTGGAGGTTGCTGCAGGTTGCTAGAGGTTGCTGGAGGTTGCTAGAGGTTAATGGAGGTTGCTAGAGGTTGCTGGAGGTTGCTAGAGGTTAATGGAGGTTGCTGGAGGTTGCTGCAGGTTGCTGGAGGTTGCTGGAGGTTGCTGCAGGTTGCTGGAGGTTGCTGGAGGTTGCTGGCGGTTGCTGGAGGTTGCTGCAGGTTGCTAGAGGTTGCTGGAGGTTGCTAGAGGTTAATGGAGGTTGCTAGAGGTTGCTGGAGGTTGCTAGAGGTTAATGGAGGTTGCTAGAGGTTGCTGGAGGTTGCTGGAGGTTGCTGCAGGTTGCTGGAGGTTGCTGGAGGTTGCTGCAGGTTGCTGGAGGTTGCTGGAGGTTGCTGGAGGTTGCTAGAGGTGGCTGGAGGTTGCTAGAGGTTGCTAGAGGTTGCTGGACGTTGCTGGAGGTTGCTGGAGGTTGCTAGAGGTTGCTAGAAGTTGCTGGAGGTTGCTAGAGGTTGCTGGATGTTGCTGGAGGTTGCTGCAGGTTGCTGGAGGTTGCTAGAGGTGGCTGGAGGTTGCTAGAGGTTGCTAGTGGTTGCTGGAGGTTGCTTGACGTTGCTGGAGGTTGCTGGAGGTTGCTGGAGGTTGCTTGAGGTTGCTAGAGGTTGCTGGAGGTTGCTGGATGTTGCTGGAGGTTGCTAGAGGTTGCTAGAGGTTCCTAGAGGTTGCTAGAGGTTGCTGGAGGTTGCTAGAGGTTGCTGCAGGTTGCTGCAGGTTGCTGGAGGTTGCTGGAGGTTGCTAGAGGTGGCTGGAGGTTGCTAGAGGTTGCTAGAGGTTGCTGGAGGTTGCTGCAGGTTGCTGGAGGTTGCTAGAGGTGGCTGGAGGTTGCTAGAGGTTGCTAGAGGTTGCTGGAGGTTGCCGGAGGTTGCTGGAGGTTGCTGGAGGTTGCTGGAGGTTGCTAGAGGTTGCTAGAGGTTGCTAGAGGTTGCTAGAGGTTGCTAGAGGTTGCTAGAGGTTGCTAGAGGTTGCTGGAGGTTGCTGGATGTTGCTGGAGGTTGCTAGAGGTTGCTAGAGGTTCCTAGAGGTTGCTAGAGGTTCCTAGAGGTTGCTAGAGGTTGCTGGAGGTTGCTGGCGGTTGCTGGAGGTTGCTGCAGGTTGCTAGAGGTTGCTGGAGGTTGCTAGAGGTTGCTGGAGGTTGCTAGAGGTTAATGGAGGTTGCTAGAGGTTGCTGGAGGTTGCTGGAGGTTGCTGCAGGTTCCTGCAGGTTGCTGGAGGTTGCTGCAGGTTGCTGGAGGTTGCTGGAGGTTGCTAGAGGTGGCTGGAGGTTGCTAGAGGTTGCTAGAGGTTGCTGGACGTTGCTGGAGGTTGCTGGAGGTTGCTAGAGGTTGCTAGAAGTTGCTGGAGGTTGCTAGAGGTTGCTGGATGTTGCTGGAGGTTGCTGCAGGTTGCTGGAGGTTGCTAGAGGTGGCTGGAGGTTGCTAGAGGTTGCTAGTGGTTGCTGGAGGTTGCTGGACGTTGCTGGAGGTTGCTGGAGGTTGCTGGAGGTTGCCTGAGGTTGCTAGAGGTTGCTGGAGGTTGCTGGATGTTGCTGGAGGTTGCTAGAGGTTGCTAGAGGTTCCTAGAGGTTGCTAGAGGTTGCTGCAGGTTGCTGCAGGTTGCTGCAGGTTGCTAGAGGTGGCTGGAGGTTGCTAGAGGTTGCTAGAGGTTGCTAGAGGTTGCTAGAGGTTGCTGGAGGTTGCTGGAGGTTGCTAGAGGTGGCTGGAGGTTGCTAGAGGTTGCTGGAGGTTGCTGGACGTTGCTGGAGGTTGCTGCAGGTTGCTGGAGGTTGCTGCAGGTTGCTGGAGGTTGCTAGAGGTTGCTAGAGGTTCCTAGAGGTTGCTAGAGGTTGCTGGAGGTTGCCGGAGGTTGCTGGAGGTTGCTGGAGGTTGCTAGAGGTTGCTAGAGGTTGCTAGAGGTTGCTAGAGGTTGCTGGATGTTGCTGGAGGTTGCTAGAGGTTGCTAGAGGTTCCTAGAGGTTGCTAGAGGTTGCTGGAGGTTGCTGGCGGTTGCTGGAGGTTGCTGCAGGTTGCTAGAGGTGGCTGGAGGTTGCTAGAGGTTGCTAGAGGTTGCTGGAGGTTGCTGGCGGTTGCTGGAGGTTGCTGGAGGTTGCTAGAGGTGGCTGGAGGTTGCTAGAGGTTGCTAGACGTTGCTAGAGGTTGCTGGAGGTTGCTGGAGGTTGCTAGAGGTTGCTGGAGGTTGCTGGATGTTGCTGGAGGTTGCTAGAGGTTGCTAGAGGTTCCTAGAGGTTGCTAGAGGTTCCTAGAGGTTGCTAGAGATTGCTGGAGGTTGCTGGCGGTTGCTGGAGGTTGCTGCAGGTTGCTAGAGGTTGCTGGAGGTTGCTAGACGTGGCTGGAGGTTGCTAGAGGTTAATGGAGGTTGCTAGAGGTTGCTGGAGGTTGCTGGACGTTGCTGGACGTTGCTGGAGGTTGCTAGAGGTTGCTAGAGGTTGCTGGAGGTTGCTAGAGGTTGCTGCAGGTTGCTGCAGGTTGCTGCAGGTTGCTGCAGGTTGCTGGAGGTTGCTGGAGGTTGCTAGAGGTGGCTGGAGGTTGCTAGAGGTTGCTAGAGGTTGCTGGAGGTTGCTGCAGGTTGCTGGAGGTTGCTAGAGGTGGCTGGAGGTTGCTAGAGGTTGCTAGAGGTTGCTGGAGGTTGCCGGAGGTTGCTGGAGGTTGCTGGAGGTTGCTGGAGGTTGCTGGAGGTTGCTGGAGGTTGCTAGAGGTTGCTAGAGGTTGCTAGAGGTTGCTGGAGGTTGCTGGATGTTGCTGGAGGTTGCTAGAGGTTGCTAGAGGTTCCTAGAGGTTGCTAGAGGTTCCTAGAGGTTGCTAGAGGTTGCTGGACGTTGCTGGCGGTTGCTGGAGGTTGCTGCAGGTTGCTAGAGGTTGCTAGAGGTGGCTGGAGGTTGCTAGAGGTTAATGGAGGTTGCTAGAGGTTGCTGGAGGTTGCTGGAGGTTGCTGCAGGTTGCTGCAGGTTGCTGGAGGTTGCTGGAGGTTGCTGCAGGTTGCTGGAGGTTGCTGGAGGTTGCTGGAGGTTGCTAGAGGTGGCTGGAGGTTGCTAGAGGTTGCTAGAGGTTGCTGGACGTTGCTGGAGGTTGCTGGAGGTTGCTAGAGGTTGCTAGAAGTTGCTGGAGGTTGCTAGAGGTTGCTGGATGTTGCTGGAGGTTGCTGCAGGTTGCTGGAGGTTGCTAGAGGTGGCTGGAGGTTGCTAGAGGTTGCTAGAGGTTGCTGGAGGTTGCTGGACGTTGCTGGAGGTTGCTGGAGGTTGCTGGAGGTTGCTTGAGGTTGCTAGAGGTTGCTGGAGGTTGCTGGATGTTGCTGGAGGTTGCTAGAGGTTGCTAGAGGTTCCTAGAGGTTGCTAGAGGTTGCTGGAGGTTGCTGGCGGTTGCTGGAGGTTGCTGCAGGTTGCTAGAGGTGGCTGGAGGTTGCTAGAGGTTGCTAGAGGTTCCTAGCGGTTGCTAGAGGTTGCTAGAGGTTGCTGGAGGTTGCTGGAGGTTGCTAGAGGTGGCTGGAGGTTGCTAGAGGTTGCTAGACGTTGCTAGAGGTTGCTGGAGGTTGCTGGAGGTTGCTAGAGGTTGCTAGAGGTTGCTAGAGGTTGCTAGAGGTTGCTAGAGGTTGCTGGATGTTGCTGGAGGTTGCTAGAGGTTGCTAGAGGTTCCTAGAGGTTGCTAGAGGTTGCTGGAGGTTGCTGGCGGTTGCTGGAGGTTGCTGCAGGTTGCTAGAGGTGGCTGGAGGTTGCTAGAGGTTGCTAGAGGTTCCTAGAGGTTGCTAGAGGTTGCTGGAGGTTGCTGGAGGTTGCTAGAGGTGGCTGGAGGTTGCTAGAGGTTGCTAGACGTTGCTAGAGGTTGCTGGAGGTTGCTGGAGGTTGCTAGAGGTTGCTGGAGGTTGCTGGATGTTGCTGGAGGTTGCTAGAGGTTGCTAGAGGTTCCTAGAGGTTGCTAGAGGTTGCTGGAGGTTGCTGGAGGTTGCTAGAGGTGGCTGGAGGTTGCTAGAGGTTGCTAGACGTTGCTAGAGGTTGCTGGAGGTTGCTGGAGGTTGCTAGAGGTTGCTGGAGGTTGCTGGATGTTGCTGGAGGTTGCTAGAGGTTGCTAGAGGTTCCTAGAGGTTGCTAGAGATTGCTGGAGGTTGCTGGCGGTTGCTGGAGGTTGCTGCAGGTTGCTAGAGGTTGCTGGAGGTTGCTAGAGGTGGCTGGAGGTTGCTAGAGGTTAATGGAGGTTGCTAGAGGTTGCTGGATGTTGCTGGAGGTTGCTGCAGGTTGCTGGAGGTTGCTAGAGGTGGCTGGAGGTTGCTAGAGGTTGCTAGAGGTTGCTGGAGGTTGCTGGACGTTGCTGGAGGTTGCTGGAGGTTGCTGGAGGTTGCTTGAGGTTGCTAGAGGTTGCTGGAGGTTGCTGGATGTTGCTGGAGGTTGCTAGAGGTTGCTAGAGGTTCCTAGAGGTTGCTAGAGGTTGCTGGAGGTTGCTGGCGGTTGCTGGAGGTTGCTGCAGGTTGCTAGAGGTGGCTGGAGGTTGCTAGAGGTTGCTAGAGGTTCCTAGCGGTTGCTAGAGGTTGCTAGAGGTTGCTGGAGGTTGCTGGAGGTTGCTAGAGGTGGCTGGAGGTTGCTAGAGGTTGCTAGACGTTGCTAGAGGTTGCTGGAGGTTGCTGGAGGTTGCTAGAGGTTGCTAGAGGTTGCTAGAGGTTGCTAGAGGTTGCTAGAGGTTGCTGGATGTTGCTGGAGGTTGCTAGAGGTTGCTAGAGGTTCCTAGAGGTTGCTAGAGGTTGCTGGAGGTTGCTGGCGGTTGCTGGAGGTTGCTGCAGGTTGCTAGAGGTGGCTGGAGGTTGCTAGAGGTTGCTAGAGGTTCCTAGAGGTTGCTAGAGGTTGCTGGAGGTTGCTGGAGGTTGCTAGAGGTGGCTGGAGGTTGCTAGAGGTTGCTAGACGTTGCTAGAGGTTGCTGGAGGTTGCTGGAGGTTGCTAGAGGTTGCTGGAGGTTGCTGGATGTTGCTGGAGGTTGCTAGAGGTTGCTAGAGGTTCCTAGAGGTTGCTAGAGGTTCCTAGAGGTTGCTAGAGATTGCTGGAGGTTGCTGGCGGTTGCTGGAGGTTGCTGCAGGTTGCTAGAGGTTGCTGGAGGTTGCTAGAGGTGGCTGGAGGTTGCTAGAGGTTAATGGAGGTTGCTAGAGGTTGCTGGAGGTTGCTGGACGTTGCTGGACGTTGCTGGAGGTTGCTAGAGGTTGCTAGAGGTTGCTGGAGGTTACTAGAGGTTGCTGCAGGTTGCTGCAGGTTGCTGCAGGTTGCTGGAGGTTGCTGGAGGTTGCTAGAGGTGGCTGGAGGTTGCTAGAGGTTGCTAGAGGTTGCTGGAGGTTGCTGCAGGTTGCTGGAGGTTGCTAGAGGTGGCTGGAGGTTGCTAGAGGTTGCTAGAGGTTGCTGGAGGTTGCCGGAGGTTGCTGGAGGTTGCTGGAGGTTGCTGGAGGTTGCTGGAGGTTGCTGGAGGTTGCTGGAGGTTGCTAGAGGTTGCTAGAGGTTGCTGGAGGTTGCTGGATGTTGCTGGAGGTTGCTAGAGGTTGCTAGAGGTTCCTAGAGGTTGCTAGAGGTTCCTAGAGGTTGCTAGAGGTTGCTGGAGGTTGCTGGCGGTTGCTGGAGGTTGCTGCAGGTTGCTAGAGGTTGCTAGAGGTGGCTGGAGGTTGCTAGAGGTTAATGGAGGTTGCTAGAGGTTGCTGGAGGTTGCTGGAGGTTGCTGCAGGTTGCTGCAGGTTGCTGGAGGTTGCTGGAGGTTGCTGCAGGTTGCTGGAGGTTGCTGGAGGTTGCTGGAGGTTGCTAGAGGTGGCTGGAGGTTGCTAGAGGTTGCTAGAGGTTGCTGGACGTTGCTGGAGGTTGCTGGAGGTTGCTAGAGGTTGCTAGAAGTTGCTGGAGGTTGCTAGAGGTTGCTGGATGTTGCTGGAGGTTGCTAGAGGTGGCTGGAGGTTGCTAGAGGTTGCTAGAGGTTGCTAGAGGTTGCTGGAGGTTGCTGGACGTTGCTGGAGGTTGCTGGAGGTTGCTGGAGGTTGCTTGAGGTTGCTAGAGGTTGCTGGAGGTTGCTGGATGTTGCTGGAGGTTGCTAGAGGTTGCTAGAGGTTGCTGGAGGTTGCTGCAGGTTGCTAGAGGTGGCTGGAGGTTGCTAGAGGTTGCTAGAGGTTGCTAGAGGTTGCTAGAGGTTGCTGGAGGTTGCTGGAGGTTGCTAGAGGTGGCTGGAGGTTGCTACAGGTTGCTAGAGGTTGCTAGAGGTTGCTAGAGGTTGCTGGAGGTTGCTGGAGGTTGCTAGAGGTTGCTGGAGGTTGCTGGATGTTGCTGGAGGTTGCTAGAGGTTGCTAGAGGTTCCTAGAGGTTGCTAGAGGTTGCTGGAGGTTGCTAGAGGTGGCTGGAGGTTGCTAGAGGTTGCTGGAGGTTGCTGGAAAGTTGCTGGAGGTTGCTAGAGGTTGCTAGAGGTTCCTAGAGGTTGCTAGAGGTTCCTAGAGGTTGCTAGAGGTTGCTAGAGGTTGCTGGAGGTTGCTGGCGGTTGCTGGAGGTTGCTGCAGGTTGCTAGAGGTTGCTGGAGGTTGCTAGAGGTGGCTGGAGGTTGCTAGAGGTTAATGGAGGTTGCTAGAGGTTGCTGGAGGTTGCTGGAGGTTGCTGCAGGTTGCTGCAGGTTGCTGGAGGTTGCTGGAGGTTGCTGCAGGTTGCTGGAGGTTGCTGGAGGTTGCTGGAGGTTGCTAGAGGTGGCTGGAGGTTGCTAGAGGTTGCTAGAAGTTGCTGGAGGTTGCTGCAGGTTGCTGGAGGTTGCTAGAGGTTGCTGGATGTTGCTGGAGGTTGCTGCAGGTTGCTGGAGGTTGCTAGAGGTGGCTGGAGGTTGCTAGAGGTTGCTAGAGGTTGCTGGAGGTTGCTGGAGGTTGCTGGAGGTTGCTGGAGGTTGCTGGAGGTTGCTTGAGGTTGCTGGAGGTTGCTGGATGTTGCTGGAGGTTGCTAGAGGTTGCTAGAGGTTCCTAGAGGTTGCTAGAGGTTGCTGGAGGTTGCTTGAGGTTGCTGCAGGTTGCTAGAGGTGGCTGGAGGTTGCTAGAGGTTGCTAGAGGTTGCTAGAGGTTGCTAGAGGTTGCTGGAGGTTGCTGGAGGTTGCTAGAGGTGGCTGGAGGTTGCTAGAGGTTGCTAGAGGTTGCTAGAGGTTGCTGGAGGTTGCTGGAGGTTGCTAGAGGTTGCTGGAGGTTGCTGGATGTTGCTGGAGGTTGCTAGAGGTTGCTAGAGGTTCCTAGAGGTTGCTAGAGGTTGCTGGAGGTTGCTAGAGGTGGCTGGAGGTTGCTAGAGGTTGCTGGAGGTTGCTGGAGGTTGCTGCAGGTTGCTGGAGGTTGCTAGAGGTTGCTAGAGGTTGCTGGAGGTTGCCGGAGGTTGCTGGAGGTTGCTAGAGGTTGCTAGAGGTTGCTAGAGGTTGCTGGATGTTGCTGGAGGTTGCTAGAGGTTGCTAGAGGTTCCTAGAGGTTGCTAGAGGTTGCTGGAGGTTGCTGGCGGTTGCTGGAGGTTGCTGCAGGTTGCTAGAGGTGGCTGGAGGTTGCTAGAGGTTGCTAGAGGTTGCTAGAGGTTGCTAGAGGTTGCTAGAGGTTGCTAGAGGTTGCTGGAGGTTGCTGGAGGTTGCTAGAGGTTGCTGGAGGTTGCTGGATGTTGCTGGAGGTTGCTAGAGGTTGCTAGAGGTTCCTAGAGGTTGCTAGAGGTTCCTAGAGGTTGCTAGAGATTGCTGGAGGTTGCTGGCGGTTGCTGGAGGTTGCTGCAGGTTGCTAGAGGTTGCTGGAGGTTGCTAGAGGTGGCTGGAGGTTGCTAGAGGTTAATGGAGGTTGCTAGAGGTTGCTGGAGGTTGCTGGAGGTTGCTGGACGTTGCTGGAGGTTGCTAGAGGTTGCTAGAGGTTGCTGGAGGTTGCTAGAGGTTGCTGCAGGTTGCTGCAGGTTGCTGCAGGTTGCTGGAGGTTGCTGGAGGTTGCTAGAGGTGGCTGGAGGTTGCTAGAGGTTGCTAGAGGTTGCTGGAGGTTGCTAGAGGTTGCTAGAGGTTGCTGGAGGTTGCTGCAGGTTGCTGGAGGTTGCTAGAGGTGGCTGGAGGTTGCTAGAGGTTGCTAGAGGTTGCTGGAGGTTGCCGGAGGTTGCTGGAGGTTGCTGGAGGTTGCTGGAGGTTGCTGGAGGTTGCTAGAGGTTGCTAGAGGTTGCTAGAGGTTGCTAGAGGTTGCTAGAGGTTGCTGGAGGTTGCTAGAGGTTGCTAGAGGTTCCTAGAGGTTGCTAGAGGTTCCTAGAGGTTGCTAGAGGTTGCTGGAGGTTGCTGGCGGTTGCTGCAGGTTGCTGCAGGTTGCTAGAGGTTGCTGGAGGTTGCTAGACGTGGCTGGAGGTTGCTAGAGGTTAATGGAGGTTGCTAGAGGTTGCTGGAGGTTGCTGGAGCTTGCTGGACGTTGCTGGAGGTTGCTGGAGGTTGCTAGAGGTTGCTAGAGGTTGCTGGAGGTTGCTAGAGGTTGCTGCAGGTTGCTGGAGGTTGCTGCAGGTTGCTGGAGGTTGCTGGAGGTTGCTGGATGTTGCTGGAGGTTGCTGCAGGTTGCTAGAGGTTGCTGGAGGTTGCTGGAGGTTGCTGGAGGTTGCTAGAGGTTGCTAGAGGTTGCTGGAGGTTGCTGGAGGTTGCTGGAGGTTGCTACAGGTTGCTAGAGGTTGCTGGAGGTTGCTGGAGGTTGCTGGATGTTGCTGGAGGTTGCTGCAGGTTGCTGGAGGTGGCTGGAGGTTGCTAGAGGTTGCTGGAGGTTGCCGGAGGTTGCTGGAGGTTGCTGGAGGTTGCTGGAGGTTGCTAGAGGTTGCTGGAGGTTGCTGGATGTTGCTGGAGGTTGCTAGAGGTTGCTAGAGGTTTCTAGAGGTTGCTAGAGGTTCCTAGAGGTTCCTAGAGGTTGCTAGAGGTTGCTGGAGGTTGCTGCAGGTTGCTGGAGGTTGCTAGAGGTGGCTGGAGGTTGCTAGAGGTTAATGGAGGTTGCTAGAGGTTGCTGGAGGTTGCTGGACGTTGCTGGAGGTTGCTGGAGGTTGCTAGAGGTTGCTGGAGGTTGCTAGAGGTTGCTGCAGGTTGCTGGAGGTTGCTAAAGGTTGCTGCAGGTTGCTGGAGGTTGCTGGAGGTTGCGAGAGGTGGCTGGAGGTTGCTAGAGGTTGCTAGAGGTTGCTAGAGGTTGCTAGAGGTTGCTAGAGGTTGCTAGAGGTTGCTAGAGGTTGCTAGAGGTTGCTGGATGTTGCTGGAGGTTGCTAGAGGTTCCTAGAGGTTCCTAGAGGTTGCTAGAGGTTCCTAGAGGTTGCTGGAGGTTGCTGGCGGTTGCTGGAGGTTGCTGCAGGTTGCTAGAGGTTGCTGGAGGTTGCTAGAGGTGGCTGGAGGTTGCTAGAGGTTAATGGAGGTTGCTAGAGGTTGCTGGAGGTTGCTGGACGTTGCTGGAGGTTGCTGGAGGTTGCTAGAGGTTGCTGGAGGTTGCTAGAGGTTGCTGCAGGTTGCTGGAGGTTGCTGGAGGTTGCTGGAGGTTGCTGGAGGTTGCTGGAGGTTGCTAGAGGTTGCTAGAAGTTGCTGGAGGTTGCTAGAGGTTGCTGGAGGTTGCTGGATGTTGCTGGAGGTTGCTGCAGGTTGCTGGAGGTTGCTAGAGGTGGCTGGAGGTTGCTAGAGGTTGCTAGAGGTTGCTGGAGGTTGCTGGACGTTGCTGGAGGTTGCTGGAGGTTGCTGGAGGTTGCTAGAGGTTGCTAGAAGTTGCTGGAGGTTGCTAGAGGTTGCTGGAGGTTGCTGGATGTTGCTGGAGGTTGCTGCAGGTTGCTGGAGGTTGCTAGAGGTGGCTGGAGGTTGCTAGAGGTTGCTAGAGGTTGCTGGAGGTTGCTGGATGTTGCTGGAGGTTGCTAGAGGTTGCTAGAGGTTGCTAGAGGTTGCTGGCGGTTGCTGGAGGTTGCTAGAGGTTGCTGGCGGTTGCTGGAGGTTGCTACAGGTTGCTGGAGGTTGCTGGAGGTTGCTGCAGGTTGCTGCAGGTTGCTGGAGGTTGCTAGAGGTTCCTAGAGGTTGCTGGAGGTTGCTGGAGGTTGCTGGAGGTTGCTGGAGGTTGCTGGAGGTTGCTGGATGTTGCTGGAGGTTGCTGCAGGTTGCTAGAGGTTGCTGGAGGTTGCTGGAGGTTGCTGGAGGTTGCTAGAGGTTGCTGGAGGTTGCTAGAGGTTGCTAGAGGTTGCTGGAGGTTGCTGGATGTTGCTGGAGGTTGCTGCAGGTTGCTAGAGGTTGCTGGAGGTTGCTGGAGGTTGCTGGAGGTTGCTAGAGGTTGCTAGAGGTTGCTGGAGGTTGCTGGAGGTTGCTGGAGGTTGCTGCAGGTTGCTGGAGGTTGCTGGATGTTGCTAGAGGTGGCTGGAGGTTGCTAGAGGTTGCTAGAGGTTGCTGGACGTTACTGGAGGTTGCTGGAGGTTGCTGGAGGTTGCTAGAGGTTGCTAGAAGTTGCTGGAGGTTGCTAGAGGTTGCTGAAGGTTGCTGGATGTTGCTGGAGGTTGCTGCAGGTTGCTGGAGGTTGCTAGAGGTGGCTGGAGGTTGCTAGAGGTTGCTAGAGGTTGCTGGAGGTTGCTGGACGTTGCTGGAGGTTGCTGGAGGTTGCTGGAGGTTGCTAGAGGTTGCTAGAAGTTGCTGGAGGTTGCTAGAGGTTGCTGGAGGTTGCTGGATGTTGCTGGAGGTTGCTGCAGGTTGCTGGAGGTTGCTAGAGGTGGCTGGAGGTTGCTAGAGGTTGCTGGACGTTGCTGGAGGTTGCTGGAGGTTGCTGGAGGTTGCTAGAGGTTGCTAGAAGTTGCTGGAGGTTGCTAGAGGTAGCTGGAGGTTGCTGGATGTTGCTGTCGGGTGAGCTTCCGCCCCATGGGAGGCGCTCCTTCCGGCTTGCGCTGCCCACCCATCCCACCCCCGTCCCCTTCCCACATTCTTTCTTTTCTTTTAGGGGAGACGTCCTCGCAGTGGCTGTTTGGCCTGACGCGATTCCCCGCCTCAAAGCAGACCCACCTGGCAGCTACTCAAGGCACATGAGGAGTGAGAGGCGTGAACGGGCGCAACGCCCCTCCCTGCGGTCCGGCTTCCGCCACGTGGCTGACTCAAAGCAGCGAAGTGACCAACGGGAGCGACATGGAAAAAAAAAATGTTGCTGGAGGTTGCTGCAGGTTGCTGGAGGTTGCTAGAGGTGGCTGGAGGTTGCTAGAGGTTGCTAGAGGTTGCTGGAGGTCGCTGGACGTTGCTGGAGGTTGCTGGAGGTTGCTGGAGGTTGCTAGAGGTTGCTAGAGGTTGCTAGAGGTTGCTGGAGGTTGCTGGATGTTGCTGGAGGTTGCTAGAGGTTGCTAGAGGTTCCTAGAGGTTGCTAGAGGTTGCTAGAGGTTGCTGGCGGTTGCTGGAGGTTGCTAGAGGTTGCTGGCGGTTGCTGGAGGTTGCTACAGGTTGCTGGAGGTTGCTGGAGGTTGCTGCAGGTTGCTGCAGGTTGCTGGAGGTTGCTAGAGGTTGCTAGAGGTTGCTGGAGGTTGCTGGAGGTTGCTGGAGGTTGCTGGAGGTTGCTGGAGGTTGCTAGAGGTTGCTGGAGGTTGCTAGAGGTTGCTAGAGGTTGCTAGAGGTTGCTAGAGGTTGCTGGAGGTTGCTGGATTTTGCTGGAGGTTGCTGGAGGTTGCTGGAGGTTGCTGGAGGTTGCTAGAGGTTGCTGGAGGTTGCTGGAGGTTGCTAGAGGTTGCTAGTGGTTGCTGGAGGTTGCTAGAGGTTGCTGGAGGTTGCTGGAGGTTGCTGCAGGTTGCTGGAGGTTGCTGGATGTTGCTAGAGGTGGCTGGAGGTTGCTAGAGGTTGCTAGAGGTTGCTGGACGTTACTGGAGGTTGCTGGAGGTTGCTGGAGGTTGCTAGAGGTTGCTAGAAGTTGCTGGAGGTTGCTGGAGGTTGCTGGATGTTGCTGGAGGTTGCTGCAGGTTGCTGGAGGTTGCTAGAGGTGGCTGGAGGTTGCTAGAGGTTGCTAGAGGTTGCTGGAGGTTGCTGGATGTTGCTGGAGGTTGCTAGAGGTTGCTAGAGGTTCCTAGAGGTTGCTAGAGGTTGCTAGAGGTTGCTGGCGGTTGCTGGAGGTTGCTAGAGGTTGCTGGCGGTTGCTGGAGGTTGCTACAGGTTGCTGGAGGTTGCTGGAGGTTGCTGCAGGTTGCTGCAGGTTGCTGGAGGTTGCTAGAGGTTGCTAGAGGTTGCTAGAGGTTGCTGGAGGTTGCTGGAGGTTGCTGGAGGTTGCTAGAGGTTGCTGGAGGTTGCTAGAGGTTGCTAGAGGTTGCTAGAGGTTGCTAGAGGTTGCTAGAGGTTGCTAGAGGTTGCTGGAGGTTGCTGGATGTTGCTGGAGGTTGCTGCAGGTTGCTAGAGGTTGCTGGAGGTTGCTAGAGGTTGCTGGAGGTTGCTGGAGGTTGCTAGAGGTTGCTAGAGGTTGCTGGAGGTTGCTGGAGGTTGCTGCAGGTTGCTGCAGGTTGCTGGAGGTTGCTGGATGTTGCTGGAGGTTGCTGGAGGTTGATGGAGGTTGCTAGAGGTGGCTGGAGGTTGCTAGAGGTTGCTGGAGGTTGCTGGACGTTGCTGGAGGTTGCTGGAGGTTGCTGGAGGTTGCTAGAGGTTGCTAGAGGTTGCTGGAGGTTGCTGGATGTTGCTGGAGGTTGCTAGAGGTTGCTAGGGGTTCCTAGAGGTTGCTAGAGGTTGCTGGAGGTTGCTAGAGGTTGCTGGAGGTTGCTGGACGTTGCTGGAGGTTGCTGGAGGTTGCTGGAGGTTGCTAGAGGTTGCTGGAGGTTGCTAGAGGTTGCTGGAGGTTGCTGGAGGTTGCTGGAGGTTGATGGAGGTTGCTAGAGGTGGCTGGAGGTTGCTAGAGGTTGCTGGAGGTTGCTGGACGTTGCTGGAGGTTGCTGGAGGTTGCTGGAGGTTGCTAGAGGTTGCTAGAGGTTGCTGGAGGTTGCTGGATGTTGCTGGAGGTTGCTAGAGGTTGCTAGGGGTTCCTAGAGGTTGCTAGAGGTTGCTGGAGGTTGCTAGAGGTGGCTGGAGGTTGCTAGAGGTTGCTGGAGGTTGCTGGACGTTGCTGGAGGTTGCTGGAGGTTGCTAGAGGTGGCTGGAGGTTGCTAGAGGTTGCTGGAGGTTGCTGGACGTTGCTGGAGGTTGCTGGAGGTTGCTAGAGGTTGCTGGAGGTTGCTGGATGTTGCTGGAGGTTGCTAGAGGTTCCTAGAGGTTCCTAGAGGTTGCTAGAGGTTCCTCGAGGTTGCTAGAGGTTGCTGGAGGTTGCTGGACGTTGCTGGAGGTTGCTAGAGGTGGCTGGAGGTTGCTAGAGGTTGCTAGAGGTTGCTGGAGGTTGCCGGAGGTTGCTGGAGGTTGCTGGAGGTTGCTGGAGGTTGCTAGAGGTTGCTAGAGGTTGCTAGAGGTTGCTAGAGGTTGCTAGAGGTTGCTGGAGGTTGCTGGATGTTGCTGGAGGTTGCTAGAGGTTGCTAGAGGTTGCTAGAGGTTGCTGGAGGTTGCTGGCGGTTGCTGGAGGTTGCTGGAGGTTGCTGGAGGTTGCTAGAGGTTGCTGGAGGTTGCTGGATGTTGCTGGAGGTTGCTAGAGGTTCCTAGAGGTTCCTAGAGGTTGCTAGAGGTTCCTAGAGGTTGCTAGAGGTTGCTGGAGGTTGCTGGCGGTTGCTGGAGGTTGCTGCAGGTTGCTAGAGGTTGCTGGAGGTTGCTAGAGGTGGCTGGAGGTTGCTGGATGTTGCTGGAGGTTGCTGCAGGTTGCTGGAGGTTGCTAGAGGTTGCTAGAGGTTGCTGGACGTTGCTGGAGGTTGCTGGAGGTTGCTGGAGGTTGCTGGAGGTTGCTAGAGGTTGCTAGAAGTTGCTGGAGGTTGCTAGAGGTTGCTGGAGGTTGCTGGATGTTGCTGGAGGTTGCTGCAGGTTGCTGGAGGTTGCTAGAGGTGGCTGGAGGTTGCTAGAGGTTGCTAGAGGTTGCTGGAGGTTGCTATACGTTGCTGGAGGTTGCTGGAGGTTGCTGGAGGTTGCTGGAGGTTGCTGGAGGTTGCTAGAGGTTGCTAGAGGTTGCTAGAGGTTGCTAGAGGTTGCTAGAGGTTGCTGGATGTTGCTGGAGGTTGCTAGAGGTTCCTAGAGGTTCCTAGAGGTTGCTAGAGGTTGCTAGAGGTTGCTAGAGGTTGCTGGAGGTTGCTGGATGTTGCTGGAGGTTGCTGGAGGTTGCTGGAGGTTGCTGCAGGTTGCTAGAGGTTGCTGGAGGTTGCTAGAGGTTGCTGGAGGTTGCTGGAGGTTGCTAGAGGTTGCTGGAGGTTGCTAGAGGTTGCTGGAGGTTGCTAGAGGTTGCTAGAGGTTGCTAGAGGTTGCTAGAGGTTGCTAGAGGTTGCTGGAGGTTGCTGCAGGTTGCTGCAGGTTGCTGGAGGTTGCTGGATGTTGCTGGAGGTTGCTAGAGGTGGCTGGAGGTTGCTAGAGGTTGCTGGAGGTTGCTGGATGTTGCTGGAGGTTGCTGGAGGTTGCTGGAGGTTGCTAGAGGTTGCTAGAGGTTGCTGGAGGTTGCTGGATGTTGCTTGAGGTTGCTAGAGGTTGCTAGAGGTTCCTAGAGGTTGCTGCAGGTTGCTGGAGGTGGCTGGAGGTTGCTAGAGGTTGCTAGAGGTTGCTGGAGGTTGCCGGAGGTTGCTGGAGGTTGCTGGAGGTTGCTAGAGGTTGCTAGAGGTTCCTAGAGGTTCCTAGAGGTTGCTAGAGGTTGCTGGAGGTTGCTGCAGGTTGCTGGAGGTTGCTAGAGGTGGCTGGAGGTTGCTAGAGGTTAATGGAGGTTGCTAGAGGTTGCTGGAGGTTGCTGGAGGTTGCTGGACGTTGCTGGAGGTTGCTGGAGGTTGCTGGAGGTTGCTGGAGGTTGCTAGAGGTTGCTAGAGGTTGCTGGAGGTTGCTAGAGGTTGCTGCAGGTTGCTGGAGGTTGCTGGAGGTTGCTGCAGGTTGCTGCAGGTTGCTGGAGGTTGCTAGAGGTGGCTGGAGGTTGCTAGAGGTTGCTAGAGGTTGCTGGACGTTGCTGGAGGTTGCTGGAGGTTGCTACAGGTTGCTAGAGGTTGCTGGAGGTTGCTGGATGTTGCTGGAGGTTGCTGCAGGTTGCTGGAGGTGGCTGGAGGTTGCTAGAGGTTGCTGGAGGTTGCCGGAGGTTGCTGGAGGTTGCTGCAGGTTGCTGCAGGTTGCTGGAGGTTGCTAGAGGTGGCTGGAGGTTGCTAGAGGTTGCTAGAGGTTGCTGGAGGTTGCTAGAGGTTGCTGCAGGTTGCTGGAGGTTGCTGGAGGTTGCTGCAGGTTGCTGCAGGTTGCTGGAGGTTGCTAGAGGTGGCTGGAGGTTGCTAGAGGTTGCTAGAGGTTGCTGGACGTTGCTGGAGGTTGCTGGAGGTTGCTGGAGGTTGCTACAGGTTGCTAGAGGTTGCTGGAGGTTGCTGGATGTTGCTGGAGGTTGCTGCAGGTTGCTGGAGGTGGCTGGAGGTTGCTAGAGGTTGCTAGAGGTTGCTGGAGGTTGCCGGAGGTTGCTGGAGGTTGCTGGAGGTTGCTAGAGGTTGCTAGAGGTTGCTGGAGGTTGCTGGCTGTTGCTGGAGGTTGCTACAGGTTGCTAGAGGTTGCTAGAGGTTGCTGGAGGTTGCTAGAGGTGGCTGGAGGTTGCTAGAGGTTGCTGGAGGTTGCTGGACGTTGCTGGAGGTTGCTGGAGGTTGCTAGAGGTGGCTGGAGGTTGCTAGAGGTTGCTGGAGGTTGCTGGACGTTGCTGGAGGTTGCTGGAGGTTGCTAGAGGTTGCTGGAGGTTGCTGGATGTTGCTGGAGGTTGCTAGAGGTTCCTAGAGGTTCCTAGAGGTTGCTAGAGGTTCCTAGAGGTTGCTAGAGGTTGCTGGAGGTTGCTGGACGTTGCTGGAGGTTGCTGCAGGTTGCTGGAGGTTGCTAGAGGTGGCTGGAGGTTGCTAGAGGTTGCTAGAGGTTGCTGGAGGTTGCCGGAGGTTGCTGGAGGTTGCTGGAGGTTGCTGGAGGTTGCTAGAGGTTGCTAGAGGTTGCTAGAGGTTGCTAGAGGTTGCTAGAGGTTGCTGGAGGTTGCTGGATGTTGCTGGAGGTTGCTAGAGGTTGCTAGAGGTTGCTAGAGGTTGCTAGAGGTTGCTGGAGGTTGCTGGCGGTTGCTGGAGGTTGCTGGAGGTTGCTGGAGGTTGCTAGAGGTTGCTGGAGGTTGCTGGATGTTGCTGGAGGTTGCTAGAGGTTCCTAGAGGTTCCTAGAGGTTGCTAGAGGTTGCTGGAGGTTGCTGGCGGTTGCTGGAGGTTGCTGCAGGTTGCTAGAGGTTGCTGGAGGTTGCTAGAGGTGGCTGGAGGTTGCTGGATGTTGCTGGAGGTTGCTGCAGGTTGCTGGAGGTTGCTAGAGGTTGCTAGAGGTTGCTGGACGTTGCTGGAGGTTGCTGGAGGTTGCTGGAGGTTGCTGGAGGTTGCTAGAGGTTGCTAGAAGTTGCTGGAGGTTGCTAGAGGTTGCTGGAGGTTGCTGGATGTTGCTGGAGGTTGCTGCAGGTTGCTGGAGGTTGCTAGAGGTGGCTGGAGGTTGCTAGAGGTTGCTAGAGGTTGCTAGAGGTTGCTGGAGGTTGCTATACGTTGCTGGAGGTTGCTGGAGGTTGCTGGAGGTTGCTGGAGGTTGCTGGAGGTTGCTAGAGGTTGCTAGAGGTTGCTAGAGGTTGCTGGATGTTGCTGGAGGTTGCTAGAGGTTCCTAGAGGTTCCTAGAGGTTGCTAGAGGTTGCTAGAGGTTGCTAGAGGTTGCTGGAGGTTGCTGGATGTTGCTGGAGGTTGCTGGAGGTTGCTGGAGGTTGCTGCAGGTTGCTAGAGGTTGCTGGAGGTTGCTAGAGGTTGCTGGAGGTTGCTGGAGGTTGCTGGAGGTTGCTAGAGGTTGCTGGAGGTTGCTAGAGGTTGCTGGAGGTTGCTAGAGGTTGCTAGAGGTTGCTAGAGGTTGCTAGAGGTTGCTGGAGGTTGCTGCAGGTTGCTGCAGGTTGCTGGAGGTTGCTGGATGTTGCTGGAGGTTGCTAGAGGTGGCTGGAGGTTGCTAGAGGTTGCTGGAGGTTGCTGGACGTTGCTGGAGGTTGCTGGAGGTTGCTGGAGGTTGCTAGAGGTTGCTAGAGGTTGCTTCAGGTTGCTGGATGTTGCTTGAGGTTGCTAGAGGTTGCTAGAGGTTCCTAGAGGTTGCTGCAGGTTGCTGGAGGTGGCTGGAGGTTGCTAGAGGTTGCTAGAGGTTGCTGGAGGTTGCCGGAGGTTGCTGGAGGTTGCTGGAGGTTGCTAGAGGTTGCTAGAGGTTTCTAGAGGTTGCTAGAGGTTCCTAGAGGTTGCTAGAGGTTGCTGGAGGTTGCTGCAGGTTGCTGGAGGTTGCTAGAGGTGGCTGGAGGTTGCTAGAGGTTAATGGAGGTTGCTAGAGGTTGCTGGAGGTTGCTGGACGTTGCTGGAGGTTGCTGGAGGTTGCTGGAGGTTGCTGGAGGTTGCTAGAGGTTGCTAGAGGTTGCTGGAGGTTGCTAGAGGTTGCTGCAGGTTGCTGGAGGTTGCTGGAGGTTGCTGCAGGTTGCTGCAGGTTGCTGGAGGTTGCTAGAGGTGGCTGGAGGTTGCTAGAGGTTGCTAGAGGTTGCTGGACGTTGCTGGAGGTTGCTGGAGGTTGCTACAGGTTGCTAGAGGTTGCTGGAGGTTGCTGGATGTTGCTGGAGGTTGCTGCAGGTTGCTGGAGGTGGCTGGAGGTTGCTAGAGGTTGCTGGAGGTTGCCGGAGGTTGCTGGAGTTTGCTGCAGGTTGCTGCAGGTTGCTGGAGGTTGCTAGAGGTGGCTGGAGGTTGCTAGAGGTTGCTAGAGGTTGCTGGAGGTTGCTAGAGGTTGCTGCAGGTTGCTGGAGGTTGCTGGAGGTTGCTGCAGGTTGCTGCAGGTTGCTGGAGGTTGCTAGAGGTGGCTGGAGGTTGCTAGAGGTTGCTAGAGGTTGCTGGACGTTGCTGGAGGTTGCTGGAGGTTGCTGGAGGTTGCTGGAGGTTGCTACAGGTTGCTAGAGGTTGCTGGAGGTTGCTGGATGTTGCTGGAGGTTGCTGCAGGTTGCTGGAGGTGGCTGGAGGTTGCTAGAGGTTGCTAGAGGTTGCTGGAGGTTGCCGGAGGTTGCTGGAGGTTGCTGGAGGTTGCTAGAGGTTGCTAGAGGTTGCTGGAGGTTGCTGGCTGTTGCTGGAGGTTGCTACAGGTTGCTAGAGGTTGCTAGAGGTTGCTGGAGGTTGCTGGATGTTGCTGGAGGTTGCTGCAGGTTGCTGGAGGTTGCTAGAGGTGGCTGGAGGTTGCTAGAGGTTGCTAGAGGTTGCTAGAGGTTGCTGGAGGTTGCTGGATGTTGCTGGAGGTTGCTAGAGGTTGCTAGAGGTTCCTAGAGGTTGCTAGAGGTTCCTAGAGTTTGCTAGAGGTTGCTGGAGGTTGCTGGCGGTTGCTGGAGGTTGCTGCAGGTTGCTAGAGGTTGCTGGAGGTTGCTAGAGGTGGCTGGAGGTTGCTAGAGGTTAATGGAGGTTGCTAGAGGTTGCTGGAGGTTGCTGGAGGTTGCTGGACGTTGCTGGAGGTTGCTGGAGGTTGCTAGAGGTTGCTGGAGGTTGCTAGAGGTTGCTGCAGGTTGCTGGAGGTTGCTGGAGGTTGCTGCAGGTTGCTGGAGGTTGCTGGAGGTTGCTAGAGGTGGCTGGAGGTTGCTAGAGGTTGCTAGAGGTTGCTGGACGTTGCTGGAGGTTGCTGGAGGTTGCTGGAGGTTGCTGGAGGTTGCTACAGGTTGCTAGAGGTTGCTGGAGGTTGCTGGATGTTGCTGGAGGTTGCTGCAGGTTGCTGGAGGTGGCTGGAGGTTGCTAGAGGTTGCTAGAGGTTGCTGGAGGTTGCCGGAGGTTGCTGGAGGTTGCTGGAGGTTGCTGGAGGTTGCTAGAGGTTGCTAGAGGTTTCTAGAGGTTGCTAGAGGTTCCTAGAGGTTGCTAGAGGTTGCTGGAGGTTGCTGCAGGTTGCTGGAGGTTGCTAGAGGTGGCTGGAGGTTGCTAGAGGTTAATGGAGGTTGCTAGAGGTTGCTGGAGGTTGCTGGACGTTGCTGGAGGTTGCTGGAGGTTGCTAGAGGTTGCTAGAGGTTGCTGGAGGTTGCTAGAGGTTGCTGCAGGTTGCTGGAGGTTGCTGCAGGTTGCTGCAGGTTGCTGGAGGTTGCTGGAGGTTGCTAGAGGTGGCTGGAGGTTGCTAGAGGTTGCTAGAGGTTGCTAGAGGTTGCTAGAGGTTGCTAGAGGTTGCTAGAGGTTGCTGGAGGTTGCTGGATGTTGCTGGAGGTTGCTAGAGGTTCCTAGAGGTTCCTAGAGGTTGCTAGAGGTTCCTAGAGGTTGCTAGAGGTTGCTGGAGGTTGCTGGCGGTTGCTGGAGGTTGCTGCAGGTTGCTAGAGGTTGCTGGAGGTTGCTAGAGGTTAATGGAGGTTGCTAGAGGTTGCTGGAGGTTGCTGGACGTTGCTGGAGGTTGCTGGAGGTTGCTAGAGGTTGCTGCAGGTTGCTGGAGGTTGCTGGAGGGTGCTGCAGGTTGCTGGAGGTTGCTGGAGGTTGCTAGAGGTTGCTAGTGGTTGCTGGACGTTGCTGGAGGTTGCTGGAGGTTGCTGGAGGTTGCTGGAGGTTGCTAGAGGTTGCTGCAGGTTGCTGGAGGTTGCTGGAGGGTGCTGCAGGTTGCTGGAGGTTGCTGGAGGTTGCTAGAGGTTGCTAGTGGTTGCTGGACGTTGCTGGAGGTTGCTGGATGTTGCTGGAGGTTGCTACAGGTTGCTAGAGGTTGCTAGAGGTTGCTGGAGGTTGCTGGATGTTGCTGGAGGTTGCTGCAGGTTGCTGGAGGTTGCTAGAGGTGGCTGGAGGTTGCTAGAGGTTGCTAGAGGTTGCTGGAGGTTGCTGGACGTTGCTGGAGGTTGCTGGAGGTTGCTGGAGGTTGCTAGAGGTTGCTAGAGGTTGCTAGAGGTTGCTAGAGGTTGCTGGAGGTTGCTGGATGTTGCTGGAGGTTGCTAGAGGTTGCTAGAGGTTCCTAGAGGTTGCTAGAGGTTGCTAGAGGTTGCTAGAGGTTGCTGGAGGTTGCTGGATGTTGCTGGAGGTTGCTGCAGGTTGCTAGAGGTTGCTGGAGGTTGCTAGAGGTTGCTGGAGGTTGCTGGAGGTTGCTAGAGGTTGCTGGAGGTTGCTAGAGGTTGCTGGAGGTTGCTAGAGGTTGCTAGAGGTTGCTGGAGGTTGCTGGAGGTTGCTGCAGGTTGCTGGAGGTTGCTGGATGTTGCTGGAGGTTGCTGGAGGTTGCTAGAGGTGGCTGGAGGTTGCTAGAGGTTGCTGGAGGTTGCTGGACGTTGCTGGAGGTTGCTGGAGGTTGCTGGAGGTTGCTAGAGGTTGCTGGAGGTTGCTGGATGTTGCTTGAGGTTGCTAGAGGTTGCTAGAGGTTGCTGGAGGTTGCTGGAGGTTGCTAGAGGTTGCTGCAGGTTGCTGCAGGTTGCTAGAGGTGGCTGGAGGTTGCTAGAGGTTGCTGGAGGTTGCTAGAGGTTGCTGCAGGTTGCTGCAGGTTGCTGGAGGTTGCTGGAGGTTGCTAGAGGTGGCTGGAGGTTGCTAGAGGTTGCTGGAGGTTGCTAGAGGTTGCTGGAGGTTGCTGGCGGTTTGTGGAGGTTGCTGGAGGTTGCTAGAGGTTGCTAGAGGTTGCTGGAGGTTGCTAGAGGTTGCTAGAGGTTGCTGTAGGTTGCTGGAGGTTGCCGGAGGTTGCTGGAGGTTGCTAGAGGTTGCTGGAGGTTGCTGGAGGTTGCTGGAGGTTGCTGCAGGTTGCTAGAGGTTGCTGGAGGTTGCTAGAGGTTGCTAGAGGTTGCTGGAGGTTGCTGGCGGTTGCTGGAGGTTGCTGCAGGTTGCTAGAGGTTGCTGGAGGTTGCTAGAGGTGGCTGGAGGTTGCTAGAGGTTAATGGAGGTTGCTAGAGGTTGCTGGAGGTTGCTGGAGGTTGCTGGACGTTGCTGGAGGTTGCTGGAGGTTGCTAGAGGTTGCTAGAGGTTGCTGGAGGTTGCTAGAGGTTGCTGCAGGTTGCTGGAGGTTGCTGCAGGTTGCTGGAGGTTGCTGGAGGTTGCTAGAGGTGGCTGGAGGTTGCTAGAGGTTGCTAGAGGTTGCTGGACGTTGCTGGAGGTTGCTGGAGGTTGCTGGAGGTTGCTGGAGGTTGCTAGAGGTTGCTAGAGGTTGCTGGAGGTTGCTGGATGTTGCTGGAGGTTGCTGCAGGTTGCTGGAGGTGGCTGGAGGTTGCTAGAGGTTGCTAGAGGTTGCTGGAGGTTGCCGGAGGTTGCTGGAGGTTGCTGGAGGTTGCTGGAGGTTGCTAGAGGTTGCTAGAGGTTGCTAGAGGTTGCTAGAGGTTGCTGGAGGTTGCTGGATGTTGCTGGAGGTTGCTAGAGGTTGCTAGAGGTTGCTAGAGGTTCCTAGAGGTTGCTAGAGGTTGCTGGAGGTTGCTGCAGGTTGCTGGAGGTTGCTAGAGGTGGCTGGAGGTTGCTAGAGGTTAATGGAGGTTGCTAGAGGTTGCTGGAGGTTGCTGGACGTTGCTGGAGGTTGCTGGAGGTTGCTAGAGGTTGCTGGAGGTTGCTAGAGGTTGCTGCAGGTTGCTGGAGGTTGCTGCAGGTTGCTGCAGGTTGCTGGAGGTTGCTAGACGTGGCTGGAGGTTGCTAGAGGTTAATGGAGGTTGCTAGAGGTTGCTGGAGGTTGCTGGACGTTGCTGGAGGTTGCTGGAGGTTGCTAGAGGTTGCTAGAGGTTGCTGGAGGTTGCTAGAGGTTGCTGCAGGTTGCTGGAGGTTGCTGCAGGTTGCTGCAGGTTGCTGGAGGTTGCTAGAGGTTGCTGGAGGTTGCTGGATGTTGCTGGAGGTTGCTAGAGGTTGCTAGAGGTTCCTAGAGGTTGCTAGAGGTTGCTGGAGGTTGCTGGCGGTTGCTGGAGGTTGCTGCAGGTTGCTAGAGGTTGCTGGAGGTTGCTGGAGGTGGCTGGAGGTTGCTAGAGGTTAATGGAGGTTGCTAGAGGTTGCTGGAGGTTGCTGGAGGTTCCTGGACGTTGCTGGAGGTTGCTGGAGGTTGCTGCAGGTTGCTGGAGGTTGCTGGAGGTTGCTGCAGGTTGCTGGAGGTTGCTGGAGGTTGCTAGAGGTGGCTGGAGGTTGCTAGAGGTTGCTAGAGGTTGCTGGACGTTGCTGGACGTTGCTGGAGGTTGCTGGAGGTTGCTGGAGGTTGCTAGAGGTTGCTAGAAGTTGCTGGAGGTTGCTAGAGGTTGCTGGAGGTTGCTGGATGTTGCTGGAGGTTGCTGCAGGTTGCTGGAGGTTGCTAGAGGTGGCTGGAGGTTGCTAGAGGTTGCTAGAGGTTGCTGGAGGTTGCTGGACGTTGCTGGAGGTTGCTGGAGGTTGCTGGAGGTTGCTAGAGGTTGCTAGAGGTTGCTTGAGGTTGCTTGAGGTTGCTAGAGGTTGCTGGAGGTTGCTGGATGTTGCTGGAGGTTGCTAGAGGTTCCTAGAGGTTGCTAGAGGTTGCTAGAGGTTGCTGGAGGTTGCTAGAGGTTGCTGGCGGTTGCTGGAGGTTGCTACAGGTTGCTGGAGGTTGCTGCAGGTTGCTGCAGGTTGCTGGAGGTTGCTAGAGGTTGCTGGAGGTTGCTGGATGTTGCTGGAGGTTGCTAGAGGTTGCTAGAGGTTCCTAGAGGTTGCTAGAGGTTGCTGGAGGTTGCTGGCGGTTGCTGGAGGTTGCTGCAGGTTGCTAGAGGTTGCTGGAGGTTGCTGGAGGTGGCTGGAGGTTGCTAGAGGTTGCTGGAGGTTGCTGGAGGTTCCTGGACGTTGCTGGAGGTTGCTGGAGGTTGCTGCAGGTTGCTGGAGGTTGCTGGAGGTTGCTGCAGGTTGCTGGAGGTTGCTGGAGGTTGCTAGAGGTGGCTGGAGGTTGCTAGAGGTTGCTAGAGGTTGCTGGACGTTGCTGGACGTTGCTGGAGGTTGCTGGAGGTTGCTGGAGGTTGCTAGAGGTTGCTAGAAGTTGCTGGAGGTTGCTAGAGGTTGCTGGAGTTTGCTGGATGTTGCTGGAGGTTGCTGCAGGTTGCTGGAGGTTGCTAGAGGTGGCTGGAGGTTGCTAGAGGTTGCTAGAGGTTGCTGGAGGTTGCTGGAGGTTGCTGGAGGTTGCTGGAGGTTGCTGGAGGTTGCTAGAGGTTGCTAGAGGTTGCTTGAGGTTGCTAGAGGTTGCTGGAGGTTGCTGGATGTTGCTGGAGGTTGCTAGAGGTTCCTAGAGGTTGCTAGAGGTTGCTAGAGGTTGCTGGAGGTTGCTAGAGGTTGCTGGCGGTTGCTGGAGGTTGCTACAGGTTGCTGGAGGTTGCTGCAGGTTGCTGCAGGTTGCTGGAGGTTGCTAGATGTGGCTGGAGGTTGCTAGAGGTTGCTAGAGGTTGCTGGAGGTTGCTGGAGGTTGCTGGAGGTTGCTGGAGGTTGCTGGAGGTTGCTAGAGGTTGCTAGAGGTTGCTAGAGGTTGCTAGAGGTTGCTAGAGGTTGCTGGAGGTTGCTGCAGGTTGCTAGAGGTTGCTGCAGGTTGCTAGAGGTTGCTGGAGGTTGCTGGAGGTTGCTAGAGGTTGCTAGAGGTTGCTGGAGGTTGCTAGAGGTTGCTGGAGGTTGCTAGAGGTTGCTAGAGGTTGCTGGAGGTTGCTGGATGTTGCTGGAGGTTGCTGGAGGTTGCTGGAGGTTGCTAGAGGTTGCTAGAGGTTGCTGGAGGTTGCTGGATGTTGCTGGAGGTTGCTAGAGGTTGCTAGAGGTTCCTAGAGGTTGCTAGAGGTTGCTGGAGGTTGCTGGAGGTTGCTAGAGGTTGCTGCAGGTTGCTGGAGGTTGCTGGAGGTTGCTAGAGGTTGCTGGAGGTTGCTGCAGGTTGCTGGAGGTTGCTAGAGGTGGCTGGAGGTTGCTAGAGGTTGCTGGAGGTTGCTAGAGGTTGCTGGAGGTTGCTGGCGGTTTGTGGAGGTTGCTGGAGGTTGCTCGAGGTTGCTAGAGGTTGCTGGAGGTTGCTAGAGGTTGCTGTAGGTTGCTGGAGGTTGCTGGAGGTTGCTGGAGGTTGCTGGAGGTTGCTAGAGGTTGCTGGAGGTTGCTGGAGGTTGCTGGAGGTTGCTGCAGGTTGCTAGAGGTTGCTGGAGGTTGCTAGAGGTTGCTAGAGGTTGCTGGCGGTTGCTGGAGGTTGCTGGAGGTTGCTGCAGGTTGCTAGAGGTTGCTGGAGGTTGCTAGAGGTTGCTGGAGGTTGCTGGCGGTTGCTGGAGGTTGCTGGAGGTTGCTAGAGGTTGCTGGAGGTTGCTGGCGGTTGCTGGAGGTTGCTGGAGGTTGCTGCAGGTTGCTAGAGGTTGCTGGAGGTTGCTAGAGGTTGCTGGAGGTTGCTGGCGGTTGCTGGAGGTTGCTGGAGGTTGCTAGAGGTTGCTGGAGGTTGCTAGAGGTTGCTGGAGGTTGCTAGAGGTTGCTAGAGGTTGCTGCAGGTTGCTGGAGGTTGCTAGAGGTGGCTGGAGGTTGCTAGAGGTTGCTAGAGGTTGCTGGAGGTTGCTGGACGTTGCTAGAGGTTGCTGGAGGTTGCTAGAGGTTGCTGGAGGTTGCTGGAGGTTGCTGGAGGTTGCTAGAGGTTGCTGCAGGTTGCTGCAGGTTGCTAGAGGTGGCTGGAGGTTGCTAGAGGTTGCTGGAGGTTGCTGGAGGTTGCTGGAGTTTGCTAGAGGTTGCTAGAGGTTGCTAGAGGTTGCTGGATGTTGCTGGAGGTTGCTGGAGGTTGCTGCAGGTTGCTAGAGGTTGCTAGAGGTTCCTAGAGGTTCCTAGAGGTTCCTAGAGGTTGCTAGAGGTTCCTAGAGGTTGCTAGAGGTTGCTGGAGGTTGCTGGATGTTGCTGGAGGTTGCTGGAGGTTGCTGCAGGTTGCTAGAGGTTGCTGGAGGTTGCTAGAGGTTGCTGGAGGTTGCTGGAGGTTGCTAGAGGTTGCTAGAGGTTGCTAGAGGTTGCTGGAGGTTGCTGGAGGTTGCTGGAGGTTGCTGGAGGTTGCTGGAGGTTGCTGCAGGTTGCTGGAGGTTGCTGGATGTTGCTGGAGGTTGCTGGAGGTTGCTGGAGGTTGCTGGAGGTTGCTGGAGGTTGCTAGAGGTGGCTGGAGGTTGCTAGAGGTTGCTGGAGGTTGCTGGACGTTGCTGGAGGTTGCTGGAGGTTGCTAGAGGTTGCTAGAGGTTGCTGGATGTTGCTGGAGGTTGCTAGAGGTTGCTAGAGGTTGCTGGAGGTTGCTGGAGGTTGCTAGAGGTTGCTGCAGGTTGCTGGAGGTTGCTGGAGGTTGCTGGAGGTGGCTGGAGGTTGCTAGAGGTTGCTGCTCTCTTCTGGTGACTTGCAACAGGGGTGCGAAAAGGTCGACGTACACCCCCCCCCCCCCCCCTCTCTACTTCAACGCACGACTACAACCCCCCCTCCTCACTTCTACATCTCCCATATATACCCCCACCCCCGTCGTTCAGATCTACCGTACCCATGAAAATACGGCCGCGGGGTGTGACACCCCCCCCCAACTTACCTGTCCTGTAGATTGCGCTCTCAGGGGTGCAAGATGACACAGGACAGCCACCACACCACCAGTCTTGACGCCCACAAAATGGTGGATTTTCCAGCGTCAATTCTGTCTCACAGGGTTAGCCACTTCGACCACACGGGTCGTTGTGCATAACTTCTCTTTTCGACGCTACGGTATGTGTGTCACGCTTGCAGTTGGCTCTGGCGCTGGTTGCGGGTCTGTCGAGGAGCAGCAGCGGGGTCAAACCCGTCTGCTGTTTTCTGTCATTCCCGTGGTCTGTCGTACGACTTCGGCTTGCGAAAGACTTTTAAACGTTTATAGCCTCTGGTCACGGCCCCCTTTCAACTTTGACCGTGGGTGGGTTTCTGAATTTTCTGGAAAGCACCATGTATTCGAGGGACTGCGTGATTCGGACTTGCAGAACGGAAGGGCTACTGGGAAGGAACTGTACACTTTCTTGAGGCACGATCATTGGTGACCTAGGACGGAGGCATGCACGCATGTTGACTGGTGAAAAGGGGACACCCTAAGCAAGGCATACAAAGCGGTAGGTAATACCCGCCTGGGCTCTGTTTACCCCACCGTCAGCAACGCGGCGCCGTTAAAACTCTATAAGGGGAGGTTTGGCATGTCGCACTGTTCGTCGCATTCAGCGGGGGAGCCAGTGGACGTGTGGAGAGGGGTGTACAGTTCTGAAACAGTAGTCTGGCTCTGAGGGGGCGAATCACGTGTGGGAGTGTGGGAGGGAAGTCCTGAGATGAAGTGGTGCGATCCTTGGGGGGGCGAAAGTTTCATTTGCCTTTGGTCAAGGCCTTTTCAAACAAATTCGACCACGGAGCCTAGTAGCTGGTCCCTCGAATAGCACAAGTCTATGACAGGTCCCGGCACGAGGTTGCCTGCTATCGCAAACCCCCGGGGTCAGCCCGAGGACCCCCCCTTTAGCCCCCAGCTGGGGGAGGGGTTCAGTACCACTTTTTCGCCCGGCCAAAGGCCCCCCCTGAGTGGGGGGCCTGTGTGCTGACCCCCCCTGCCCCCCCTGAGCACTGCTCAGGGGGGGTCTGGGGGGACCCCCTGGCCTACGGCTGGGGGGGGGGCCTGTGTGTACTGGATCGTTTAGGTGGCATTTGTGATAATGCCACTTTTTTTTCGCGATAATGCCACTTTTTCAGTACCACTTTTTTGGCCCGGCCAAGGCCCCCCCTGAGTGGGGGGCCTGTGTGCTGACCCCCCCTGCCTGAACCTGAGCACTGCTTAGGGGGGCTCTGGGGGCCCCCCTGGCCTACGGCTGGGGGGGGGCCTGTGTGTACTGGATAGTTTAGGTGGCATTTGCGATAATGCCACTTTTTTTTCGCGATAATGCCACTTTTTCAGTACCACTTTTTTGGCCTGTGCCCCTGTGGCCTGGCCAAAGCCCCCTGGGCCCCCCCTGAGCCCTGGCTTGGGGGGGCCCTGTGGACCCCCTGGCCTACGGCTGGGGGGGGGCCTGTGCGTACTGGATAGTTTAGGTGGCATTTGCGATAATGCCACTTTTTTGGGTGCCACTTTTTTCTTCGCGATAATGCCACTTTTTTTTCGCGATAATGCCACTTTTTTTTCGCGAAAATGCCACTTTTTGAAAAGTGGCATTATCGCGAAACTTTCAAAAAAAACAGGGCATTATCGTAAATAACCCCTGATTCTATTGACCTCACTGGCTGCAACCAAACGTGCTCTATACACTAACCCCACCCTTCATCAGGCTCAGGGTGTGTTCAGGGTATTGTGTGCAAACAAAAGGAACTTCATCAGAGCGGTTGTAGCTGTGAAGTGATAGGGCGCTTTTTATAAGACAAGGCGTTCACGGTGGCCTGGTCAGACTCTGACCAGGTCAAAACCTGGTCAAATCTTGACCTGGTCAAAACCTGGTCAGTCAGCTGACCAGGCTACCGTGATTGTTTACGTGCCAACCCCCCCCCCCCCCCCCAAAGTGCAAGCCGCTGTCGACACGGTGGGGTACGACAACCAGAGGGTAACCCTTTTAGGGAGCCAAATCGGCCGAAAATCCGAAAACGCATTTAGGTACCCAGGGTACCTAAAAAATGGGTTACCCACAGGTTCCGACATCGGGTGTCGTACCCCACCGTGGATGCTACGACATCGTCCGCCAAGCTATACCCCCACCTCGTCAATCATGGGTCCTGCACCCCCAATAGCGGGGGTCTGGACCCCCACTATCGGGGATCGTACGGGCACCAAAAATAGGCAGTGCAGACTCCCGATATCGGGGGTCCGTACGGCTAGCGGGTTCGCTCAGACCCCCGGCCCAGACCCCCGGTCCAGGGGGTGGGGGTCCACCGTGCAGTCTTTGTCCAGCCGCCTCTCCCCCTTTTCATCCCCGCATCGACCCAGTTTTCCCCCGACCCTGGAAAGTTAGGAATACCGCTGGGGTGAAGGGAGAACACCGTTGTGCTTCTTCCAACTTCCACTTCCCAGCCAACCCCCCCCCCGGCTGGGGGGACACCCCTGTCTCGGCAGCAACGGAGGCGCAGCAAAGAAGGCATTTCCTCCTTCATCTTTCTCTCTCTCTCTCTCTCTCTCTCGTATGCTTATAGTGTGAATATCCCCGAAACGAAAATACTCGCACCCCAAGGGTGTCGTCTACTTAACTACGCGGGCCCGCGGCCCGGTAGACTCCCCTTGTTTGAGAGAGGAGCTGCTCTGGTGGGGTGAGGGAAGTGACACAGGAGGAGGAGGAGGCGCAGGCGCCACACGGTCTGTAGCGCCCGGTGACGCGCTACGTGAGGAAGGAGGATTAAGGTAGGCCCGGAAGCCTGTAGGCGCGTGCGGTGACCGCGCACGGGCGGAGGAGGAAGAGGCACCAGAACGGGGCCTTTGGGGAAGGGCTGCGTCAACGGACACGCCGTCGGGAGGGGAGGTAGTAGGAGAAGGTGGGTCCGGATCAGCGGCGCCCACGTCAACGTCAGCGTTAGCGGTGGGGATCACGTGGTCGACCCTAGGCCTTTGGGCAGGCAGTGCCGGGGTGGAACCGGTATGCGCCTCTAAGGCGGTGCGCTTCAGCTGCGCCACGGCGGGGATGGATGGCCTGACGCCGTCGGGTGAGAGCCTCCTACGAGGCTGCATCAGGTGGCGGTGGGGTGAGCCCGGGGAGCACACGGTATGGGCCAGCCTCTTCAGGATAACTGGAGGGGTGGCGGGCTCGGGAGTAGCGGGACACGGGGTCGCTTCAGGGGAGGGCTGAGGCGCAGGCACACGGGGTGGCGTGGTGGAGGGAAGATCCCCCACGGTAGGCGCAGTCGCCTCTGGGAAGGGCGGGGTTGGCGGCACATGGGGCGGCGGGGTGGGGGCGTCTGCCTCCACAGGCGTCGCAGGGGCGGGAGGGGCGTGGTGGCCCTTCTTGCAGCAAGCGGTGGGGCGTCTGTCATCCATCTCAGGCAGAGAGGCGCAGACCCCGCAGGGGGGCAGGTCATGGTCGCGGCAGCCGTGGTGGCCACGCTTGCAGCACATGTTGGAGGAGCTGCAGGTGCCGCAGCGGAGCAGCCGGTGCGTGCTGCAGAACTGCACGGGCAGTCCGTCATCCTGGCGGTGGTGGGCCCGGCAGCAGTCTTCCATTCGCAGGGTTCGGTTGTGCCCCGCCGCGTCGCAGTCATGGCACTTGGGCTTGGAGTGGGCCCTGCAGACGTTGCGAGCCAGCACCTCCGAACGGGGGGCATAGCGCTCAGCGCCGCACGGCGCCGACCTCGGGCTGACCGTGTCGAGGGGGTCACGGGTGGGGGCTACGGGAGTAGGGTCCCACTGTTCGCTTCGCGTGTCCCGGTCGGGCACCTCGGTATACGACGGGGTAAGGTCCAGGCCCCACGACTTGCTCGAGGCCCAGTGGATCGCGCGGGGAATCTGCTCGATCAGGATACGGGTGGTGAGCCCGTGGCAGGCAAAGCGGGGGCGCGGCTCAAGACCGCCCCAGACTTCCTTCACCCCCACCGCGCGGAGGCAGTAGACACGCGAGACAAACGCGCCAGGCAGGGGCGCGCGGAGGTTAACTGCTTCACACTGGGAGACAAGGTATTTCAACATCTGCCCCATCATGCGTCCACGCATGTTGAGTGGGGCGGGCTGGGTTCCTGCCGGGGCGCCAGTAGCGATCGGGCAGACGTCGAGCCCGGAGAAGACCTCGAAGTCGATGGCGAGCTCGCAGAAGGAGACGGACCCCTCCCTCGTTCAGGTGAGACGACCGAGCCAGGCCCGCAGGGCACGCATGATGCACTCTCCGTGAGTCCAGCGGGGTGGGTTGTCCGGCAGTGAGGCCAGGTCGGACTGATGGGGCGCAGCGGGTCGCGCTAGCGCTGCGTCCCACGCGCAAACAGTTGGGGATACCCCGAGGCGCTCACGTTCCAGCACATCTCTGCGGGCGACTATCGTGCTCATTAGGTGGTGCAGGTCCTTCGCCCGCACCGTACCGGATAGGGGTTTCGGTATGATGCCCCAGTTGGCTAGGCAGGGCGGCCATGAGAGGCGCTCCTCACACGTTTTCTCACCCTGCGATGGATGGCCTGAAGCTCCAGCGTCTCCTGAGGGATGAGAAAGTGGTGCAGGCTTGCCCGGATAAGGATCGGCTGGCAAATACGATGGTGTCCCTGAGCCAGGGCCCGCCGCTGTATTGTCTCATCCAAAACTGTACGAAAGAGAGTTTAGGATTGGCAGCGGAGGGGGTGCTTCCTGAGCATGAGAACTGTCCGTGTCAGAAGTACAGATCCCCGGACCAGCCACACACAGGGCATTTGTTCACTGTGGCCCAAACAATGTCGGGGATTTCCGAGGGCTTTAGGGAGTTGTTGAACAAGGGAAGGAAATATCGTCTGTCTGGTGACTTGCAACAGGGGTGCGAAAAGGCAAGCGAGGTTCTTTCGGATTTTGTGGAAACCTTTGGGGAGAAGGAGGAAACAGCGGAATTCCGTAAGGTCTTGCTGACAGCGTTGCGAAACGAGTTTGCAGCGCTACCACCTGTTGAGGGGGCCGACCGTATAGATACGGCCGAGCTTAAAAAAGTCCAGGAGGATGTTGTGTTGTGTAGTGTAGACAAGTCGTCCCATGACTTTGGGGCGATCTGTAAACACTTTTACAGACATTGGCTACGGGAACAGCTCAGCGCAACAACAGGGACTTTCGAAACGGCAAAGGAAACGGAGAAGCAAATTCTCAACCGCTTGCAGAGAGAGTGTGATGAACGCCAGCTGCAAATTGGAGATTGTTTCCCGTATTTGTATGGGTCTCTGAAGATCCATAAGCCGGTGGAAAAAGGCCCCACGCTGAGGGGAATTGCTGGTTTAAGTGGAGATAACAGAGATGAGACGGAAGGGGAGAAAATGGAGAGAAAAAAGAAACAGAAAGAGAGTAAGGTGAATCAGCCAACTGTGGGTATTGCAACAGGCATACACACAGAATTGTCAGGGCTGCTAAAGATGGTCATCCGCACGTTGAGTGATGAGGATGAAACACACAGGAGGAAATGTGGTGTCAAACGGTTTTTTGTTGTGGAGAGTTACGATGAGGTGGCGAAGTACATGAAAATGAACTACGACACCGTAAAAAAAGCCACGCCAAAAACAAAAGACTTTACCTCTATGTACACGTCTTTGGATCAAGAGGCGGTAATTGAGGGTGTCTCCTGGTGTGTGGAACAGGCGTTTGCGGCGAAGGGTGGCAGGTTTTTGGCGCGAGAGACGAAGGCCAAAAAAAGAAAGAAAAAGGCCTTCCGCTGGAAGGAAGGGCGGGGGGATGATAGAACACTTGCGTACAACAGTGATGAAGTCAAAGAGTTAGTGAGACTAGCTGTGACCAACAGCTTCATCAAAAATGGCGAGTTCGTCCTCCACCAGAAGAAGGGCATCCCGACCGGTGGAAATGCCAGCCCGGACCTGGCAAACCTTTTTTGCGCAAGTAAGGAAATGCGCTATATCGATAAGCTCCCCATTAAAAAGCAAAAGGAGTATAATGGGTTCTTCAGATTTATTGATGACGTTTTTACCCTTGGAGCGGACATCCCTGACAAGGTCTACGGGATGACCTCTGAGGACACAACAAGGCAGAAAGACGATTGTGTGTTTCTGGGGGGTAGGAACCGTTGGCAGAGATACGCCGATGACCCCGAAGACACGAAGACACGTCTCCGTATGTCAGTATTCAATAAAGAGAGTGACTGGGTAACCTATACACCCAATAAATATACTTGTCGAACAAGTGCAGCACCAGAAAGCCAAGGAAGGGGTATTTTGGTGTCACAGTTGATACGGTCTGCGGGTATGTGCAACAACCTGGATGATTTCAAGGTTGAAGCAGAGCTGATTTTGCGGCGCCTCCTCGGACGGGGATGGAAGCCGTACGAATTGCGTAGTGCTTGGTACAGAACTACACGAAGGTTGTTTTGTGTGGCTCCATCTGCAATGGCAAAAATGGAGCGCCTGTTTGATACTGCTGTGGACAGACACTATCGCAAACACCCTCTCCCCAAGCTACGGGAGTATGTGTGGGCAAAACCAACCCGAGACATGCCATTGAGAGGAAAGTGTGTGGATATCAGCCCTTCGGACACCCACACAGACCCCGCACCGCAAGGGGCGGATGTGAAGCCTACTGGAAGTGCGAACCAACGCAAGAGTGAAAGTGATTCTTTTGTCCCTCTCTTCTCTACCTCCTCCCCTTCCGTACCGTTGTCTTCCTCTTCCTCTTCCTCCTCTCCTCCCCTCTCTCCACCCGTCCCCTCACAACAGCCTCCAGTTTTGGGGAAGAGCACGATAAGTATGAAGGTACTGCACAGCAATACGTTGTCGTGGGGTGTTGTCAATGAGGGAAATACTTGCTACCTGGGAGCACTGTACCAGATGCTCGCACACTCGGTACTTCCAGCTACCCTAGGCAGTGCATGCAAGTTTGTTTCAAACGGACTCGGCCTAACCCCCATACTCATGGGATTGTACTCCATGTACACCAGGAGTCGCACAGATCATTCAGTGTCCGTGTTGCAAACAGCCATCCACAGTATGTTCCAGACAAGGGAGCAGCATTGCGCGGATGAAGCGTATTGTCTGGGGGTTGTCCCAACACTGGAAGCAGAATGGAGAATGCTGAATGAACACCTCAGGACGATGGACCAACCGACAGTACAGTCATGGATCCCTGAAGTGAGGACATTCACAAGCATGGCATGCCAAAATTGCAAGAAGGTCACGGGGAGGGAGGAACAGTTGTCCCTACTGTCAGTCCCACTCAACAACCCCGGGAAAACAGGTAGAGGGTGGCAAGTTTCGAGGGAGCGGTTGCGGCAAAAATCTCTGCGCATACAAGGCCACGAACCCATACCAGAAATCACTCTACGGAATATTTCCTGAGTATCCGGAAGTACCCGGAATTAAATGCTGCCCGTTTGTATAATTTAAACGCGCAATCAGATGCGAAAAAACCGTTCCCCCCTGGCTGCGGACTTTACCATTTTCGAAAAAAAAAATCGAAAATTTTTTCCCCAAAATTTCGCCCAAAACACCATTTTCCCGGCCCCAGACACACCCACACCCAGGAAAAACTGATTTTTGGACGAAATTTTGGGGTCCAAAATTTCCAATTTGGTGCTGAAAAATGGGCTGGGGGGGCCACAGGGCCAATATAGGGGGGGTTTTCTAAGGGTTCTGGGACCCTCCAGACACAGCACATCTGCACTGTCTGGAGGGGTTACTGCATGTTAAACCCCATTCTCTGCTCCCAAGGCAGGGCAGCTCCTGGTGAGTAGGTGGTACCTGGCACGTCCTTGACGTGTGGTCCACCTCTCATCAGCAGCTGAGTGGTGAGGGGCATGCCTCCATTTAACATACTGTAAAGAGTGTTGGAGTGCACGCCTCCTGAGGGTGCCATGTTGGGCAGGACGAAAAGCCGACGGCTAGATACTCCTGTGCTGACTTCTGGCTGCTATGAGTTGAAATTCTCGGCGTCTGGTCGCGGTGAGCGACGCTTTTTTGGTGCGGAGCGACCTCTGCGAGCTGTGAGCGACCAATGCAAATGGGTCAGAATGGGTCGTCCTGTGCCTGGAATACCTGGGGGCTGCTCAGGAAAGTCGGGGGCTGCTCAGCGGATTCTATTGGTCTCCGGCATGCTGATGGGGCATCCGGCAGGGTGCAAATGGGTCGGAACGGGTCACCCTGTGCCTGGAGTACCTGGGGGCTGCTCAGGAAAGTTGGGGGCTGCTCAGCGGATTCTATTGGTCTCCGGCATGCTGATCGGGTATCCGGCAGGGTGGACACGGGTCGGAACGGGTCATCCTGTGCCTGGATTACCTGGGGGCTGCTCAGGAAAGTCGGGGGCTGCTCAGCGGATTCTATTGGTCTCCGGCATGCTGATCGGGTGTCCGGCAGGGTGCAAATGGGTCGGAACGGGTCATCCTGTGCCTGGAATACCTGGGGGCTGCTCAGGAAAGTCGGGGGCTGCTCAGCGGATTCTATTGGTCTCCGGCATGCTGATGGGGCATCCGGCAGGGTGCAAATGGGTCGGAACGGGTCATCCTGTGCCTGGATTACCTGGGGGCTGCTCAGGAAAGTTGGGGGCTGCTCAGCGGATTCTATTGGTCTCCGGCATGCTGATCGGGCATCCGGCAGGGTGCAAATGGGTCGGAACGGGTCATCCTGTGCCTGGAATACCTGGGGGCTGCTCAGGAAAGTTGGGGGCTGCTCAGCGGATTCTATTGGTCTCCGGCATGCTGATCGGGTATCCGGCAGGGTGGACACGGGTCGGAACGGGTCATCCTGTGCCTGGATTACCTGGGGGCTGCTCAGGAAAGTCGGGGGCTGCTCAGCGGATTCTATTGGTCTCCGGCATGCTGATCGGGCATCCGGCAGGGTGCAAATGGGTCGGAACGGGTCATCCTGTGCCTGGATTACCTGGGGGCTGCTCAGGAAAGTTGGGGGCTGCTCAGCGGATTCTATTGGTCTCCGGCATGCTGATCGGGTATCCGGCAGGGTGGACACGGGTCGGAACGGGTCATCCTGTGCCTGGATTACCTGGGGGCTGCTCAGGAAAGTTGGGGGCTGCTCAGCGGATTCTATTGGTCTCCGGCATGCTGATCGGGTATCCGGCAGGGTGGACACGGGTCGGAACGGGTCATCCTGTGCCTGGATTACCTGGGGGCTGCTCAGGAAAGTCGGGGGCTGCTCAGCGGATTCTATTGGTCTCCGGCATGCTGATCGGGCATCCGGCAGGGTGCAAATGGGTCGGAACGGGTCATCCTGTGCCTGGATTACCTGGGGGCTGCTCAGGAAAGTTGGGGGCTGCTCAGCGGATTCTATTGGTCTCCGGCATGCTGATCGGGTATCCGGCAGGGTGGACACGGGTCGGAACGGGTCATCCTGTGCCTGGATTACCTGGGGGCTGCTCAGGAAAGTCGGGGGCTGCTCAGCGGATTCTATTGGTCTCCGGCATGCTGATCGGGCATCCGGCAGGGTGCAAATGGGTCGGAACGGGTCATCCTGTGCCTGGATTACCTGGGGGCTGCTCAGGAAAGTTGGGGGCTGCTCAGCGGATTCTATTGGTCTCCGGCATGCTGATCGGGTATCCGGCAGGGTGCAAAAGGGTCGGAACGGGTCATCCTGTGCCTGGATTACCTGGGGGCTGCTCAGGAAAGTTGGGGGCTGCTCAGCGGATTCTATTGGTCTCCGGCATGCTGATCGGGTATCCGGCAGGGTGGACACGGGTCGGAACGGGTCATCCTGTGCCTGGAATACCTGGGGGCTGCTCAGGAAAGTTGGGGGCTGCTCAGCGGATTCTATTGGTCTCCGGCATGCTAATCGGGTATCCGGCAGGGTGGACACGGGTCGGAACGGGTCATCCTGTGCCTGGATTACCTGGGGGCTGCTCAGGAAAGTCGGGGGCTGCTCAGCGGATTCTATTGGTCTCCGGCATGCTGATCGGGCATCCGGCAGGGTGCAAATGGGTCGGAACGGGTCATCCTGTGCCTGGATTACCTGGGGGCTGCTCAGGAAAGTTGGGGGCTGCTCAGCGGATTCTATTGGTCTCCGGCATGCTGATCGGGTATCCGGCAGGGTGGACACGGGTCGGAACGGGTCATCCTGTGCCTGGATTACCTGGGGGCTGCTCAGGAAAGTCGGGGGCTGCTCAGCGGATTCTATTGGTCTCCGGCATGCTGAACGGGTATCCGGCAGGGTGCAAATGGGTCGGAACGGGTCATCCTGTGCCTGGAGTACCTGGGGGCTGCTCAGGAAAGTTGGGGGCTGCTCAGCGGATTCTATTGGTCTCCGGCATGCTGATCGGGTATCCGGCAGGGTGGACACGGGTCGGAACGGGTCATCCTGTGCCTGGATTACCTGGGGGCTGCTCAGGAAAGTCGGGGGCTGCTCAGCGGATTCTATTGGTCTCCGGCATGCTGATGGGGCATCCGGCAGGGTGCAAATGGGTCGGAACGGGTCACCCTGTGCCTGGAGTACCTGGGGGCTGCTCAGGAAAGTCGGGGGCTGCTCAGCGGATTCTATTGGTCTCCGGCATGCTGATCGGGTATCCGGCAGGGTGCAAATGGGTCGGAACGGGTCATCCTGTGCCTGGATTACCTGGGGGCTGCTCAGGAAAGTCGGGGGCTGCTCAGCGGATTCCTATGGTCGGTTACTGTATCTGGCAGGGTGGAGACGGGTCTGAATGGGTCGTTCTGTTGTTGGAGCGTGGAGTCGATCAGCACTGCACACACCCCCCTCCCCATTCAGTAATTTACTACCCCGGGTTGTGCACCCGAATCGCGAGAGAGTGGCTTCCACTCAGCCACTATTTTTTATGACTGTTTTGCCGGAAACTTTTGCGTCAGTGGGGGTCTTCGCTGGTCGTCATTCTTCGAGAATCTTCGTCAGTTTTCAGCCATTTCAACAGCAAGTGCACTAAAATGCACTGACGATCACCCCGTAGCGAAGACCCCCATTGTCAGCTGTTTATTTTGCGCTCGCACCCCCAGTCGCTGACAAGGCACCCCTGTTCAGTCAACTTTTGATCGGCGCACTGATAGCTTTTGTCACCAGCACCCCCCTCCTTCTGTCAGGAGTCAGGGTTTGAACCCCTTCTGGCGATGCCAGATTGGTCACAAGATGGATTCCTGTCGCTTCTGCAGGAGGCCGTATGCGAACCTGCTGCGGCACGAGAGGAAGTGCGGAAGGAGACCTGCAGCGCAGCGGCTCCCTGTTGAGGTCCTCGTGTCGCGGTTCTTGGATGGCCAGAGTGACGGATTTTGCGGCTGGACGTTTGACTTCCTCGTGGGAGCAGTCGAGCAGCACCTCGAGGAGTCGGAGGGGTTGGGACCCAACATGGACCAACGCATCCTGACGTGTGTGGGGTCATCGGAGCGCTGGATGCTGTGCAAGCGTGCTGGCGGAGCGCTCAGGAAGGGTGTTGCGCACTACTGCCTGTGTCGTCGAGGTCCTGCGATCGTGGCTGATTGCCCACCCTGCTGCAGCTCTGATCATGAGTCTGATGTTGACGACTGTGTGCCTTCTGCCGTTCCTTCCCTCTCTCTGCCACCCGATGTGGTGATGGCCGACGCTCCTCTCCGTGATGTGGCGATGGACGACCCTCGCGCACCCGCCTCTCGAGGTCCGCCCGATTCCCTCTCCTCCGAAGAGACAGTCCGGCAGTTGACTGCTTCGTCCCCGGGCCGCTTCGCACCTCCTGCGGCTGATGGCAGTGATTGCTCCGAGGAGGGGGAGGAGGACATGTGCCCCACACCGCAGGCTCAGTTGACGTCTAGCCTCACCACCTCGGCAACAGCACCTCCTCCGGCTCCGACGGTTGCTGTGACAGAGGATGTCCATGATGGGGACGTGTCGATGGAGGGCGGCCCTCCGGATGCGGCTGAGCTGCGCCGCATGGGTGATTTGCTGGATGCGATCGCTGTCGATGCGGGCGACGACGTGTCGGACGCCCCTACACCGGCGACCCTCGCGGAGCGGTCCGAGTCGATGGATGACGGCCCCGCCGTGCCCGCAGGCGAGGAGCTGTCACAGCAGAGCGTGCAGCTGGATTGTGCTCCTTGCGATCCTGCTGCTCCGACGACACTGTCAGGTGCCGTCGAGATTTTCATCCGCCGTGTTCTGTCTGGGGATGTGAGCGGGTGCATGCGCACCCATGATCAACTTCGGGAGGCGATTTGCGGAGTTGCAGGGGTGCCCTTGGAGGCTGGGCTGAGGATGATCTCCCGAGGAGGGGTGAATTCTGCTGCCAAGGAGAAGCTGTGCGGGAACCACAGCTTGCTTGGTCAGGGTGCTGTTGTTGTGCGGTCCCACCGCTCAGAGTCGACAGGGCGTGTTGCCCGATTCTGCTTCGGTGAGTGTGTGTCTGAGGGTAAGTGCAGCACAGCCATGGAAGTGGACGATGTCTCTGCGTCGAGCACACCCGGGCCTGTCACGCCGTCTGGTGCATCGCGCCCTGCCTCCACTCCCTCCACCCGTGCGACCCCCGCCACTGCTGCGTCGTCGAAGGATCGTCGTGGCCGACCGGCCTATGAAGCGGCTCAGTGGCGGAGGGTCACGAAGCGGCTGGACCAGGCCAAGCGGTGGGCGATGGCGAAGGTGTACGTCCTTGAGCGGAGGAACCGCATCCTCACCGAGGAGGTTTTGAGTCTGCGGGAACGCGTCTCCCCCGAGACCTACTACGCGACCGGCCTGCACCACCGGGGTACCACGCACGCATACCCGCTGAAGATCCGGCGGCTCGTGCACCGCCTGCGTTGGGAGGGCCTGGGTCTGAAAGCGGTGCACCGGCTCATCGGGGACGTCTTCGCTATCCTGTTTGGGCTGCCCCGCGAGAAGCTGCCCATTCCCTCGGCTCGGACGATTGGGCGCCTCGACTGGGTGGCCGGCCGGGTGTCTGTCGAGGCCTTCTTTGAGTACCTGAAGGATAAGGCGAGGGACTCGCAGCTGGGGGACAAGCCCACCGTGGCCATTGGGTGCGACACCTCCGCCAGGATTGGGGGTCGCATGCACGACACGCATGTGGCTTACGGGTACGTGGGCGGGAAAGAGGTGAGCGCCACCGTCACGACGCGGATAGTTCCGTCTACGCGAGCAAAGCTGCTCTCGGAGAATCTGACGGAGACGATCCGGAAGATCGAGGAACAGGATGTGGGTGTGGAGCAGATGGTGATGGTGGACCACTGTGCGACCGCCAACAAGATGGCGAAGGACGCCAACCGGGGTGTGTTGCAATGCTGCACGCACAAGCTTGGAAGGTCCTTGCAGGCTGCGCAGTCGGTTGCCTGTGCGTGGGCGTCGCACTCTACGACAGGCGAGGGCAAATCGAGTGCGACTGACCTGTTGCTGGGGATCGTGGCCACTCTCGATGTGGAGAACGGGATTGATTCCTCCGGAACGACCGCGCTGAACAATGTGTTGGCCGTGCACGGGACGATCCCAAAGGGCTTCGCTTTCAAGCGGGTCACCGGGTCAAAGTTCTCGGTGCACGTGGAGAACGCTTCGCGCTTCCTGCAGTGGTCGAAGGTGCTGCAGGACATGCGTGAGAGCTTCTCGACGTCATTGTCGCGGATGCTGCAGAGGACTCAAGAGCTCGATATCCAGCTCTACCTCCTCACCTCTTACCTACTCTGGCAGGTCTACGTGACGGCGCAGTCAGCGGTGAAGCGGGGGAGCCCGACGTATGACAAGGGCTGGGAGATCCTGCAGCGGCTTGACGACCAGCTTGGCAGCATGCTGGATGAGAAGACGGCGGAGAAAGAGGTGTTCGACATCCTCACGGACACGGTGATCGGGAAGACGGCCGACGACGTCCCGAACGACGTTCTGCTGGGGGAAGCTGCTGCTCGCGTCGCCGCGAAGGCAATTTTTTTGGAGCACACGGCTGACGCCATGGTTGCGTGGCACGCCGCCGGGAGCACCCTGCGTACGAAGCTGAAGGAGTTCATGCAGAAGGATGCGGCTGCTGTGGAGGAGCTGGGGATAGAAGGCCTGCGGAGGTATCCGGCTACTTCTGACCGGGTGGAGAACCAGCACGGCAACTCCTCTTTCCTCTACAAGAGGCTTGCCATGGTCCACCCCGAGCGCCTGGCGTCCCTCGCAATGGCCAAGGCAAACAACTGGGTTGTGTGCCAGGCGCCGATGGAGGAGTACGCGGTGTACATGGAGAGGGCAGTGCTGGCTGTGAGGCAGGAGACCCGCCGCAGCATGAGGGAGATCGCGGAGGAAGAGCTGCGGGAGAAGTATGGCACAAAGATGCTGCGGGGGCTGCTGAAGTGTGACCTGCTCCGCCTCGCGCTGTTGCTGGGCATTCCGGAAGCCGATCGGAATGTGAAGGCCGATGATCTGCGAGTCGTGGTTGGTGACCGCGTGCTGAAGCTCGCAGAGCCCTGCCGTGGCAGGAACAACCGGGGGGACGCGGCTGACGCCACCTCCAACCTCAGGGAAAAGCTGTGGACGTCTGTGAAGGGCATCCTGGCTGCCCTGAACGACGCGGGGGTGAAGCATGTGCAGGCGTTTGTGAGCTCCCCTGCATTCCCCATTCTGCTGAAGCTTCCTGGGGCGCTCCCAGAGAAGCAGGAGGATGATGCTGATGATGTGACTGCGGATGGCGATGATGGCGACGGTCGCGAGGATGATGACGACGACAATGGCGAGGAGGAGGACGTTGGTGACGACGACGACGATCCTGATGATAGCGATGATGATGATGATGATGATGGCGATCGCATGGATGCTGCTGGTGATGACAAGTTGTGTCCGGCGCAGAAGCTGCTAGGGTGGGATAAGCTGTCCTCGTTGGAGTGCCCACGGGTGGGCCCCGACGCCACCTGTGACGACGAGTCTGACTCCTCCGACGAGGATGCCCCATTTCCTGCTGACCACCAGGTGCCGAAGCGTGTCTCCGCCCTCCTTTGGACAGATGAGGTGGTGAAAAGGCTGAGTTGTGCTGCCGGGAGTGCAAGTTTAGGTGACCTCTCTCGTGAAGACGCCAACGTCCTCATCCAGAAGACCTTGGGCAGGATGAAGGTGGAGACCCTGCGGGGTATCCGGAACGCCGTTGCGACCTCAAAGAGTTTGGGGAAGCGCGAAGTGATGAGGGATATCCTGCTGCTCGCAGGTGCGCACAAGTCCTCCGACCTCGAGGGGAATTTTCCGTCCCGTGACAAGGTGCTGCGAGTGGCCCTCAGCAAGGCGAGCCTCCCGCGGGGCCAGGCGACCTCCGGCTCCCCGAAGGGTTTCCCTCAGGCAATCCCCATCCCCGCGGCAGTGAAGGAAGAGCACCGTGCCTCTCTGTGGAGGCTCTTCTGCATGTCCCGCGACGATGCGGAGGACCGCGAGAGGATCGGTGCTGAAGTGCTGGGGACGGGGCCATTGCAGCCTCGATCTGCAACCGCCGCCGAGACGGGTGCCCCGGTGGTGCAGACAGAAACTGCGACTACTCCAACTCCAGCTCCAACTGCAACTGCAACTCCAGCTCCAACTGCAACTCAAGCTCCAACTGCAACTGCAACTCCGACTCCGACTCCTCCCACTCCAGCCCCTCCAGTGCTGTTTTCTGCCGAGGACCACGTCGCGGGGCTGGGCTTTCCGAAGTTCTCCTTCTCCGATGCGGGTGCGAATTGGCAGAGTGGGTGCCCTTCGTCGGCCTACATCGTGTTGCAGAAGCTTCTCACGGAACTGGGTGTCGAGAACCCCCTCCAAGCGGTCACGTGGCAGGATGCTCAGCATGAGCAGGCGAGGGTCGAGAAGGGTGGCGGTTGGGCTGTGTGCTCCAACGGGAGATTTAGCCCCGAGGTGGTGGGCACTCTACTCGAGAGAGCGACGGGTGGCAAGTGGTATCTTGCGGAACCGGGGGACGCTTTTGTGAGGTCGCGATTTGCTGTTGTGCAAGCATTTGCGTCTCGTGAGTTGGTGCATGATCGCGACTGTTGGTGGCTTCTCGCGACGAAGCAGCCACCTTCTGCAGGCATTGTCCGATGTCTGGTCGGGAACCACCCGAAATACGAGGTGTGGGGACCACATGGGCCAACCAAACCCTTTAAAAAATTGGTGGCCCCTCTCGAGTCTGTGTGGACGGCGACAGCGTGCATTCGCTGGTGCGTGCGTGCGAGTACCGACAGTGTGACGGCAGACACCTCACACTGTGGTTACAGCGAGCACTGGGAGAAGGCCAAGGCCGCCGACGAGGCGGAGATCGATGCCCTGCGCGCCCGGGATGATAGGGCTAAAGACCCTCAGAAAGCGGACCGTGCGAAGTATCGACAGGTGGCGGAGGACTTCGGGTGGGAGGTGGCGGAACTCCGTTTGAGGGACGTTTTCCCTCCAGATCTTCACCTGACTTCCGGGGTCGGTCGGGTGAAGAGGGAGCTTACTTGTTTGCGTAGGTTCAACCACGAAACTGGGTTGGCGGAGGACGGTGAGGACTGCGCCCTCACGGGGGAGAGCGGGTGGGCTGTGGCGAACTGGGTCGTGCAGCACTGTTGGTTCTTCCCCACCAAAGTGCTGGCGAAAATGAAGGCACTGGACCCACGCAGGGTTCCGCCGGGCGTGGCACTGCAGCTGGGGGAGCGTACGGAGCCGGAGTGGCCCCGCATCACGTGGGAGCAGATGCAGCTGTGCCAACACCAGGGTCCGCTGAGGGAGTCGAATGGCTTCCGGGGAGTCCGGCTTTCGTGGAAGGGGGATTTCTGCATCTCCGCCGTGATCCTCGCTGTCGAGACGGAAGTGAGGGCGTTCCCGCCGCATACCCCGCCCGGCTCCCTCAAATGCACCGACCAGGGACAGTGGCACACCGTGCGTGTCAAGCTGTATCCGCCTGGACCAGGGGACAGGAGCGATGTCGCGCGTGTGCCCGAGGGAGCCTGGGATTCCGAGGTCGCGGCGATGTTATTTGCCCCCCCCGACGACACCGCCTCGGGGCGGAACAGAGGCTTGTGGCGAGTGGCTCTGCGGGTGGAGCGTGAGTCGGACAGGTGTGTGGTGAAGTGCACCGACCACCCTGAGGAGTCGCACGAATCCCTAGAGGCTGCGGTGCAGCATTTTCTGGCGCAGGGGGAATTCGAGCTGTATGCCGTCCGTAGCGCCGAACGTGCGATGGCCAGCGTTCCGTGTATGCGGAGCCTGCGGGTGAGCCGGATGGTGAAGGCGAGGAAGAGCCTGACGGAGGAGGAGATGAAGCTCCCAGCGCAGCTGTGGAGGGCACGCTGCCTGGCGTACGTGGAGGGGAAGATGGCGGAGGAGTTTGGCCGCATCCGGGAAGCTGCAAATCGCCTGATCTACCGAGAGGTTCCCAAGTCGCTGTTTTCAGCGGCGCCGGGTACGGTAGAAAGACAGAACCTGCTGAGCGTCGACTGGCTGCGGAAACGGCGCCCCCACTCCGTGACCTACCTCGGGGATATGCTCTCGGCGGTGGCGGACCTGGCGGTGAGGTGCCTGGAGGAGGAGGTGCGCGCCACGCTGACGAAGGATGTGCCGGGGAAGCTTAAAATAATCTTCCCCGGTCAGGAGCCTCTGAGGCCCTTCTCGGAGATGGGTCTGGTGGAGGTGCATCACTTGTGGGAGGAGGTGGTGAACGGGAAGTGGCAGATGGACCGGTGCGTGGCTGAGCTGAGGCAGCAGCTCAGTGAGGTTGAGCTCAGGTGCGGACGGCGGTCAGCGCAGGCGGATGCGGTCGCGACGCCGGTGTCTGCTGCACCCTCGGTGCCATGCTGCAAGGTGTGTGGGGAGACCTGCACGAAGAAGGGGACCCCCTTTGTGAGTTTGGCTTCGCATGCCGCTTCGGCGCACGGCCTCACCTGGGAGGAGTACTGTGCGCATCCGGGTTCCTGCGTGTCGACGGAGGGCAAGCGGAAGCGCAGCAGCAGCACCACCAGGAGCACGCCTGTGCCGGAGGATGACCCTGGCTCATTGGATTCGGTGACGGAGCGTGATTCGGCGGCGGAGTATGACTTGGAGAGGGAGCTCGGTGGCAGCGATTTTCCTGGACATTGCGCAGATGACGACGGTGCGCCGCTCCCTCCAGGGCACCCCTCCCACTCCAGCACCGGCAGCCCGCGGAAGCGCCCGAGGGTGACCCCTGTGACATCGCCTGCCTCTCGCAAACCCGCATCTCCTCCGCATACCCCCTTCCGCATGGTTGCAGCCTGGTGGTCCTTCCCGCGGACGGCTGACGGTCAGGGAGCAAACACATGCTTCATGGCAGCCTGCCTGCAGCTGCTCCGCCCCTGCATCGACGTCATCAGGTCCGAACCGAAGTGCACCGCCTGCGAGACGACGATGTACCCCCTGCTCTCCTTCCTGAAGAACATGTGCCGTGGGAAGGGATCGGAACAGAACCTCGATGGCCTCCGACAGCTCTCCCGGGAGTCCGGGAGAGCTGTCTTCGAGGAGATGGAAAGGGATGTGGGCGAGGCCCACAGCCTCCTGAAGCGGAAGCAGCAGTGCCTTGCGCATTTCCTGGGAGAGTTGCTGCAGATCCTGTCCGCCGAGTGGTGGGAATGGAGACGGTGCGGCCCACAGAACCGGCGCCCCGTGTGCACCCTCCCCATCCACTTTACCGACGTGCAGGGTAAATGCGGGACGTGCGGCAACCCCACCAGCGCCAACCAGCACCAGGGGTGGTACGTGAAGGGGAGCCCTGAGAGGTTCCAGACCCTGCAGGTGCTTGTGGATTCTGCGATGCGATGCGAGACGAGCACCGCATTCACATGTGCGGACAAGAGCTGCCTGGGGAGATGCAGCACCACGACGACCACGATGTTTGTCGGGGGAACGCTGCTGCTGTGGGTGACGCGGCTGACTGACAAGGGCGGTGGCCACACCTTCCTGTCGTCACAATGCGATGTGCCGCTGCAGCTCGAAATCGCCGACATCTTCGGGTCGGTCAGGAGGGCGACCTTCACCCTTGGTGCCTGCGCGGTGCACTCCGGGGGGGTGAGTGGCGGGCACTACACCTGCTACTCCTACAGTCCTGCGGCGAAGGCCATGTTTCTGCACGACGACGCGTACACGAAGCAGGTGGACATCGCGGAGTCCCTCGAAGTGATGCGGACACACGGCGTCATGTTCCGGTACGACCGGACACCGGACAGCTGCACCGAGGAGTTCCGCATCTCGTGGGTGGGGCTGCTTGATTTGCTGCGGGCTGACGATGAGGAATCCCACCGCAACGTGCAGAGGCTGTTCCCCCCTGAACAGCGCCAGCAGGACAAATCCATGAGCTGAGTGCATGCAGATCGGGACAAATTCATGAGCTGAGTGCATGCAGATCAGGGTAAAGAGTGTGTGCATGCAGATCAGGGTAAATCCATGAGCTGAGTGCATGCAGATCAGGACAAAGAGTGTGTGCATGCAGATCAGGGTAAAGAGTGTGTGCATGCAGATCAGGACAAATCCATGAGCTGAGTGCATGCAGATCAGGGTAAAGAGTGTGTGCATGCAGATCAGGGTAAATCCATGAGCTGAGTGCATGCAGATCAGGACAAAGAGTGTGTGCATGCAGATCAGGGTAAAGAGTGTGTGCATGCAGATCAGGACAAATCCATGAGCTGAGTGCATGCAGATCGGGACAAATTCATGAGCTGAGTGCATGCAGATCAGGGTAAAGAGTGTGTGCATGCAGATCAGGGTAAATCCATGAGCTGAGTGCATGCAGATCAGGACAAAGAGTGTGTGCATGCAGATCAGGGTAAAGAGTGTGTGCATGCAGATCAGGACAAATCCATGAGCTGAGTGCATGCAGATCGGGACAAATTCATGAGCTGAGTGCATGCAGATCAGGACAAATGCATGAGCTGAGTGCATGCAGCTCAGGGTAAAGAGTGTGTGCATGCAGATCAGGACAAATCCATGAGCTGAGTGCATGCAGATCGGGACAAATTCATGAGCTGAGTGCATGCAGATCAGGACAAATGCATGAGCTGAGTGCATGCAGATCAGGGTAAAGAGTGTGTGCATGCAGATCAGGGTAAATCCATGAGCTGAGTGCATGCAGATCAGGACAAAGAGTGTGTGCATGCAGATCAGGGTAAAGAGTGTGTGCATGCAGATCAGGACAAATCCATGAGCTGAGTGCATGCAGATCGGGACAAATTCATGAGCTGAGTGCATGCAGATCAGGGTAAAGAGTGTGTGCATGCAGATCAGGGTAAATCCATGAGCTGAGTGCATGCAGATCAGGACAAAGAGTGTGTGCATGCAGATCAGGGTAAAGAGTGTGTGCATGCAGATCAGGACAAATCCATGAGCTGAGTGCATGCAGATCGGGACAAATTCATGAGCTGAGTGCATGCAGATCAGGACAAATGCATGAGCTGAGTGCATGCAGATCAGGGTAAAGAGTGTGTGCATGCAGATCAGGGTAAATCCATGAGCTGAGTGCATGCAGATCAGGACAAATCCATGAGCTGAGTGCATGCACATCGGGACAAATTCATGAGCTGAGTGCATGCAGATCAGGACAAATCCATGAGCTGAGTGCATGCAGATCGGGACAAATTCATGAGCTGAGTGCATGCAGATCAGGACAAATGCATGAGCTGAGTGCATGCAGATCAGGGTAAAGAGTGTGTGCATGCAGATCAGGGTAAATCCATGAGCTGAGTGCATGCAGATCAGGACAAATCCATGAGCTGAGTGCATGCACATCGGGACAAATTCATGAGCTGAGTGCATGCAGATCAGGACAAATCCATGAGCTGAGTGCATGCAGATCGGGACAAATTCATGAGCTGAGTGCATGCAGATCAGGACAAATGCATGAGCTGAGTGCATGCAGCTCAGGGTAAAGAGTGTGTGCATGCAGATCAGGGTAAATCCATGAGCTGAGTGCATGCAGATCAGGACAAAGAGTGTGTGCATGCAGATCAGGGTAAAGAGTGTGTGCATGCAGATCAGGACAAATCCATGAGCTGAGTGCATGCAGATCGGGACAAATTCATGAGCTGAGTGCATGCAGATCAGGACAAATGCATGAGCTGAGTGCATGCAGATCAGGGTAAAGAGTGTGTGCATGCAGATCAGGGTAAATCCATGAGCTGAGTGCATGCAGATCAGGACAAAGAGTGTGTGCATGCAGATCAGGGTAAAGAGTGTGTGCATGCAGATCAGGACAAATCCATGAGCTGAGTGCATGCAGATCGGGACAAATTCATGAGCTGAGTGCATGCAGATCAGGACAAATGCATGAGCTGAGTGCATGCAGATCAGGACAAATCCATGAGCTGAGTGCATGCACATCGGGACAAATTCATGAGCTGAGTGCATGCAGATCAGGACAAATCCATGAGCTGAGTGCATGCAGATCGGGACAAATTCATGAGCTGAGTGCATGCAGATCAGGACAAATGCATGAGCTGAGTGCATGCAGATCAGGGTAAAGAGTGTGTGCATGCAGATCAGGGTAAATCCATGAGCTGAGTGCATGCAGATCAGGACAAAGAGTGTGTGCATGCAGATCAGGGTAAAGAGTGTGTGGGTCCCTCAACGAGACCCCCTGTCCCCGGCCCTGTGAGCACCACAGCACCAGGGAATAGGCATCCCAACTCACAGGACCCACCGCCGTCACTGCATGCCCCTCTGCCCCGCGTTTCGTTACCTTCTCTGCCAGGTCACGGGTCCCCCCTCCAGGTGCCCTCCCGCCTCATCCCTTTTTACCCCCGTCGTTGCCCGTTTTGGCGCCCCCGATAGGCGGACCCAGGGAGCCTCGTCAAAGTGCCATCCCTACAGGAGATCACCCTGGTTTAGGCCCCCATGAGCACCATGGCACCAGTAATCCAGGAAATTTGGCTCCCTGGATCCACCGTCACTGCTATTCTTGTCCTTCTGCATTACCTTTCACGCTTATTTGCCTTCGGACTGGGTCATGGGATGGAAGAGGGCGGTCGGGGTCTGGGGAAGTGAGGATGTGTGTCAAGACCTTGTCTCGTTGTGCCTGGGAGGTTTGGTGGTGGATGGGATGAGACACAGGCCATTGTGCCCAGTGCATGCAGATCAGGACAAAGAGTGTGTGCATGCAGATCAGGGTAAAGAGTGTGTGCATGCAGATCAGGACAAATCCATGAGCTGAGTGCATGCAGATCGGGACAAATTCATGAGCTGAGTGCATGCAGATCAGGGTAAAGAGTGTGTGCATGCAGATCAGGGTAAATCCATGAGCTGAGTGCATGCAGATCAGGACAAAGAGTGTGTGCATGCAGATCAGGGTAAAGAGTGTGTGCATGCAGATCAGGACAAATCCATGAGCTGAGTGCATGCAGATCGGGACAAATTCATGAGCTGAGTGCATGCAGATCAGGACAAATCCATGAGCTGAGTGCATGCAGATCAGGGTAAATCCATGAGCTGAGTGCATGCAGATCAGGACAAAGAGTGTGTGCATGCAGATCAGGGTAAAGAGTGTGTGCATGCAGATCAGGACAAATCCATGAGCTGAGTGCATGCAGATCAGGACAAATCCATGAGCTGAGTGCATGCAGATCAGGGTAAATCCATGAGCTGAGTGCATGCAGATCAGGACAAAGAGTGTGTGCATGCAGATCAGGGTAAAGAGTGTGTGCATGCAGATCAGGACAAATCCATGAGCTGAGTGCATGCAGATCAGGGTAAAGAGTGTGTGCATGCAGATCAGGGTAAATCCATGAGCTGAGTGCATGCAGATCAGGACAAAGAGTGTGTGCATGCAGATCAGGGTAAAGAGTGTGTGCATGCAGATCAGGACAAATCCATGAGCTGAGTGCATGCAGATCGGGACAAATTCATGAGCTGAGTGCATGCAGATCAGGACAAATGCATGAGCTGAGTGCATGCAGATCAGGGTAAATCCATGAGCTGAGTGCATGCAGATCAGGACAAAGAGTGTGTGCATGCAGATCAGGGTAAAGAGTGTGTGCATGCAGATCAGGACAAATCCATGAGCTGAGTGCATGCAGATCAGGGTAAATCCATGAGCTGAGTGCATGCAGATCAGGACAAAGAGTGTGTGCATGCAGATCAGGGTAAAGAGTGTGTGCATCCAGATCAGGACAAATCCATGAGCTGAGTGCATGCAGATCAGGGTAAAGAGTGTGTGCATGCAGATCAGGGTAAATCCATGAGCTGAGTGCATGCAGATCAGGACAAAGAGTGTGTGCATGCAGATCAGGGTAAAGAGTGTGTGCATGCAGATCAGGACACATCCATGAGCTGAGTGCATGCAGATCGGGACAAATTCATGAGCTGAGTGCATGCAGATCAGGGTAAATCCATGAGCTGAGTGCATGCAGATCAGGACAAAGAGTGTGTGCATGCAGATCAGGGTAAAGAGTGTGTGCATGCAGATCAGGACAAATCCATGAGCTGAGTGCATGCAGATCGGGACAAATTCATGAGCTGAGTGCATGCAGATCAGGACAAATGCATGAGCTGAGTGCATGCAGATCAGGGTAAAGAGTGTGTGCATGCAGATCAGGGTAAATCCATGAGCTGAGTGCATGCAGATCAGGCCAAAGAGTGTGTGCATGCAGATCAGGGTAAAGAGTGTGTGGGTCCCTCAACGAGACCCCCTGTCCCCGGCCCTGTGAGCACCACAGCACCAGGGAATAGGCATCCCAACTCACAGGACCCACCGCCGTCACTGCATGCCCCTCTGCCCCGCGTTTCGTTACCTTCTCTGCCAGGTCACGGGTCCCCCCTCCAGGTGCCCTCCCGCCTCATCCCTTTTTACCCCCGTCGTTGCCCGTTTTGGCGCCCCCGATAGGCGGACCCAGGGAGCCTCGTCAAAGTGCCATCCCTACAGGAGATCGCCCTGGTTTTGGCCCCCATGAGCACCATGGCACCAGTAATCCAGGAAATTTGGCTCCCTGGATCCACCGTCACTGCTATTCTTGTCCTTCTGCATTACCTTTCACGCTTATTTGCCTTCGGACTGGGTCATGGGATGGAAGAGGGCGGTCGGGGTCTGGGGAAGTGAGGATGTGTGTCAAGACCTTGTCTCGTTGTGCCTGGGAGGTTTGGTGGTGGATGGGATGAGACACAGGCCATTGTGCCCAGAGAGCGCATGAGAGAGAGGGATTTGAGGCCCCCCGCCCCCAGGTTCCCTGCCCACCTGGACGGACCCAAGTGCCTCACACCGGTTCTCTCCCCACCCGGTGGTCCACCTGACGGGCAAGTCGAAAAAAAAGAAAAAAAAAAAAAAAATGAGCTGAGTGCATGCAGATCAGGACAAATGCATGAGCTGAGTGCATGCAGATCAGGGTAAAGAGTGTGTGCATGCAGATCAGGGTAAATCCATGAGCTGAGTGCATGCAGATCAGGACAAAGAGTGTGTGCATGCAGATCAGGGTAAAGAGTGTGTGCATGCAGATCAGGACAAATCCATGAGCTGAGTGCATGCAGATCGGGACAAATTCATGAGCTGAGTGCATGCAGATCAGGGTAAAGAGTGTGTGCATGCAGATCAGGGTAAATCCATGAGCTGAGTGCATGCAGATCAGGACAAAGAGTGTGTGCATGCAGATCAGGGTAAGGAGTGTGTGCATGCAGATCAGGACAAATCCATGAGCTGAGTGCATGCAGATCGGGACAAATTCATGAGCTGAGTGCATGCAGATCAGGGTAAAGAGTGTGTGCATGCAGATCAGGGTAAATCCATGAGCTGAGTGCATGCAGATCAGGACAAAGAGTGTGTGCATGCAGATCAGGGTAAAGAGTGTGTGCATGCAGATCAGGACAAATCCATGAGCTGAGTGCATGCAGATCGGGACAAATTCATGAGCTGAGTGCATGCAGATCAGGGTAAAGAGTGTGTGCATGCAGATCAGGGTAAATCCATGAGCTGAGTGCATGCAGATCAGGACAAAGAGTGTGTGCATGCAGATCAGGGTAAAGAGTGTGTGCATGCAGATCAGGACAAATCCATGAGCTGAGTGCATGCAGATCGGGACAAATTCATGAGCTGAGTGCATGCAGATCAGGACAAATCCATGAGCTGAGTGCATGCAGATCAGGGTAAATCCATGAGCTGAGTGCATGCAGATCAGGACAAAGAGTGTGTGCATGCAGATCAGGGTAAAGAGTGTGTGCATGCAGATCAGGACAAATCCATGAGCTGAGTGCATGCAGATCAGGACAAATCCATGAGCTGAGTGCATGCAGATCAGGGTAAATCCATGAGCTGAGTGCATGCAGATCAGGACAAAGAGTGTGTGCATGCAGATCAGGGTAAAGAGTGTGTGCATGCAGATCAGGACAAATCCATGAGCTGAGTGCATGCAGATCGGGACAAATTCATGAGCTGAGTGCATGCAGATCAGGACAAATGCATGAGCTGAGTGCATGCAGATCAGGGTAAAGAGTGTGTGCATGCAGATCAGGGTAAATCCATGAGCTGAGTGCATGCAGATCAGGACAAAGAGTGTGTGCATGCAGATCAGGGTAAAGAGTGTGTGCATGCAGATCAGGACAAATCCATGAGCTGAGTGCATGCAGATCGGGACAAATTCATGAGCTGAGTGCATGCAGATCAGGACAAAGAGTGTGTGCATGCAGATCAGGGTAAAGAGTGTGTGCATGCAGATCAGGACAAATCCATGAGCTGAGTGCATGCAGATCGGGACAAATTCATGAGCTGAGTGCATGCAGATCAGGACAAATGCATGAGCTGAGTGCATGCAGATCAGGGTAAAGAGTGTGTGCATGCAGATCAGGGTAAATCCATGAGCTGAGTGCATGCAGATCAGGACAAAGAGTGTGTGCATGCAGATCAGGGTAAAGAGTGTGTGCATGCAGATCAGGACAAATCCATGAGCTGAGTGCATGCAGATCGGGACAAATTCATGAGCTGAGTGCATGCAGATCAGGACAAATCCATGAGCTGAGTGCATGAAGATCGGGACAAATTCATGAGCTGAGTGCATGCAGATCAGGACAAAGAGTGTGTGCATGCAGATCAGGGTAAAGAGTGTGTGCATGCAGATCAGGACAAATCCATGAGCTGAGTGCATGCAGATCAGGACAAATCCATGAGCTGAGTGCATGCAGATCAGGACAAAGAGTGTGTGCATGCAGATCAGGGTAAGGAGTGTGTGCATGCAGATCAGGACAAATCCATGAGCTGAGTGCATGCAGATCAGGGTAAAGAGTGTGTGGGGGGGATAAAATCCAACTTGCTGCCTTCACGTGGCGCCCCCTGTGATTACCCTCCTTGGAGGGGAAACCAAAGCAAGCTCTGGTATTAAGATCCTTGGAATTGACCTTGGGGGGCCTCTTGAGTGAGTCTCGGGAGAAATCGGACCTGTGCATGGGTCAGGGCAGTGTGCGCGAGCATAAGGCCCTGGGCTGTTCCCTCTGAGTTGCTCTAATTGCATGAGTGGCTTGAGCACATGGACGTCTGCAGGCCAGCCTGTAGGAAGATCAGGATGCAGGGTTGCCCCCCTTTTAGGGCGTGAAAGCCTCGCCAATGCTTTCCCTAGTGCCGCGATCGGGCGTGCTGGAGCTGCGCGATGCCTGAGAAGATCCTGCTGGAGCTGATCCTGCCCCCACGTTGCGGCTCTAAGCCCTCAACGGGTAGCCCCTCTGGGTGGTCGCTGCTGACCTGTGCCTGGCCCCTCCCCCTTCGCACAAGGGGTTGACTAGTGTTGCAGGCGGTGGAGTCATAGACAGCACTGCCTTTTGCTTTCACCATTGGCCCTTTCTCTACTTTTTCGGTGCACAACAGAGACCTCTCTTTGTGTCGATGCGTTGCGGCTACAAACAAACCAACAAGCCCCTCCATCACTACAAAGAGCAGTTTTCTGAACCCTAGCGTTGTCCCAGCTAGCTTGTGTTTCCCTTTTGGGCTTTTTCTTTGAGTTTTTCTTTACTCGATCGTTTCCTGTGACACTCTGTGTTTCAGCATTCATTGCAATGTGTAATGTGCAACTTCCACTTCAGGTTCCTTGCACATAACACAAAAGCGGTTGGCGGCTATCAACCATATGCTATTGAAGCAACCAAGCCCCCCGTTTTTGGAGTTATGTACGAGCAATCTGTCACCAGTGTGGTCCTCGCTGGCTAAGTGGATGTCCAGAGGCTGTGCCATTTTTGGCGTGTCGTTTGATGTGTGTGATCTTTTCATGTGTGTTTCTTTCGCTTTCTTCTTTTCGTTTCTTGTCTTGCTTGTCTCTTGTACCTTGTATTCTGTACCAACTAGCCCAGACAAACAACAGCTGCAAAGATTCTCGGTCCGGAAAAAAAAAAAAAAAAAAGAGTGTGTGCATGCAGATCAGGGTAAATCCATGAGCTGAGTGCATGCAGATCAGGACAAAGAGTGTGTGCATGCAGATCAGGGTAAGGAGTGTGTGCATGCAGATCAGGACAAATCCATGAGCTGAGTGCATGCAGATCGGGACAAATTCATGAGCTGAGTGCATGCAGATCAGGACAAATGCATGAGCTGAGTGCATGCAGATCAGGGTAAAGAGTGTGTGCATGCAGATCAGGACAAATCCATGAGCTGAGTGCATGCAGATCGGGACAAATTCATGAGCTGAGTGCATGCAGATCAGGACAAATGCATGAGCTGAGTGCATGCAGATCAGGGTAAAGAGTGTGTGCATGCAGATCAGGGTAAATCCATGAGCTGAGTGCATGCAGATCAGGACAAAGAGTGTGTGCATGCAGATCAGGGTAAAGAGTGTGTGCATGCAGATCAGGACAAATCCATGAGCTGAGTGCATGCAGATCAGGACAAATCCATGAGCTGAGTGCATGCAGATCAGGACAAAGAGTGTGTGCATGCAGATCAGGGTAAGGAGTGTGTGCATGCAGATCAGGACAAATCCATGAGCTGAGTGCATGCAGATCAGGGTAAAGAGTGTGTGCATGCAGATCAGGGTAAATCCATGAGCTGAGTGCATGCAGATCAGGACAAAGAGTGTGTGCATGCAGATCAGGGTAAGGAGTGTGTGCATGCAGATCAGGACAAATCCATGAGCTGAGTGCATGCAGATCGGGACAAATTCATGAGCTGAGTGCATGCAGATCAGGACAAATGCATGAGCTGAGTGCATGCAGATCAGGGTAAAGAGTGTGTGCATGCAGATCAGGACAAATCCATGAGCTGAGTGCATGCAGATCGGGACAAATTCATGAGCTGAGTGCATGCAGATCAGGACAAATGCATGAGCTGAGTGCATGCAGATCAGGGTAAAGAGTGTGTGCATGCAGATCAGGGTAAATCCATGAGCTGAGTGCATGCAGATCAGGACAAAGAGTGTGTGCATGCAGATCAGGGTAAAGAGTGTGTGCATGCAGATCAGGACAAATCCATGAGCTGAGCGCATGCAGATCGGGACAAATTCATGAGCTGAGTGCATGCAGATCAGGACAAAGAGTGTGTGCATGTAGATCAGGGTAAAGAGTGTGTGCATGCAGATCAGGACAAATCCATGAGCTGAGTGCATGCAGATCGGGACAAATTCATGAGCTGAGTGCATGCAGATCAGGACAAATGCATGAGCTGAGTGCATGCAGATCAGGGTAAAGAGTGTGTGCATGCAGATCAGGGTAAATCCATGAGCTGAGTGCATGCAGATCAGGACAAAGAGTGTGTGCATGCAGATCAGGGTAAAGAGTGTGTGCATGCAGATCAGGACAAATCCATGAGCTGAGTGCATGCAGATCGGGACAAATTCATGAGCTGAGTGCATGCAGATCAGGGTAAAGAGTGTGTGCATGCAGATCAGGGTAAATCCATGAGCTGAGTGCATGCAGATCAGGACAAAGAGTGTGTGCATGCAGATCAGGGTAAAGAGTGTGTGCATGCAGATCAGGACAAATCCATGAGCTGAGTGCATGCAGATCGGGACAAATTCATGAGCTGAGTGCATGCAGATCAGGACAAATGCATGAGCTGAGTGCATGCAGATCAGGGTAAAGAGTGTGTGCATGCAGATCAGGGTAAATCCATGAGCTGAGTGCATGCAGATCAGGACAAATCCATGAGCTGAGTGCATGCACATCGGGACAAATTCATGAGCTGAGTGCATGCAGATCAGGACAAATCCATGAGCTGAGTGCATGCAGATCGGGACAAATTCATGAGCTGAGTGCATGCAGATCAGGACAAATGCATGAGCTGAGTGCATGCAGATCAGGGTAAAGAGTGTGTGCATGCAGATCAGGGTAAATCCATGAGCTGAGTGCATGCAGATCAGGACAAATCCATGAGCTGAGTGCATGCACATCGGGACAAATTCATGAGCTGAGTGCATGCAGATCAGGACAAATCCATGAGCTGAGTGCATGCAGATCGGGACAAATTCATGAGCTGAGTGCATGCAGATCAGGACAAATGCATGAGCTGAGTGCATGCAGCTCAGGGTAAAGAGTGTGTGCATGCAGATCAGGGTAAATCCATGAGCTGAGTGCATGCAGATCAGGACAAAGAGTGTGTGCATGCAGATCAGGGTAAAGAGTGTGTGCATGCAGATCAGGACAAATCCATGAGCTGAGTGCATGCAGATCGGGACAAATTCATGAGCTGAGTGCATGCAGATCAGGACAAATGCATGAGCTGAGTGCATGCAGATCAGGGTAAAGAGTGTGTGCATGCAGATCAGGGTAAATCCATGAGCTGAGTGCATGCAGATCAGGACAAAGAGTGTGTGCATGCAGATCAGGGTAAAGAGTGTGTGCATGCAGATCAGGACAAATCCATGAGCTGAGTGCATGCAGATCGGGACAAATTCATGAGCTGAGTGCATGCAGATCAGGACAAATGCATGAGCTGAGTGCATGCAGATCAGGACAAATCCATGAGCTGAGTGCATGCACATCGGGACAAATTCATGAGCTGAGTGCATGCAGATCAGGACAAATCCATGAGCTGAGTGCATGCAGATCGGGACAAATTCATGAGCTGAGTGCATGCAGATCAGGACAAATGCATGAGCTGAGTGCATGCAGATCAGGGTAAAGAGTGTGTGCATGCAGATCAGGGTAAATCCATGAGCTGAGTGCATGCAGATCAGGACAAAGAGTGTGTGCATGCAGATCAGGGTAAAGAGTGTGTGGGTCCCTCAACGAGACCCCCTGTCCCCGGCCCTGTGAGCACCACAGCACCAGGGAATAGGCATCCCAACTCACAGGACCCACCGCCGTCACTGCATGCCCCTCTGCCCCGCGTTTCGTTACCTTCTCTGCCAGGTCACGGGTCCCCCCTCCAGGTGCCCTCCCGCCTCATCCCTTTTTACCCCCGTCGTTGCCCGTTTTGGCGCCCCCGATAGGCGGACCCAGGGAGCCTCGTCAAAGTGCCATCCCTACAGGAGATCACCCTGGTTTAGGCCCCCATGAGCACCATGGCACCAGTAATCCAGGAAATTTGGCTCCCTGGATCCACCGTCACTGCTATTCTTGTCCTTCTGCATTACCTTTCACGCTTATTTGCCTTCGGACTGGGTCATGGGATGGAAGAGGGCGGTCGGGGTCTGGGGAAGTGAGGATGTGTGTCAAGACCTTGTCTCGTTGTGCCTGGGAGGTTTGGTGGTGGATGGGATGAGACACAGGCCATTGTGCCCAGTGCATGCAGATCAGGACAAAGAGTGTGTGCATGCAGATCAGGGTAAAGAGTGTGTGCATGCAGATCAGGACAAATCCATGAGCTGAGTGCATGCAGATCGGGACAAATTCATGAGCTGAGTGCATGCAGATCAGGGTAAAGAGTGTGTGCATGCAGATCAGGGTAAATCCATGAGCTGAGTGCATGCAGATCAGGACAAAGAGTGTGTGCATGCAGATCAGGGTAAAGAGTGTGTGCATGCAGATCAGGACAAATCCATGAGCTGAGTGCATGCAGATCGGGACAAATTCATGAGCTGAGTGCATGCAGATCAGGACAAATCCATGAGCTGAGTGCATGCAGATCAGGGTAAATCCATGAGCTGAGTGCATGCAGATCAGGACAAAGAGTGTGTGCATGC